>CM046876.1:216703573-217109658 GCA_025667525.1 Glebionis coronaria | reverse complement strand
AAATGAACTTTAAACTTACTAAATCCTTTTGCAAAATCCGAGAATCAATAAGCTAAGATTCGAATAAGCCAATAAGCATTATGAGCTTATGACCTAAACGTGTAAAAGCTTGTGTGGAAACCAAAAGATCAAACCTTTATTCACGAAAAGCATCAAATCATACGAGTGAGATGTGAAATTCTGATCAAATGTAGAGTAAATCAAGAAGTGTAGAATGAGAATAAGGATCAAAAGCTTAAAATAGAACTTTGATTAATGAAATAAGCAATACAAAAAAGTGTTTAATCTTGAAAGATTAAAAGAAAAAGATGAACTAGTGAGAGAAAGTTTAAGACTTTCTCTCTCTAAAAACTAGAAAGAAACTTAAGAAATAAAAACTAGCTCACTCCTCCTAATGTGATTAGGAGGGTATTTATAGGGGAGTGGGAGGCATGTGTGGTGCTTTCTTCTTTCTTTTTTTCTTCTCGACTCGATTTTTAATTCTTCGTCTTTGTAGTCTCGGGATGTCTTTGTAGTCTCGGGATTTGAACTTGTCTTTTAATTCTCTTCTTCTATTAGACTTAAGTTCTTCGACTTCATTAAACTTCCGTCTTTTAGACTTGTTCTTCAATAAATCTCCAGAATAGGTCTTGGACATCCGTTCTTTAAGCACTCTTGATCTTTTGACTTCGTCTTTTCCCGTTTTCTTCGACAAAAGCCCGTGTTTTCTTCCTTTTTCATCTTTTCGTCCTAAATCACAACAAAAACACAAACCACGCATAATTCCGACATAAAAGACATAAAATACACGTTTTGGCTCGGTTATTATTGTAATTAAGTGGTAAAAAGGATGGGTGTTTTCACACCTATCAAATCCCCTACACTTAACCATTGCAATGTCCTCATGCAATGCATTAGTTACAAAGCACGTTTTACACTTTCCATCATAATCAACCTACCTTGGCCTTTATTAAACAACTAAGGAAAATCAAAAAGATAGAAAATAACAAGATGCAACAAGGAAGAAACTTGTAAAGAAATCTAAGACTTACATTAGGGCTTGTGTGTCATGAATGTTCATCACCCTCAAGTTTCACGTTCCCCATGCCAAGCTTAAAAACAAGATCATTGTTAGTACAAGTTAGCATAACGAACATTTACTCATGTGGTTCAATTAATCACTTAAACTCCCTTATTCCTACGAGTATCTCTTATATTTTATTGATGTCTTGAATGATCACGAGGATGCATTGTTGACTTATTTCGATAATTTATTTAGGCTGAAAGCAAAGTAGGACGATTTGATCAATAGTTAGCTAAAGGACAAAATCTCTTAAAACTGCTTCTCGGGATATCAAAAAGTTCATATCTTGGCATAACTTGGTTCGCGATTTGAGACCTTTCTCGGGCCGATATTTGGCATGTACTTCATACTTCATATCTTGAGAGACGTTCTTGAGATAATGGTCTTCTCATCGTAATAGAGTTTCTTCACTTGGAGACTTTTGAGGGGTACTCCAACTTTGTTGACCCACGACTTCATGATTATTCTTCAATCTCTAATTGGGATTTTGAGATACAACGATCCGCCTCCTTTTCGGACTTGGATCTATTTATCCTCATACCTTGTTAGGGTCTTTTCGGATAGACTTCTCCATGATCTTTATGGGAGTTGATTGCTTTTCGTCGTGAGTCTTGATCCTTCATATTGATTTTAGGAATAATGCTTTTCACATCACTTTGGATCTTCAGCAATAAAATGGAATCCTCATGCCTTGTTAGGGCTCTTTTCGGACTCGCCAATCTTCGCGCCCCGCTTCATAAGTTATGCCTTGGCTATGAACTCTTATCATTACCGAGCAACTTTTAAACGATCTTGGGCTAGAAGCTAAGTAACTTTTCAAATCGTACGACCTTACTTATTGCAGATAATTTATTAGCAAGTGATGGAGAAAAAGATCATAATTAACTCACATAAGTTAATGAGAGAATACCAAACTTGTAACCAACTCTATCATTTCTCGTTCTCCACAATTTAAAATCTCAAGGAATGAGACTCGTGGATGCTTAGCCTAATAAACCAATTAAGGTCTACATGGTTAAGGATACTAGCTAGAGTGAACTTGGATAAGTAAACTCGGGTTGAGTCAAAATATTCACAACGGGCCTAATATATCTAAGATATCTAAACTTGCTAAAACCATTTTATTAAAATGCTAGAAAGTAACAAAAATAAAGGAGACTACAACTAGGCCAAAATAGATTAAAAATTTTGAAAAATGTCGAAAATTGATTTTCCTGTTAAAATGAGGGCAAATACAAGGAAAAGACCACTTAACTTCGATAGAAGTCCCCCCTACACTTAATATAAACATTGTCCTCAATGTTTAAGCATGTGGGAGTAAACTCCCCTACACTTAGGACATTGTGCACTTTGTTTAAATCTCGTTAAGGAAAAGACAACTAAAGAGATTCCTATTTTAATATTGAGAAATATAAAATAGGTGAATTGAAAAGAGTTTAGGATAGAACCGGGAAGAAGGGAACACGGAATCATGGTTCGTCAAAAGTCATCAAGAGTGTGTCTTTGAAGCTCTAATCCCTGCACATGATAAGAAAGAGAACAAGAAACACCAACGGGGCTCCCCCCCAACACTTATGGTGAAAACAGGAAAGATAGATAGATAATTGGGTTGCCTCCCAAAAAGCGCTTGTTTTTGTTAACCGAGTCACGAGCCTGACTCGTCCCCGAATTAAATGGTCCATGGGGAAGCCTCGAATGCAATACCGGGATCAAAGACCTTGTCCTCGTTCCCGGTTGACATCAACAAAGGAGAGGCGGGGGGATAAGTCTTGAAAGGGAGAAAGGTCCTTTCAACATACGAAAAGTATGTGAAATCAAAGTCCACGGGAGGTGGGGGTGGGTAAAGTAAGCACATTGTCCTCCCCCAAAGAAAATAGATGCGGAGCAAGCGGCAAAGCCGTATTGTTATCAATCATAGCATAATCAATGTCACCTCCCGGGTCAAAGCACTCATCCTCCGAGATAGTCTCTAAAGGGGGAGGATGAAAGGTGCTCGGGAGGGGGACTTGGGACAATACCTTCAAGTAGCAAATTATCAAAAATAATGTCCCCCTCAGTGTCATAATCATCAATACCTGGAGGGATGGAGTGGATGTCAATTTCTTCCGGCAATGGGTCATTATCTTCAACGGTAGGAGGAGATGGAGGTAAAGGCTTGGAAATAGGAGAAGGTCAACTCTTCGATTTGAGCAATAAGAAGGTGCACTTTCCGTAATCTATCGCGAAGAAGCACGTCTTCCACCTCATCCACAAGATCATGATGATCGGTGAACTTTTCATAAACCGGAGAGAATAAATCGTCATCGCCCGCATCTCCCGGTGGAGAATGAGAAATTTCAAAAGTGAAATTCTCATAGCTTGGAGAAAAATCGATATCATTAGGATCGACCTCTTCTGTGAGAGTAACGTCGTCCTCAGGCTCCATAGCAGGTAAGTCACACACCTCATCATCCATACTTTGTCGAAACCAACATCACTAAGTTCATTCAACGAATCTAGATCCTTAGATGCAGTAGGAACATCGACAGTAGGAGCAGCAACTTCAGAAGATTGGTTGAAAGTGTAGACATAATCGTCGTCATCATCATCATAATAGATGGGACGAGTCCAGTTAGGAGTGACGTAGTCGGCTAACTCTTCCTTGATAACCTCCACATCTTTAAGAAGCTCATGCAGCAACTTTTGTTGTTCATCGCCCGAGTATGTTCAATTTCACCAATTCTATCCCACGCTGTAATTAAAAATTTGGTGTAGAAAAGAAGGGAAAACGACTAAATTGGCTCAAAAAGGTGTCGGTGGTTTTCAAGGTTTCGTCCACATCAAGCAACGGTTGCCTTTCCTGATGTAAGTCAGCTCGGAGTTGAGCTAGACTTTCTAGAATACCATTCAACGAAGTGAGTTGTTGATCAAAACTAGGTTGCTGAGAGGATTGATGATTGAGGGTGTGATGTGGGGGTTCAAAATGTTGAAAACCTGAATTATAGCATGGTTGTAGCTCATAGTAGTTCATCGGTTGGGAAGAATTAGAAACCGGGTTTGGTTCATAATAATCCATAGGTGAAGAAAACTGAGGACACGGATTTTGCTCATAGTAATTCATAGGTTGACAATAGGAAGTATCGTGAGGACCCCCACAATTGTTGCAGAACGGTTGAGGAGAAAGACTGGGTGCGCCTTGTGGATAGCTATTATCATAGTCATAATTGTACCTCGGTTCTTGCCCGTGATCATACGGGTATGGAACCGGGCACGAAATATGCCAATGAGAATCGCTTCCACAATAGGTGCACGTGGGAATAGGAGGTGGGTTCAAAAAGGACGAATTAGTCGAATTGCACAAAGGACAAAATCCGAATTGTGTGTTGTCGATATCGTTTCCGCACCGCTCACATGTACACCATTGACAAGAGTTGTTCCCAGATAATTGTTTCCCACATCGGACGCAATGGACATAAAAATCCATAAAGAAAGATAGATGAGCAAGAAGAATATTTTGGTGCAAAACTTAGAAAAAGAAATGCTTTTTATAATTTTTCAAATGTTTTTGAATTTTTGAAAATTTTTGGACACGAAAAATAACGTTCACAAGTGAACGGGTCCCAAAAGCCAACGCGTCTCTCACAAAAAACCTTCGATCTTCACGAAAAGAGCCGGCAGCGGCGCCATTTTAATGTAAGGCTTTTGACACCCTATATGGAAGTTCAAGTTCGTTATAGTTCCGAATCTTTTCGAATTGAAAACCGGTCTTAAGTGCGACTCAATTGTCTTTTGGTGAATCAAGAGAATGATTTGGTTTGTTTGTTTTAATTTAAACTATTAGCAAGTAATTAAAGTGTCGTTGAGTAAATTTGAACTTGGACAAAATTAAAAACTTGAAAACTTAATCAATCGGAATAAAACAATTCATGTCCATCGGAATACACCAAAATAGCAACCATCGGAATAATCACTAACATTAACTATCGGAATAATTAAGTTCAGATCGGAATAATTAAAAAGCACTTATGTCGCAATATGTAACTATCGGAATGCTGTTATCGCAATGACTCTATCGAAAAATGGGCAGCACTTCGTCTTTACCAAGACCTTAAGACCCGTCGGAATATGCGATCGCAATGTGCGATCGCAACGAGGTTAACCAACTGATCGCAAAGTAAAACCCTAATGGGTTATTGCGATCGAAAACCAAAGCTATCGGAAAGTGGATTAAAACCGTCGGAATGTGTGTCAAAACCCTAAGATTGCGATGGGATGTAACTGATTCCGAAATTTGTGGCAAGAGTGAATCTCAATAAGCAAACGCAATAAGCAAATCCAAACGGAACTTAAGCAATTCACAAAGCTTAAATTTAAGACTTCTAAAACATAAAATCAAGAACTTTATGAAATGAACTTTAAACTTACTAAATCCTTTTGCAAAATCCGAGAATCAATAAGCTAAGATTCGAATAAGCCAATAAGCATTATGAGCTTATGACCTAAACGTGTAAAAGCTTGTGTGGAAACCAAAAGATCAAACCTTTATTCACTAAAAGCATCAAATCATACGAGTGAGATGTGAAATTCTGATCAAAGGTAGAGTAAATCAAGAAGTGTAGAATGAGAATAAGGATCAAAAGCTTAAAATAGAACTTTGATTAATGAAATAAGCAATACAAAAAAGTGTTTAATCTTGAAAGATTAAAAGAAAAAGATGAACTAGTGAGAGAAAGTTTAAGACTTTCTCTCTCTAAAAACTAGAAAGAAACTTAAGAAATAAAAACTAGCTCACTCCTCCTAATGTGATTAGGAGGGTATTTATAGGGGAGTGGGAGGCATGTGTGGTGCTTTCTTCTTTCTTTTTTTCTTCTCGACTCGATTTTTAATTCTTCGTCTTTGTAGTCTCGGGATTTGAACTTGTCTTTTAATTCTCTTCTTCTATTAGACTTAAGTTCTTCGACTTCATTAAACTTCCGTATTTTAGACTTGTTCTTCAATAAATCTCCAGAATAGGTCTTGGACATCCGTTCTTTAAGCACTCTTGATCTTTTGACTTCGTCTTTTCCCGTTTTCTTCGACAAAAGCCCATGTTTTCTTCCTTTTTCATCTTTTCGTCCTAAATCACAACAAAAACACAAACCACGCATAATTCCGACATAAAAGACATAAAATACACGTTTTGGCTCGGTTATTATTGTAATTAAGTGGTTAAAAAGGATGGGTGTTTTCACACCTATCAGTCCTTAATAATCACAAGCATGAATTTATCAAATTACAGCCTACACATGAGATTCACCAAATTTATGGATGCTACATGTGTATTAGTCAATCCAAACGACATCACGTGAAACTCATAATGTTCATTACAAGTACCAGATGTAGTGATTGGAATAGATAATCTTCGCGGACGCGAAGTTGATAATAACCATGCCATGGATCAAATTTTTAAAACATACGCTAGAACCTTGTAAATGATCGAACAAATCTTCCATTTTGAGTCATGGATATCGTTTTCGATTGTCAATTTACTAAGTTCACAGTAATCTATAAATATAAGAAATAACAACACCATAGCTCTTCATAATGACGATCTTAGTAGAATAAAAGCTTTCTCTGACAACTCTCAATTGTACGGTAATTCCTTTAATTCAGATGGTGCTGACGTACAGTGCACATGCCACAGGTGCAGCACCAGGAATATAATCAATACCAAATTCAACTTGCCTTAATGGCGAAAATCTAGGTAATTCATCAACAAATACCTCCTAAAGTTTCAGATAACGGAAACATCTTTTAATAAATTCATATTAGGTTCTTTCTAGATTATAATATCTATGACTAATTCACAACTATTCACGGTATAATTTCAAGTCTAATGCAGGATATGGTCACCCATCAAGAATTATTTAGATCACTTTTGATAATCAACATCTTATCTTTTAGGGGAATTCTACTCGAGTTTCCATCAATTAAGACAATGTCGTCATGTTATAATCAATCAATCCATTCTACTGGCACTATCAACTTTCTAGTTTCATTACCGTTGATAAGATGTGAACTTCTCAAAAGACTAATAATAACTCATAATCCTTCACAGATTCAAGGATATTAGGATACACAACTACTATTAAAAGAGTAAGGTCAACGCATAATCTATGCTAGAGAATTTCAGATCAGATACAGACAAAAACATTTAACGAATATGAATATATCCCATGTTTTCATAATTTGAGTACGCATTCGAAAGCTCCTCGGATCATTACCCAGGTCATTCAAATGAAAAAAATCAAAAGAAATGATAGGAACGCCGATACATCCAGTCGGGTATCAACATTCGGTAATCATATACTTTTCCAAAGAATCTCACTACGGGAGAATTGGACAAGAAGGAAATATCAATTGTCAAATAAGACAAATTCCACAGATGAGTAAATTCAACTCAGAAGAATAGATGCTACAGGCACATATGTAGGTGTCCCTAACACTATGTCCCTATTTTTCACTTCTTGTAGATCTCATAAAATTTAATCTTTCACAATCTTCAAAGAAATGTAGTGTTTGTTCATTCGTTTTATGGTGACTACTAATCAGCCTTGCATGGTCCATTCCAAATTGTATGTAGGCGCGTAACTATATACAATTTCAAGATTAACGATGCAATACTCAGTTCGTCAAAATTTTATCATCATGTTTATAATAAAAACATTTTCATGCTTAATTCTTAAATAAGAATCAAAAATAAATTTACAAAGATTTTCTTTGTTATGAAAACAAATAAGTTTTCCAAGGTATTTCATAATCAACTTTATTTCAATAATGATTATTTATAAGTCTTACTTTAAAAAATTCATATAGTGACGAAAATTCAATTTTCTCAAAGGATATTGTTTTATCTTATAAAAACAATGGGTGATCTGTAAAAGAGTGATGAAAAGTTTTTTACCAAGAACTAACCACACTATAATAGGAAATGAGTTTAGCCAATTAATCATGAGGTTCATGACCTCGATGGCACTCAAAAAAGAATAATGCACAACGTAACTCAAATCGAGATGAGTACTTGATTTTTCAATGGTTGCATCACTAATGCGAGCATTAGGAAGAAGCAAGAAAAGATAGATATCATCGATACATGTAGAATTTAGCAATCCAAGGTAGTCTTTTCATTAATCACAAACAAGTCAAAATTGTACCGTAACACATTAGGTGTCACTATGTCATACAATTCCAAGAAATCATCCTACCAACTGATGTCTCAGTTAAGTTAGGGATTATTTTTCAAAGATACCACAATGAATACTAATCTACAAGAGTCATTAGGTGTTCCACATGTCCCGGAAGATCCATTGGTCTCAATTCAGAAGAAGATTTCTTCAAGTTATTTCTTGGATACTGGGCATCCTCATTAGTGGACAATGGCCTAGGAACAACCCTTAACACGAATCAACAATCAATTAAAACCTTATAATTCAATCACATGACTTAATAATTTCCTCTTATCAATCTCATATTCCATACAAGTTAAATTTTACTTTATTCATATTTCAATCAATCTTATACCCAATGCGATATCCTACCTCATTCTCCAATATTTTCAACCTTATTCTTAGACCATAAAAAGGCATTAAAGCTCGATAAGATCAAGACTTAATTCCAATCCTACAGCTCTTACAACAACAGTTATGAAATGATTCACTGGTATGAGATGACTCATATATTCAATATTTCTCAGAAAGGTACTAGTGGCATGAGGCTTTTGGGTAATGGTTCTAATGACAGCCTCAAGTGCAACATTCACCCTTCCGATTTCAAATTTAAGAATTGGGTGACAACGACTCAGATGACATCTTTCTAGGTGGTAATGTTTTGTCAAACTCCACTCTATAAGGAAAGATCGTCATGACATCAATATCAGTTTTAATCTCGCCAATTCTTCTTTAATATCACAATCAACTAATATTAACGTTTCTACGAATATCAACCATTTGTTGGGATCATAAATATCCACAACTTGGTTAAGATCTAGGATAGCTAGAATTCCTACGAGAATAGCTTCGATTAATTTACTAGGGGATTTAGGGTTCCTTGTGACAATCTACGTCGTATAAATACCTCGTATAAATATCAAAATAATCATCAAACAATCATGTAATAAAATTACATCATATATATATAATCCAAGTTATATATATATATATATATATATATATTAAAATAACACTTCTCAGTTTGGCCTTGTCGGTAACTCGAGAATTATTCGGCACCGTTATAGTCAAAAGATTTTTATACATTTTTAGAAAATTGTTTATAGTTAAATGATTTTGAAAAGTTTTATTCAAAACCTTGGTTTTAAAAATCTTTCGTTCTCTATAACGAGAGCTCTGATACCAAACTGTAACACCCCCAAATTTATACAACTCAATACAGCGGAAGACTAGTTGGTGTTACGGGATAGCACATTACTCACATCATAGACAACGCATAAAAATCGCGTCGTTTAATAACAAAGCATTTCCATTCATAAATATCAAATTTACATAGGTCCCAAGTCATATTATTTCATACAAAGTTTTACAAAGCATTTGAATGGAAATTATTGTTTAAGTGCGGGCCATGAATTCTTGTCGTCTTCCCGAGAATTACCTTCAAGTACCTGAGATAAAACATGTTAAAAGAAAAGGTCAGCGATAACGCCGAGTGAAATCATAGAGTTTAATAAACCATCAATATAATATCGGTATAAAATTATTACAGAAAATCATTTCGTACAAATTATTTTAATAGGCCATAAAATAGCCAAAGACATTTTATACAATTCCTTATCAAAATCATAATATAGGCTTTCGCCTTCAAAATCGTTATACGAACCAATGTCGTAAAAATATCGTACAATACGTTTTATAACGTCATGTAGAGTTAAATAAAAACCGTTATATGAATATGGTTATGTAAAACCAAAACACAAACATAAAATCAATAATAAGACCCCGTATTGCTAGTCAGGCAATATATCGTAATTGTGCGTATAGCAGTATTTCGTTATTTATGGATTATTACAAGCCGCATGACATTGTTACCTTAATAAACCAAACAACGGGTAGCTAGCCCGAAACTCAATTTTCCCATCTAAATTAGCGTGTCGTCACAATAATCACGCTAGTGTAAATCTTCTCATACATAAATTCGCTTACCAATCAATGTGGCACGACGGGGATCAACCGTCAAGGCGCAAACTGGAGTGATCGTCCCCAAATAGTACTATTATATGCATAAGCGTCTACCAAATCCCGGTAGTTCACAATTCATGCTAATGGGACTTTTAGTGACATAAACTAACCTTAATAATCTATTTTATTTCATCTATCGGGTCATTTAATCATTCATCAGGTCATACAATCATTTTGGTCCAAATCAATAAACAAACAATCGGGACAAATGGTGTCCTATTTTAGTAAAACTAACATGTTATCTCCCTCGCGGGTTTATAAAATATTTCATAAAAACATTTAAAAGAGTGCGAGGCTATGAACTCACGTCGATGTGGGAAGGCGATTATCGGCGATTTGGATGTACGGTACGTGCTTCAATAATGGAAACCTAGACAAATAATACTCGTCTTAGACTCTTGTCCATTGACTTTATAAAAATAACAATTATGTATACATATGATGATTTTATAAATATGATGGTGATCAAGTGGGTTTATACATCTTTACTCATTCATTATAGTGTTTATGTGTTGGTAATTTTCAAGACTAGTTACACTAGTTCAATTTTGTTTACATTTTGAAGCCCAATGGGCCTATTACAAGCCCAATACTATTCATTAGCCCAATTATACTTTTATTATCAGTATTATACTTTATATGTTGGGCCCAAATGGGTTAAGCCCAATAAATAAGTTTATAAGTGTTTTACCAAATTAGTCGGGTTTATTGTCCATTAAGGCTACTTTGGCCCGTTAATGTCTATATGTTGTAAAGCTCGGGTTTTATCGGTTTTTACTTGTTATATACGTTTATATATCAGTATGTGAGTTTATTAAAATTTACATTAGAAGGGTCCAACCGTCTAAGTTTTATTTATCAAAAACGTTAATCTTTCGGTTTTAGCCGAAAAGACGTAAAACTTAGTATATAGTTTTTATAACTTATAAAACATACCAAACTACCATTTTTATATAATGTCCATTTATTTATCCTTATTCATTTTTATATAAATGAAGTATATAAGTTAGTGGGTTTTAATTCATATTTTATACTATATTTATTTGAGTGCTTATATAATAATATTAAACTTTAATTTCACAAAATCAGTACTAAAAATCTAGTTTTACTAAAATGATCATATCTGGAGTTCTACAGGAGATAGAACCCCAAATTTTTATCACAGAAACTACATGATATGTGCTTCATTTTATTCTTTTATAGCTACTATGAATCAACCTCTAAATATTTTAATAAATTCGTCCAAAACAGTGTAGGTAGATTTGCACTCTAAACTTGTTTTGATCATAACTCACTCATCCTAATGATTCCATTGCATGACCAACTCTCACATGTGTACAAGACTAATAGCTTACTGTATATTAATCTATTCAAGCCATTTTATCAGTTTATCATATGATCTTTTACTGTTTTATACAGCCATCAATTTAAGCATGATTTTAAGCTTTTTACATATGGTTTTTCATCTTTTTATCCATGTTTATCAACACCAAATCCCCACAAAATACTTTTATCATCATATATTCATCATATACATATACAATAGGAAAGAAAATACATTATTACATAATCAAAATAACAAGAGGATGGGAAGAACAATCTTTATACCACCATGATGATGTAGGTTATGATCAAGACATAGATTTTGATGGAGAAACTTGTGATAAACCAAGACCATCTTCAAGACCACCATTCTTCAAGAACTCCTTGTGGAAAATCAGCCCCAAGACTCTATAGAAACTCCTCCTTGGATGTTATAATCACCACCAATCAATAGGGCTTCAAAAGGGCATCATCATATATGTAAATAACATAGGATTTGTGGTTGAATCAAGATCAAGTGAGGGTGTATTTGTGGTAAAGTGGACGGCAATGGTGAGTGAGTTGAGAGAGTTTTGAGTTGTTTGCATGAGTTTCAAATGAGAAGTGGTTTAGGATAGATGGTTTTGTGTGTTGGTGGCTTACATTGTAAGCTTAACTAGACAAGTGTTAAACTTGTATATTACAAGTTGACACCTAAGGGTGTTGGTGTCCCATATTTAGTCGTCCCTTTGAGTGGGGTGGGGCAAAACTTGTTTTGTCTCATCCCACTAATTTACGGGTATTCCTCGATTCTAGTTTCCTCGATTTGCGTGCCCTCGGGTCGTTTTACAAAAAATGTTTTTATAAATTATGAATCAACGGCACAAAACGAATCTAATAAATATTCTCTCATCAAAAACGGAGTTCGAAAACGTAAATACGTAATCCTAAGGTTTCCGGTTTAGTCGTAAAGGACGTTAAATTATAATCGTAAGTCCTAATCTCTTCTCGTAAATTTGTGAGTTTATGAACGAACACAAATTTAAAATCTCAAAATAATATTCACGGACAAATTTATTTTCTGAAATGTCGGACTGTCACCAAAACGGCGTATGTAAACGTAAGCACGTAACGTAGAATCCTCCGGTTTAGACGTAGTCGATGCTACTTCAAGATGTAAATCCAAATTACTTCCCAAAAATAAGTGAGTTCATAATATAACATTAAAATAATGTTTTTAAATAATATCCGAGAATAAAATATCAACCATAAATTGACGGATTGTCACAGCTGACACAAGGAATTTGAGCGTTGACAGACCTGCAGATATGGTTGATGTATTCCAGTCATCAGCTATCATCAAAGAAGTGTCGTCACAGGTATTACCATCATCCTTACCCATCATTGATCCATTAGATAAGGGTAAAGGAATTATGGTAGAAGTAGAAGTTCCAAAGGATGCAGCATATGTAGAGTTTGATTCAAGGTTGGCTGCACAACTTGTGGAACAAGAAAGTAAGAAGGTTGGTGAATCACCATTTGTTGTCACTTCTGAGGAACAAGAAGGAAGTGATGAAGAAAGTTTAGATTCAAGTGTGATGATAATTGAACAACCAGAAAGACTTGAATATGGTGATGACTTGGCAAGGGAGAAGCTTAGAGAGTTGAAATTGCAAGTAGACTTTGATATGCCAGAAGTAGTTCAGATGTACCATGCTTGGGAGAATAGGATTATGGAGAATCCAGATTTGACAATTTCAGAATAGATTTGGGGATTGGAGATTCTTCTAAGAGTTCAAAGTGGCTGCAAGGTTTTGACATGTTACTCAGATGTTATGGAATTGGATGGACCTTCAAGAAATTGCAGGGATTATCTTTTCGAGAATTGGAGTACAAGGCTTATCCCATTTGGGAAAAAGTGCAGGAGATGAACACTCTAAGACTTCTTTCAGATGAAAGGAAAGAAGAACTTACAGAAGAGATGGAGATTCAGAAGGCAATGATTGTTCTAAGGTCTTTGAAGAATCGAGTTCCACTTGAGTTCCCTAATGATATGGATAAATTGAATCCCAATGAAGCTGTTATAAGAAGGAGCATCAAGCTCTCACCCATGGAAGCTTCAGATATGTTACAAGTGTTACCTCTTGATGGCAGAAACCCTATCATAAGCTATGAAGAAGATGCAAGTGGGTTTTGGAAGATTGGCAGGTATGGGAAAGAGGTACACACATTTACTACTCTTGTGTCTCTCTTTGCAAGTGTGGATAGAGAATACTTGGTAGACCTTTGGAGGTTGTTGGAGGCCAAGTATGAGACTGAAGCTCCTACTTCAGTCAATGGAATAAAACTTTGGTCAACATTCAAGAGAATGTGTGGACCAAAAGAAGAAGATCCTACTGTTTGGAAGGATCTTGAGGATGATATTAGTGGTCTTCAATGGCGTTTGTATTCAGCTGCTGGTGTGTATCATTTGAGCTCTACAAAGTTTGCTGAGTATCTTCTTGTAGATGGTCAGTATCCCATGTCCAAAGAAGTTTTGGAAAAGATGAAGACAACACAACTGAACATTGACTATTCAAGTGACGTGGCCAAAGATTTGATTATGCATGTTTATTATCAATATGATAAGATCTGTAAGATTCCTCCTAGTTCTTAATTTTTATTCAAAAACTTGATTACTAGAGTAGATATCATGTTTAGGGGAGGATTGTTGGGAATAAAATGTAGTCAGTCCACTTGAGCGCTGACAAGAGGAAAACAAGTGTTGATAAGAAGAAAACAAACTCTGACAGATCAAGCGTTGACAGGAAGAAGTCAAGCGTTGATAGGTTGAAGACAAGCACTGATAGAAAGATATGGTCTACGCGTATTATGTTTCTAGTTTGTTTCTAGTAAAGATAGGATCAACATTGTATTTTCTATAATTATCTTTACTGTTAGCCTCAAAATATTGAGTCAAACAAGAATGCTCGGTCATAGGTTATTATTATAACATTAGTTAGAACGTTGTAATAGATAGTTAATTAGTCGTGGTTTACAGGCTTGGATTTAAACTAATTAAAGTCCAAAAAGACAAGCCCGGCCTAATATATAGTCCATTAAAGCCCGCAGGTGGGTGGACTATATATACTACCCTCCTAGCATGTTAGGAGGGTGGATGGTCATTTGTAACAACTTCTTTTCTTAATCTAATCTCACCAAGTTAATCATATCCTCTCTACTTTCTCTCACTACTTTCTCTCTCTAGGAATTCATCTCTTCTTCATCTATTTTCTTTCTCTCTTCATTGCTTAATCATTACAAATATATGGGACAACAATTGGTATCAGAGCAATGGGGTAGTTTTGTGATTCGTTGTTGAATTTACTTGGTTCGTGTGATTTTCTCTTATAATCATCTCGAATTCAAGATTCTTTTTGTGTTTCTATGCTCTAAATCTTGATACAAATCTTCTACATAGCTGTGGTAGGGATTTGGTCGCATTTGGTTGGTTAAAATCGCGAATTTCTTGTCGAAAAATTCATTTTTTACCCCAAAATCTCGTAACAGCACTATTATTCTGATTGGTGTAATCGGAAAAGGGTTTATAGATTCCGATTGGGATTCCGATCAGTATCATCGGAAAAGGGTTTGCACATTCCGACCAGCTTTCCGATCATCATTCCGATTGGACAAAATATTCCGATTTGCATTCTGATCAGCTTTTCCGATCAACATTCCGATTGGACTTCGAACATTCCGATTGGACTTCGAACATTCCGATTGGACTTCGAATATTCCGACTGGACTTCAGAGATTCCGATTAGACATTCCGACGAAGGGATTCCGATTAGACATTCCGATCATACATTCATGATCAAATTTTTTCCATACTAGTTTTAGGACATTTCTAGCTCGATTTCAAATTTTGGCGATTACAAAATTTTTTGGTCTACCGTTTTGTCGGACTGGAGAATTTATTGTCGGCCTGGAGAAAAATTTCAATTTTCGGAATTTAAACCACAACAACAATCACAACAAATCTACTTAAGATCCATATTCACTTCATCATTTCAGAGAATATTGAGATGGATTC
This sequence comes from Glebionis coronaria, assembly GCA_025667525.1. NCBI lineage: Eukaryota > Viridiplantae > Streptophyta > Magnoliopsida > Asterales > Asteraceae > Glebionis > Glebionis coronaria. The sequence goes on along the minus strand of CM046876.1, from coordinate 217,094,012 downwards.
TACTGCCGAATATCGTGTGACGAATAACAACATAATGGTGGCGGGTAACAAAGAGAGACCACCAATGCTTGTATCTGGTCGGTATGCTCAATGGCAATCACGTTTCATACGATATCTTGATACAAGACCTAATGGTGATGCCTTGAGGAAATGTATTACTCATGGACCATATATATTTAAGAAGATCTCAGTTCCTCCAAGAGCAGCCACAAATACTACTGATCCAATACCTGCAAGTGAACGTGATGAAACAAGAGCTGATCTCACACCTGAAAATTGTGCTTGGCATGATGCGGAGAAGGAAGCCATCTATATGGTTTTAAGTGGGATTGGAGATGATATTTATTCCACGGTTGATGCATGCCCTACAGCACATGAAATGTGGACTGCTATTGAACGCTTGCAACAAGGAGAATCACTCAACAAACAAGATGTCAAAACAAACTTGTTTTGGAATTTTGGCAAGTTTACTTCAAGGGATGGAGAATCAATTGACTCTTACTACTCCAGGTTTTATAAGATGATGAATGACATGACAAGAAATAATCTGCAAGTCTCCACCATGCAAGTCAATGTCCAATTTCTTCAACAACTTCAACCCGAGTGGACACGGTTCGTCACTTTGGTGAAACAACAAGAAAAGTTAGACGAGGTCTCATATCATCGACTCTTTGACATCTTGAAGCAATTTCAGAATGAAGCAAATGAGATTCGAGCTGAACGTGTTGCCAAGACGGCTAATCCACTTGTTTTACTGACTACCACTCAACATGTTCAAGATCCTCACTCTCGTGCTCCTAAGCCATACTCCAATACATCATCCTCACCACGATATTCCACATCATCTAAGTCTTCATCTTCCACAAAATCTCGAGGTAAAGCGCAAAGAGCACCATCACCACCATCTGAGTCCTCATCTGAAGAAGATAGTGATGAAGACCAAGCTCAAAAGAACCGAGAGATGAAACAACAAATTGCTTACATAATGAAGACTTACAAGAAAATCTACAAACCCACCAACAACAATCTTCGCACATCATCTAACACAAAGAACTGATATGTTGAGAGTCCTCCAAGGTATGACACACGTCGACGTGGTGAAAGTCCTTCTAGGTATAATCGACATAATCCAACGCATGTTGAGGGTTCTGCAAGATATGATCGACAAACTGCAAAGTATGATACTCAGAGGATTGCTGCTGCTACTGGGAATAGGGAAACGGTTGGAAGTCAAGTGTTTCAGCAGGGCGGGATTCAATGTTATAATTGCCAAGGATATGGGCATATGGCAAAGGAATGCAGGAAGCCGAAAAGGGTTAGAGACTCTAGCTATGACAAGGAAAAGATGTTGCTATGTAAGAAAATGGAAGCAGGGGTTAAATTGTCAGCTGAGGAAGGAGCCATGCTTGATGATACTGATGATGAAGATTCTGATCAAGAGCTTGATGCACATTACTCGTACATGGCAAAGGTTGAAGAAGTTCTCAAAGTCACTGAAGATGACAATGGTCCTATCTTTGACACTGAGCCAATCGATAAGGTACACACTAATGATGAATATAATGTGTTTGGTGATATTCCTAAGCATAGTGATCTACCCAATGCCATTAATGACACATGTATGATGGAAACGGTTGATAGAAATACCACACCCGATTCATCAGACATGTGCAATAATGAGTCTGAGGATGATCAACATGCAAATGAATATGATGAAGAGGAACGTATTGCGCTTGCTAATTTAATTGCTACTTTACAAAAAGATGTCACTGAAAATAAAAAGAGTCAAAAGCAATTAAAGAAGGCAAACGCTACGCTCACTCAAAGCTTTGAAGAATGCAAAGCTGCTCTTATCAAATCTACTGAGATGACTGAAACCTATAGAGATGAGCTCCTTCGGAAAACCAACGAGCTTGAGGGGTACAAGGGAAGTGCGTTAAAAAGTCAAAAGGACGATTTTGAAAACAAATATAATACAACTCTTGAGTTATTAGCTAAAGAGAAGCGTCAATATAATGTTTTCTTAATGGATGAACGTCAAAAAACGTACCTTGCGAATACCAAAGTTAATGAACTTGAACAAAAGCTCTCTATGACCACTACTGATTCTGCTAAAATTCTTGAGGATAAGAACCAAGAGGTAGATGCGTTAAAACAAGACTTCAAAAGTAGATATGATAAAGAAACTGAAAAGGTAACGAAATTAGAAGCACAAGTCGAATTTTTGAAGAACGTTGTTTATAAAACACATGATTCTATACAATCTGTGAGAATGCTGGCACCTCCTTCGATGTTTAAGGGTCAAGCTAGCTTTGCAAGTCCTGAGTACCTTGCCAAAGCTCAAGCTGCGAACCCGCATCTTTATCTTGATGAGACTGAAAGGACAGATCTTGATTGCATGCCTGTTAGTGCCAATAGTGAAGAGACTGCCCTTTGGGATGCTGATAGTCAACCACTTGTTAATAAGGAGTTTGTGAAACCTTATAATTATGCGTATGAGAATAGTCTTTATGGCCTGTTCAACAAACAAACTCAGAAAACTCGTGAGGAAGTGTTCTTAGAATGCAAACAAAAGAGAATTCAATGGAAGAAAGCATTTGCCCCTAAGAAATCTAATGTTTACAAATACATAAACTACCTCCCTCTAGATGAATCTAAAAGCAAGAGTAGGAAAACATTAGGTATTCTTAAACACCACATAGATAATGTTAAATCTATTGTTGAAAGAGACTTGGCAAAACGTGAAAATGCTGAGTGGACACGTCCGATTCCTCACGATATTACCTTGCTTGTCAAAGAACTATTAATTCCAAACACGGCGTTGATTAAAGAAACTGTTCTTCAACTTGAGGAGTTCATTCGGACTGAAATGTTTGATGCTTTAAAATATGTTGAATCTATTGAGAAACACATTGATGATCTTCAAATGGAGAAGTCTGATTTCTCAGATGAATATGATTTACTCTTGCAAGAATGCATTTCTAAAGATGTTATGTGTGCTTATTTTACATCTTGTGCTGATATTGATGAATATTTTGAAGTTGCATGCCAATATCTTGATAAGATCAAAGAATGTGAACTTCTTGAAATTGAGCTTTCGAAACGTAAAGAAAATGTTGACAAAAAGGCTTTTGAGTTACTTCAACACAAAACTGATTTCCTTCAAAAACATTGTCATTCACTTGAACTTGCTTTGCAAAAAGATGTTGGTCGTTTTCCACATGATAATAAATTGCAAGAAAAACTTTCCCAAACATTTCGAGAAATGAATGAACAGAATTTGGAAATTAAAGGGTTAAAAGCTCAATTACAAGACAGGGACAGAGTGATAGCAGAGTTGCAGAAACTCATTGCTAAAATGGGTGGGAAAATTGTGGAACCTAGCATTAAGAAAAATGTTGTTAGACAACCCAATGCCTCTAAAGAGAATAGATCCTCTATCTTGGGAAAACCATCTGCTTTATCTAATTCCTCGTTTGCAAAACCTGTGTTTGCCCCCAAGATGGATGGAAAGGAAAGGTTACCACAAGCTCAACCCATAAGGAATCCTATAGCACCAAGCGTTAAGCACAATAATGTGATTAAACCAGGGATGTATAGAATGTCCACGAAGCCCACAAACAAAGATACTCACTCGCCTCAGACTTCTAGAAACACTAATATTCGTGTGTCTTCTACTACATGAATAGTTTCCACTACTAGTGTTAGCCGGCCTCAGCTTAAGCGGACTCAAGTGAATGATAAGGTCTGGAAACACAAGAATCAAGGGGAGATGCAGGAAGTAGAAGAACACCCTAGGAATTTGAACGTTTTTAAGAATAAAAAGTCTGTAATCGCATGTAATGACGATTTGAATGCTGTGAATGATTTGAATGCTATGAATGTGAAATTTGTTTGTGTAAAATGTGGAAAGTGTGCTAATGCTAATCATTCTATGTGTGCTATAAATAAATTCAAAGGCGTAGATACTAGAACTAAGAAGCAAGTTGCAATGCCTATTAGAGCTAGTAAACCCAAACGCAAAGTAAACCATTCTGGTGCAACCCCCACTAAGAATAGTAATGCATCAGACTCCACCACTAAGATCCTAGAAGCAAAATTAAGGAATTATATGAGTCTGCTAGCAAGTCTTGGAAATGGTGGTTTGCTAATCAATGGCCTCCCGGATATAAATGGATGCCTAAAGTTAGGACAGAAAATGTGAAAATGAGTGTTAGTTTGCCTTTAAATGTTGATAAGGACACTAATGATTCTACTATCACAACTACTGTGGTATCCAATTTAGCAAATGCTCCATCGTGTTCTAACTCTTCTGCAGGTGATACAAATAATTCTCTTCATAATGGACTCCGGATGCACGAAGCACATGACGGGGAATCTCAAGCTGCTAATTAACTTCGTGGAGAAGTTCCTAGGTACGGTCCGATTCGGAAATGATCAATTGCACCGATCCTAGGATATGGAGATTTGGTTCAAGGGAATATCACGATTAAAAGGGTATACTACGTCGAAGGGCTCAATCACAATCTTTTCTCGGTTGGTCAATTCTGTGATGCGGATTTGGAAGTTGCTTTCAGAAAGAAGACATGTTTTGTTCGTGATTATGATGGGAATGACTTACTTACCGGTACACGGGGTACTGATCTTTACACAATTTCACTTCAAGACACAACTTCATCAACTCCAATTTGCTTCATGGCAAAAGCTTCAACGACTCAGGCATGGTTATGGCATCAATGTCTTTCTCATCTCAACTTTGATACCATTAACTTGCTTTCCAAGAAAGATATTGTGAGAGGCCTTCCAAGCTTGAAATTCATCAAAGATCATCTTTGCTCTTCTTGTGAACTTTGTAAAGCTAAACGAGGTAGCTTCAAAACAAAGACCACACCAAGCTCTAAAGGACGGTTAGATCTTCTTCACATGGATCTATGTGGTCCCATGCGTGTTCAGAGTATCAATGGCAAGAAATATATTCTAGTAATAGTCGATGATTACTCAAGGTACACATGGACTCATTTCTTGAGGTCCAAGGATGAAACACCCGACGTTCTCATCAGCTTCCTTAAATTGATACAACGTGGTCTTCAAGCTCAAGTTAAAATGGTTCGTACTGACAGAGGTACAGAATTTTTGAATTCTAATCTGAGAAATTATTTTGAAGCCGAAGGGATTGAACATGAAACATCTATTGCTCGAACACCCGAACAAAACGGCGTTGTTGAAAGACGAAACCGTACTTTGGTTGAAGCTGCTCGAACATTATTATCCGCTTCAAAACTTCCACTATACTTTTGGGCCGAAGCCGTGTCAACCACATGCTACACACAAACCAGCTCCTTAATTATCCCAAGACACGAAAAGACACCATATCACATAATTCATGATCGAAAACCTTCACTCAAACACCTTCATGTTTTTGGATGTACTTGTTACATTATACGCGATGGTGAAAATTTGGATAAGATGAAAGAAAAAGGTGATGCATGTATTCTTGTGGGATATGCAACTCAGTCTAAGGGATATAGAGTGTTCAACAAAAGAACAAAATTGATTGTCGAGACAATTCACATCCGATTTGATGAATCTCAAGAGATGGCACTTGAACAAAACAGTTTAAGTCCCGACCCACAACGACAAACGACTTCCGTTCACAACCGCACAGAACTCGAAGCTCAAGACCACAGCAATGAACCGTCAAGTTCAACGCTGGTTCCAGAAAATGTTCCTAGAGCTGATATGACAGTCGACACGACAATTGAAGAGTTGGAAATGTTATATGGACCAATGTATGATGAATATTTCACGGGGGAGAAACAAGTTGTATCGAAGTCTTCCGCTGTCACTCATGATAAGAATGATGATACCGATCATCGTCAACAACCGGATACAACTTCATCTACTTCAACACGGGTTGCATCAGATTTACCTCCTCAGAATATCACTTCAACAATCAATCCTACAACATCCACAACTACTGTCATTGCTCCAGAGAACACAAATCAAGCAGACAATGCATTATCTAACGAAGACGAATTTATCAACCCATTCGGTACACCGGTACACGAAACTGGAGAGTCTTCTACTCGCCATGTTGATCCGTCAAATATGCATACTTTCTATCAAAGACATCCTTCAACACATCATTGGACCCGAGATCATCCTTTGGTTCATGTCAATGGAAACCCTTCACAGCCCGTTCGCACAAGACGACAGCTTAACACCGATGCTGATGTTTATATGTTCGCACTCGCCGTGAGTTCAGCTGAACGAAAAACATCAAAGAAGCATTAGCTGATCATGCTTGGATTGAATCGATGACGGATGAACTTCAACAATTTGAAAGACTTAAAGTCTGGGAACTTGTTGACAGACCATACGATGTAACACCATTAAATCATTGATGGATCTGGAAAAACAAGATGGATGAAGAGAACACGATCACCAAGAATAAATCTAGACTAGTGGCTAAAGGGTATGGACAGAAAGAGGGTATTGATTTTGAAGAATCATTTGCACCAGTAGCTCGAATGGAAGCGGTCAGGATTTTCCTTGCTTATGCTGCACATATGGGATTCATCGTTTATCAAATGGACGTAAAGACGGCGTTTCTTAACGGTCCTTTGAAGGAAGAAGTTTATGTCACGCAGCCAGAAGGATTCGTCAATCCTCATTATCCTGACAAGGTGTATCGTCTCCACAAAGCATTATATGGACTCAAGCAAGCTCCAAAGGTTTCTCAAAAGGTTCCATTGATTTAACTTTGTTCACTTATAAATATGGGGATGACATTCTGCTTGTGCAAATTTATGTTGATGACATTATTTTCGGGTCTACAAACCCAAAACTTTCAAAATGGTTTGAAAAAGTAATGCACAACAGATTTGAAATGTCTATGATGGGCGAACTAAAATTCTTTCTAGGAATTCAAGTTCACCAATCCCCAAGTGGTATCTTCATTAACCAAGCTAAGTATTGTCAAGAGATAATCAAAAAGCATGGTATGACATCATGTGACCCCATTGGGACACCATTATCAACCACATCCCTAGATGCTGATTTGGAGGGATTACCCATAGATCAAACGAGATATCGTTCCATGATCGGGTCCATCATGTACTTGACAGCGAGCAGACCTGATATACATCATGCTACGTGTTATTGTGCACGATATCAAGCACGACCCACTGAAAAGCACCTCAAGGAGGTTAAACGGATCTTTCGGTACCTTAAGAATACCATTCACATGGGACTCTGGTATCCGAGGGAAACCGTTTTCTTTCTAACGGCCTATTCAGATTCTGATCATGCAGGGTGTCTTGATACACGTAAAAGTACTTCTGGTGGTGCACAATTTCTAGGTCAAGACAAGCTTGTGGGATGGTCTTCCAAGAAGCAGGATTGCACGTCACTTTCATCAGCCGAAGCGGAGTATGTGTCTCTATCTGCGTGTTGTGCACAAGTTCTTTGGATGAGAACACAACTCGCGGATTATGGCTTCCATTTAGATAAAGTACCTATGTACTGTGACTCAAAGTCGGCCATAGCCATCTCCTGCAATCTGGTTCAGCATTCCCGCACGAAGCACATTGATGTCCGATATCACTTCATTAAGGAACAAGTTGAAAGAGGTATTGTTGAATTATACTTTGTTGGAACTGATTACCAATTAGCCGACTTGTTTACAAAAGCTCTTTAGAAAGAGAGGTTTGCATATCTAGTTAGGCAAATTGGTATGAGATGTTTGACTCCAGCAGAACTGGAGGTTCTGGCAAAGAAGCCTGCTTGATTCATCTATCAAACATCTACCTGTAAATATTAATCAAAAAGCAAAATACAAAATTAAAAAAATCTTTGATAATCCAAAAATATTCTTATCGACATGTCTTTCAGTATCGATAATATGGACGTACCTAGAAATGTCGCTCAACAACGACACGGGTGTGTACATAAAGCTCGAATGAATGTTGTAAATATTTTTCAAAACATGTCATTTCTATCTTTTCAAAAGGAAAGTGTCTATTTTGGACAATATTTCCAACAACAGGTAGAGCAATCTATCTTGGGTTGAGCTTGTCACAAAACATTCAACGTTTTGAGCTCAACACAATGGCTTGTAATCACTTTCAGATTACAACCCGGATCTAAATTCACGGGGGAGTGTACGCTTTTGTACTCTTACCCTTAGCAAAAGAAGTTAAATCTTCTTACACTTGAGTGGATTCGTCAAGACATTCAAAGTATATGAACTCAAGTTTATGCTTTAGAAAAACCTTTTCGTCAAAAAGAATTGATTTCTCAAAAAGCGTTGAACACAATTTTTTCAAGAATTTCTCAATGATATTCAAAATCTTTCAAAAATTGTGTGTTCAACAACTCCTATCCTCAAAAGTTTAATGTGGATCAAATCCTCGTAATGACAATTCCATTGGATCAATTTTTGAGGGGGAGCAATTCAACTTCATGCAAAAGATTAACACATCTTTCTCCCGAAGATTTTCAAGACTATTTTTCAAAATATATTTTAATCAAATTTGGTATCTCTAATATCAAAATATTTTATATATTAGAGATAGGGGAGAAAATGTGATTAAAATGTGATCTTATATAAGACTCAAGCACATTAACTCTTACCTACATGTGCGAATCACTTTCGATTATCGATGCACATGTGAAGTGGTTTTCATGGTTACGATCAAATACCCACAACATCTTTAATTCACGACGTTATTGGTGTCAAAAGGGTGGTTAGGTTTAAGTCCTATGATCCAACCAGAACCGGAGGGATCTTCCCAGGGACAATCAAATAGATTATTAGAAGTCCTTAGGAAAGATGGAGTAGAATGTGAACGTAGCTGAATGCCGACTAAGTACTGATGCTAGCACTGGAACAATCACAACAAGGTGTTAGTAATGATGTCTTGGTAAGCATTGAAGGGGTTGAAGAATGAAAAAGAAATGTAAGGATAAAGGGTGTAAAGAAAGAAGCCCTCCATACAACTTAGGCAGAAACCGGGTCAACTCATCATGAAGACAAACTCATCATGGACCCAGTGATGTGAAGCAAAACCCTTTCCTAGCTACTCAGACTTCTCTCAAAAGAAGTTTGTTTTATTGTCACGGAGATCAACACGACTTCTATTGACTTTCTCACTCCGAGATAGTTGATATTGAATAGGTGGCATCTGCTCCAGCCTCCGACCACTAAAAGTGCACAAATCAAGTCTAGAGCCAAGAGATCACTCAAATCTCGTTAGGACACACTGATGAAGATCAAGAGAGTCCTACGCTATATCCTTGTGATATTGCTAGAACACTCAGAGTGATACTACTCAGTATTCATAATGATGAGTGGAAATCCTTCCAGTGTTAACATCAAACAGCACCGCGGTAGGTCATATGCTAGATTCTTTAAGAATTGAACATATGTAAAACTGAAAAGCAACAGTGGTTTGATTCTGAATTGATTCAAACTCGTTTCAGGTTTCTACGCAATATCTTTATGGTCTTGCCAGAACATTCAGAGTGATATTCATTAATATTCACAGTGACGAATGGAAATCCTTCTAGCGTCAACATCAAACAGCGCTACGGTAGGTGACTTGTGAGATTCTTATGAATCAAACTTGTGTCAACTAGAAAGCAACAATGGTAAGATTCTTAATGAATCAAACTTGTTCCAGGAATTTGAATTGACGACTTTAATCAAGCGAATATTTATCCAATTGATTCACTCTTTATGTTCGCAGTCTTGCTTTGAGATGGTCGAGTAAAGAGAACGGCTAGTACAGCCGTGAAACCCTGTCAAGGAGATTCTTAATTAAATCTACCTAATCACAGGTACGATATTTAATATCGTATAACGGTCTTCACCGACCGTAGGTAAAACGTTACCGATTTAGGACAAATGTCAAAGCCATTTAGTCCGTGTCTATGTTTTGTCTCGAGAAGGTGGCGTCACGGTGTACTTAGCAAAGTCAAAGATTCACAACCACATATTCATGCCCAAAGACTTATCCAACAATTGATAGTGTGAGCATGTGGACAAAGACACAAGATCGCAAGATGGCAATGACAAGTCAAGGATGATTTGAAGATCTCAAGACTAAAAGACAAAGTCGAAAGACAACGACAATGGCTTAAAGATCATAGCATGAAGAAACAAAACTATTGTTACACGTTCAAGGCTCATTTATGACGAGATTCGTAATCTCCATTGATCTTCAAATATCAAAAGGGTATGACCTCACATTGGGGGAGATTGTTAGCCTCAAAATATTGAGTCAAACAAGAATGCTCGGTCATAGGTTATTATTATAACATTAGTTAGAACGTTGTAATAGATAGTTAATTAGTCGTGGTTTACGGGCTTGGATTTAAACTAATTAAAGTCCAAAAAGACAAGCCCGGCCCAATATATAGTCCATTAAAGCCCGCATGTGGGTGGACTATATATACTACCCTCCTAGCATGTTAGGAGGGTGGATGGTCATTTGTAACAACTTCATTTCTTAATCTAATCTCACCAAGTTAATCATCTCCTCTCTACTTTCTCTCACTACTTTCTCTCTCTAGGAATTCATCTCTTCTTCATCTATTTTCTTTCTCTCTTCATTGCTTAATCATCACAAATATATGGGACAACATTTACCTAGAATAGTTGATACGTAGACTCTTGTACAAGGCTTCTTATGTCTATAAAAGAAGACCTTTACGTTATGTTTCATAATAAGTTTTCATACGTTAAACACTTTCATTGTAAGCAAGTTCGATTCAATCAATCAAGTGAAAGTTTGTTTTACATATTTTGTGTGTTCTTGTTTAAGTGTTAATTCCGCATAACACTTAAATTACATTATACATAAACAAAGTTTCTCTACGTGTATAACTTGATCTAATCTCGTTTGCACAAGCTAAATCGATCTAAGTTTGGGATCAATAATTTTCATTATTATTATTGCTTTTAGTTATAGCCTTTAAGTTTCCTCTCCTGATCATGAACCGTTAATTTACTTGTGTTGCTAAGCGTGAATGTTGTGGGTGGATCCAACGGGATTGACAATCCCCGTCCCATGTTGCGGTTGTTTAACCATGACACATTTCATTTGTTTATACTTGAGTATTTAGGCTTAATACTCACTAGAGGAACTTACATTGAGTTAAGCTTCGGTTCATGAACTAAATAGCAATAATAATGGTTTCGGACTATGGTTATCGTGCGTAACCATTTTCCCTATTTCTTGTTTTACAAATAAATGCTTGTGTTCCACACCTTTACTGATAAACCTATGAATATCACTCAACTTTATGTTCACGATTTTACATGTTTAATCTCAGGTATTATTACTTAGCTTTGCTTGGATGGGAGCCCGCATGATATTATCGCAGCCTGGAGATTTCTGTGTTACTTTTTAAAGTTTGGTTTTGGTAAAAGCTGTCAGAAGTTTATCCTATATTTTTGGTAACAACATGTTACACAAACATGTTTAAATAATAGATTTTCCGCTTATAAAACTCTGGGACCTTTGTTAAAAAACTCTGATCTTTTTGTGATGTAATGTATAAGTTTTTATTACGTCAACTTTATGTCAATAGTATTTCATTGTTTCTTGTACCATGACGTGGAACCCCTTTGCTGCCTACGTGTTTCCTTGCCTGATTTTGGGGGTCTCACAGATTGGTATCAGAGCGATGGTTATAGGGAACTGAGTCATTTTCAAAACTTAGTCTATAACCGAACGTTCAAATATTTCATGTTTTAAGTGTCAAACACAGAATCTGCCAATGTTGTTTGATAGCTGCGCGGGTAACTCTCTAATCCTTATTATTTACGTTTAATTATCGTTGTAGTATTTCATCTCTTGATTACATTTTGAAATATTACCTTATCCTAATGACAATAATTACTATCTATTTTCAAAGCCTATGTGCTTCATGAATTATCATTGGATATTATTTGATTACATATGCTCTTATTGTATTTCTTGAATTCTTGTTCTTGTAAACTTGATCTTGTTACAATAATTTCATATTGTTATGACATTTCATACTTGTATTCGGAGAGCGTATGTTGCTGACTATTCAAACTCAATTTTCTGAGTACTATTGGTATTTCGGTTATGCGTAATATGACTGGCCTCATATACTTGTTCGTTTTGAACCGCCTGTTGTTCTCGACTCACTGTTACATGTTGTGTGTATTCTCGTGATACTGTTGTTTGGGATTAAATAAGTGTTGCATTCGATGAAACTTCTGATTTTCATTTTACTACCGTGCGTGTTACTTTCATTGTTAAATCTCTTTAAAGTATCTATTTAGATATACAGATCACTTTCCGATCAATTGTGATTGGAAGTCTTGAAAATAGTCTATCGACCATTGTGTAGCTCAATGTGTCTCTGAAAAAGACTAAAGGACATCGTGTGAGTCACACATCTCGAAGCATTCCTTGAATCAGTGTTGAATAATATCGTGGGTTTTCGTAACCTTGATTGACCTTTACGTCATCGTTTTATGCGACACTTGTATATCGATTAAATATTATTTCATTGACCATTCTACGTTTCGACTTCGAATTTCAACGTCCATTTGTACCTTGAAAACACCATCATCATCTTGTAATTCATCCTCTATTATGTAGCGATTATTTGAAATACAATTATACTGCTATATACATGTGTCCTTCCTTTTCATTAAACCTCCTCGCCTCAGGAGTGCGACTTGTTAATGATCCGTTTCTTCTCGATATGTTTTGTGATTTTGGAAAATTACATCGCCAAGAGACCTTCCTGCATTGCATCTTGAAATCTACGACACGGATGTCATGCGCCTTTTTTGATTTCTTAGATTATTGCGGGCATTCTTAAACCATTTTTATACTATGTATTCCTTTATATGCTTAATTATACAATTTATTCTCTTTTGTCTCTATGGAATCCACAAGTTATGTGTGTACATAAATTCCGGGTCGTTATGAAGTTTGATTAAATTTCAAGGTGTGTCGAAAAATATACTTTATGCAGAAAAGTTACATGTAATTTAAAGATGACGAGAAAATATTTTTAAAAACATTAGACATAAAAATATATTTCTACTTGTTGAGAGGTTCGTTTAGGACATAAATTTGACCCGAAAATCTTAAAAACGAGCAAGTTACGCTCATTGAAATTGTAAAATTGAAGAACTTAGTTCTACTTATTTCTAAAATATCATTTTATTGACAGATTTGATGCGAGGGCATTTTCATCTATTTTTAATCCGTTTCAAGTCTCGAGTAGAACTAGAAAGTTGTCCAAAAAATCATTTTACACTAAATTGCTTAGACTTCGAATCTTAAAAATGTCATTTAGCGAGTCGATTGGTCTTGTCAAACCCAAAATTCAAACTTAAAAGTCAAAGCTGATAGAATTTAAAATATGGTTTGAAGCGCTTTTGAGTTCGTTTGAGCTCGTAAAAATTTAACTAATGATATTTTACAACTAAAAACATTGATTGCGTTTGAAAACGTTTAAAATAGTAACTTTGAGTTCGGCCATACATACATATATCTTGAACTTTTGAAATCAAGTGATTTGATAAACCAATGATGAATTATATGTTTCGAAAAATATGTACATTTTTATGCATTACTATTTACGTATTAAATTCCTAAACTTTCCTAAAATAGAAACTTTTCGGAGTAGTGGTACTATTTGGGAACGGATGCCCTACTTTCTTAAAAGTATATTTATGTCAAATAAATTACGACATGAGCGCATATAGATTCCTTTATACTTTCTTTTATACATGACTTATTTGTCATTCTATATTATTTTTCTTTTCCCTCGTCGTACCACTGATTTGGGTCGAGATTTGAAGCTCTTGTTTTCACATTTTTCGTTATCATTTTGACACGTGTCTCAGGACGATTCAGGATAAACCTTTTGAAACATTATCAACCTGTAACCATTTCATTGATTGTCTTATGAACTACTCTTTACTACTCTCATGCAACCCACTCGATATTTTATAAGTTACCATATAAACTCAAACTTATTGCTTGCAAATAATTTTACAAAAGGTTCTACTTGGGCTTTTGATAACTAGATTTTACCAAGTTAAAAAGTTCGTTGATGTATGTCTAATCGAATTGATCCTGGTTAACTATGCGACTCAGCTGTCTTTGGTGGAAACAAATGTTGTATCATTGTAGTATATTAAAAGTTCGAGACTTTAAAGTAAAAACAAGTAAAATAAATCTAAATCTAATTGAAAGTAAATGACGAGTAATTAAAGCGTGACGAAAAATTAAAAGGCAATTAAAGTAAATAACGCAAACTTAAAACTAACCTAAAGTCAAACTTAAAACGCAACTGAAACTTAAACTAAGGCAAGTAAGCTTAAAGTGCGACTAAGTAAAAAGGCGGGGAAAGTAAAGCTTGAAAATTAAAATTTAAAAACTGAAACTAAAAAGAATCTGAAAACAACTCATTCGGAATAATCCTTCGTTCGGAATAATCACTCATCCGGAATGTCACCTTTGTTCGGAATGATTCTTATTCACTCGGAATAATTACCAAAACCTTGGTTCGGAATGTTCCGAATGAACAAACCTTTATCCGGAATATATGCTATTCCGAATGAACACCTTGTCTAAACCCTTGATTCGGAACAATCAGCAGAAAACCTTCATTCGGAATCTTTGATGTTCCGAATTAGCACCTTGATTAGGAATATATTCCGACTGAAAACCCTTGATTCGGAATGTTTAATATTTCGAATAAAAGACCCTTGATCCGGAATATCTTCTTGGTTCGAAACTTCTACTGGTTCGGAATATTTTGTTGATCCGGAATGTTCTGAATGAGCACCTTCACTCGGAATATAAGATATTCCGAATGAAGACCTTTGATTCGGAATGTAGCACTGATCCGGAATGTTCCGAATTAGTTCCTTGATCCGGAATGTTTGGCTTGATCCGGAATAAAAGCTTTATCCGGAATATGTCACATATCCTGAATATTTGCTTTGTGCGGAATAATCACAACACCACCTTGATTCGGAACAAATGCTTGGTTCGGAATAACCTGCAAACAGAAATATAGCGAAGAACACGGGGACAAAAAGAAATACGGATCTAACAAAAACTAATCAAAATCAACCACAAGATTAAATCAAACTGTTCAATAAACATCTACTAATCATAAACAAACAATCCAAAACAATCAAACTAACAATACTAACCAAAATAATCAAAACCCACTTAATCAATTTAATAAAAACTTAAGAACATGAACATAAACAATAAAGCATAAAGATTAGAGATCAAATAAGAAAGGAAGATAGAAGATTGACAATAAAAGTAAAGATTGACAATAATTAAAAGGAAACTTACTTGAAATTAAATGAATTTAAGGTGCAAGACAATTAAGTAAATGACATGTATTTAAATGACAAGTAATTAAAATGGTGGAAGACTAATTGTCACACTTAGCCAACAAAATGAAATATAAATCCTAATGATCTATTTATAGGAGGATTAGGGAGGTGCTTAGGAAGCTTCCTCCCCTCTTTCTTCTTTCTTTAATTGCATCATTAAGTCCTTGCCTTCTTAATTATTTGACTTTAATGACTTTGTCTCGGGATTTCTTTAAACTCGTCTTGAATTTCTTCATAAATAAGACTTGAGTTCTTCGGCTTTTAGTAAACTTCCGTCTTTTGACTTTTTCTTCGATAAATCTTCAGAATTGGTCTTGGACTTCCGTTCTTTTTGCACTCTTGATTTTTGACTTCGTCTTTTGTCTTTTTCTTTGATAAAAGCCCGTGAATGCCCGTATTTTCTCCCCTTTTTATGTTTTCGTCCTAAATCACAAAAAAAACACAAACCACGCATAATTCCGACATTTACGACATAAAATACACGCTTTGGCTCGATTATTATTGTAGTTAAGTGGTAAAAAGGATGGGTGTTTACAAACCTATCAAATCCTCTACACTTGACCATTGCAATGTCCTCATGCAATGCATTAGTTACAAAGCACGATTACACTTTTCATCATAATCAATCCACGTTGGCCTTTATTAAAGAGAGAGAAAATTATAAACATTCAAAGTAAAGAAATTAAAAACTTACCTTAGGGTTTTGGAAATGTCATGAATGATCATCATCCTCAAGTTTTCACTTTCTCCAAACCAAGTTTAAAAACGAGATCATTGTTATTATAAGTTAGCAAACTAACACGAACTCATTTGGGCCAATTATTTACTTTGACTGCCTTATTCCTAGGTGTATCTCTTATATTTTATTGTTGTCTTGAATGATCACGAGGATGCATTGTTGACTTATTTCGATAGTTATTAGGCTGAAAATAAAGTGGAACGATTTAATCAATAGTTAGCTAAAGGACAAAAACTTTTAAAACTGCTTCTCGGGACCTCATAAAGTTCATATCTTGGCATAACTCGCTTCGCGATTTGAGACCTTTCTCGGACCGATATTTGGCAGCGACTTCATACTTCAAATCTTGAGAGACGTTCATGAAATAATGGTCTTCTCTTCATAATAGGAATTTCTTCACTTGAAGTTTTGAGAGATTCTTCATATTTGGACCACGACTTCTTCATTTTTCTCCAATCTTTATTTTGGACTTTGATATACAACGATCCGCCTCCTTTTAGGACTTGGATCTATTTATCCTCATACCTTGCTAGGGTCTTTTCGGATAGACTTCTCCATGATCTTTTGGGGAGTATTTGCGTTTCGTCGTGTGTCTCGATCCTTCATATTGATTTTTGATAAATGATTCTTCATATCACTTGGGATCTTTAGCAACAAAATGTAGCCCTCATGCCTTATTAGGGCCTTTTCGGACTCGCCAATCTTCGTATCCCGCTTCAATAAGTTATGCCTTGGCTATGAACTCTAATCCATACCGAGCAACTTTTAAACGATCTTGGGCTAGAAGCTAAGTAACTTTTCAAATCGTACAACCTTATTTATTGCAGATAAATTTATTAGCAAGCGATGGGAGAATAGGCTTATAATTAACTCACATAAATTCACAAAAGAATACCAAACTTATAATTGACTCTATCATCTCTCGTTCTCCACAATTTAAGATCTCAAGGAATGAGACTCGTGGATGCTTAGCCTATTAAATCAAAGTTTTGGGTTTTCGAGTCATCTATAGGATCTTGCAAATTCTTAGACTCTTTCAAGTTTAGAAATCGCTTTTTAAAGTTCCCTTTATAAACAACTCTCTAGGGTCAATTATAGGAACTTGCGAAAAGTTCTTGTTCTTAACCCGTGAGAGTTAAGACTTTCGCGTTTTATAGCTCCCTATATAAAAGCCTAGCAAAACTTGACTTAAACACGTTAAGGATACTAGCTAGAGTAAACTTATATAAGTAAACTCGGGTTGAGTCAAAAGATTCACAACGTTTGAAAATTAAAACCACTTTATTAACATTCATTCTAATAAGGAAAGAAAATAACTATACAAAGGTAAAAACTAATACGCCAAAATAGATCAAAAATTTTGAAAAACGTCGAAAATTTGATTTTCCGGTTAAAATGAGGACAAATACAAGGAAAATGCCACTTAACTTCGATAGAAGTCCCCCCTACACTTAATATAAACATTGTCCTTAATGTTAAAAATGTGGGAGTAAACTCCCCTACACTTAGGACATTGTTCACTTTGTTTAAATCTTGCTAAGGAAAGGACAACTAACGAGATTCCTATTTAAATATTGGAAAATATAAAATAGTGAATCGAAAAGAGTTTAGGATAGAACCGGGAAGACGGAAACACGGAATCACGGGTCGTCAAAAATTATCAAGAGTGGATTATTGAGCGCTTGAATCCCTGAATATGAGAAGAGAGGAAATAGCAAACACCAACGGGTCTCCCCTACACTTAGGATAAAGAAAGCTAAAAGATAGATACTTGGGTTGCCTCCCAAGAAGCGCTTGATTTTTGTTCACCGAGTCGTGAGCCTGACTCGACCTTGATTAGCATAGGAAGAAGCATGAAACACATCCACCGGGATCAAATACATAGTTTTCGTCCATCAAATAGCACAAGCTTAAGGCGAACAAGGCAAGCCAAAGAAGAGTAGGCAAGGTTCCCTTAAGCAAAGATGGAGCACGGTGGGGGCAAGGGTGAATAGGTGCAAGCATATCTTCAATAATTCCAAAAATCATTCCTATTATTTCATCAGATGGATACTGAGATGGCTTAAGAATATCAATACTGGGGTCGAACACCTTTTCCTTTAGGGGAAAATAGCACTCAGGCTCAGCATAATTTGAAGATGATCCGCGAAGAAGATGCACAACCTCGTCCTCAGAAGGTGGACAAAGAGGTGTCAAATCATACGTGCTGTGGATGTTGGTGTCGTTCGGTTGCTTCTCCTTTGAAAGAATTTTCTTCAAATCTGAAGTAGGATGAAGACCATAACCATCAAAGTCCAAAGGAGGAGCATCACTTTCATTAGAGAAGTATGTATTAAGAAAAGTAGAAAAGTCTTCCTCAAATGAGTAGTCATCCAAAGTAGGATTAAGCATGGTTGGCAGAGGATCTTCATCATGTGAAGAATCACTCGAAAGAGTATCAGCCTCATCAAAATCATCATAAGTGGGCATGTCGGGATATTCGGAGGTAAAATCATCATAATCATCTCAATCGAAGCTAGAATCATCATCATAAGCATCAAAGATCGGTGGAGAATCATATATGGGTGAAGGTTCCAAATTGGAGAGAGAATCATCCACATCATCTTGAAAAAGTGGATTATCAATGCAAGAATCGAATAGAGGATTGTTGTAGACGACGAAATCATCAAGCACGTTAATCATATTCGCTGATTATCTTCCATAGGATTTGCTTGTAAGCTTCCCCATTTCAAAAACTTGTGAATCATCCCCGACTCTTAAGATGAGCTCACATTTATCCACATCTATTAAAGCTCTACCGGTTCTCAAAAATGGGCGTCCAAGTATTAACGGAATACGAGGGTCCATTTCATAATCAACAACGACGAAGTCGACCGGAAAAGATAATGTGCCTACTTTAATGAACACATCTTCGGCAATACCAACGGGGTAAGCGAGAGTGCGATTGGCTAGCTCAAGAGTCATCTTGGTGGGTATAAGGTCGGGCAATGATAACTTTTTCCAAACGCTTAAAGGCATCAAATTAATACTGGCCCCGAGATCGGCTAAGGCGGTAAATTTGTTGGTTTGGTAAAAAGTACAAGGTAGCACAAAAAGACCGGGATCTCCAAGTTTTTCCGAAAGTTCCTTAAGAAGGATTGTAGAGCAATTTTCATTCAAGCGAGTATTAAAAAACTCGGCCATCTTCTCCTTCTTGCTAAGCAATTCCTTAAACATCTTGACAAATTTAGGCATTTGTGCTAGAGCTTCAACAAGGGAAAAAGTGACGGTCATTTCCAAAACTTTCTTCAAATAGTTTGACACTTGGATGTCATCCTTGGTGTGCAGTTTGGCCTTGTCTAAGCGAGATGGATAAGGAATTTTGGGTTTGTAGGTGGAAGGTGTGGGTGTAGCAGGTAAAGGTTGAGATGTTGAAGGTGGGGTTGGTGCAGGATTCTTGGTGGGTACTTCGTCATGACGAGGCGAAGACGGTAATGGTGTACGAATACTAGGTGTGGGAGTAGTAGGGATAAATGGTGGTGGAGGAGGTGTAGATGATGGGGGCGGGATAGGTGGTCCTACTAAAGTAACTCCACTACGGGTAGTAATAGCACTCACATTCGCTCGCGGATTGGTGACGGTGTTTGAAGGTAGAGAACTCGAAGTAGAGGGTTGAGTGGTGGGCAAGAAACTAGCCAGCATATTCTTCAAATCATTCGTTTGATTGCTAAAGGAGGATTGTATATTATCTCGAAGCTCGGATCTAATGTCATTCCCTTGCTTAGTGATATCCCCTTTCAAATTGATAATTTGGCTCTACAGATTCTTAATTTTCTCACCTTGAGTTCTTATTAAAGCTTCAACATCATGATTGATGGGTGGGGTTTGTTGAGCGGATGGGTGATAAGGATTAGAAGCTCTAGGTGGGATTTGGTTGCTTCTAGTGTAGTTGTTGATGGGGTTTTGGTTTTGAGGAGAAAAACCGGGTGAAAGGTAGTTGTTAGACCGGTAACTTAGCAAATTTCTATCCCCTTGAGGTCGGGCTTGGTAATTTTCCGGTGAATAATTACCATAAGCCGAATACATGTTTTCCGGATTTCCTTGAGTAGAAGGACAATCAGTGTATGAGTGTGGACCGCCGCATGTCTCACAAGGATTAGCCACCGCTTTAACTTGGTGTTGGTTTGTAGCGAGAAGCAAGATATTTTTGTTCATTTCGGTCATCATGCGGGTGAATTCGGTCATCTCGGGGTTTGCTGAAGTAGAAGAAACATTTACTCTCTGATATTAGCATTTTTGCTAGTTGAAAAAGATTCTTTTGTGTGTGTCTAATCGAATTGATCTAGGTTCTATGTGCGACTCAGTCGTTCTTTGGTGAAACAAATAATTGTGTCGTTGTAGTATATTAAAAGTGCAAAAACAATTAAGGTAAATCTAAAATCTAACTTAAAATAAATTGACGGGAATTTAAAATCGAGACTAAAAGTAAATGGCACTCAATTAAATCTAAACTAATTAAAACTTTAACTTGTGCAAGATTAAAACTTTTGAAAAGTAAGTTAATTTAAATGACTTAAAATTAAAACGTGACGAGAATTAAAATTAGACAAATAATTAAAATGATAACTTAAAAATTAAACAAGACAAAATATGAAAACCACCCTAATCAGAATATATTCCGATCAGACTCACCATCGGAATGAACACACACCCCCCTATCGGAATGTTGATTGAAAACACCAGATCGGAATATGTCACCTTTTCAGATCGGAATAACCAAACAACCCCAGATCGGAATATGGTTCAGATCGGAAAGTTTCAGATCGCAATGCAGTTCAGATCGGAATGTTGCTTAGGAAAATTGGGCAGCACTTCGACTAAGTAAACCTCAAGAGCCGTCGGAATGTGCGATCGCAATGTGCGATCGCGACCCTAGATCGGAATGAGGTTGATGTTACTCCTATCGCAATCCCGGATCGGAATGCAGTCCTTTGTCCCAACACTGTCACTATCGGAATGTGGAGAGTGCACCCGTCGCAATGTGCGTTAACCCCTCTTTTCCAATGGATCACAATTTCGTAAATAAGCTCAAATCCGAATAAGCTAATCCTAATAAGCAGTAACCAAAAACTTGAATGAAATGGAAACAAAATGACACAATAAGCTAAAAAGTTAAAACCTTTCAAAAGTTAAAAGACGACACTTAGTAAAATAAAATTTAAAAAGAAACTTTTAAGAAAACTTTGAAAACACTTAAGCTAAATACCAAATAAGCACACAAGGTTGTCAAACTCGTGGCTTATTTCATATGTAACTTAAAAGAAAAAGAAAAGACAAAACTTTCAATCAAACAAGCAAATGGATTAAGCAAAAACTTTCTTAATCCGAAATTTAAACCGAAACAAAAAGAAGAAGAGTAGAATGCGATTGGTAAAAATAAGCTTGATCAAATGATAAAGAAAGATTAAAGACACGAATTTAAAGAACGCAAATTAAAAACTTACTTGGAATTAAAAGGATAATTAAAGTGCAAAACATGTATTAAAAATGACAAGTAATTAAAGGTGCATAAAATAAAAGTGGAAGAGCTAATTTGTCAAGTTAGCCAACAAAGAAAAATAATTAACTAGCCTAATCTATATATAGGGGAGGATTAGGAAGCTTCCTCCCCTCCTTCATTTTCTCTTAATTGCATCATTAGGCCCTTCCTTCTTAATCTCTTTGTTAATTGCATGCTTAGTCCTTTTCTTCTTATCTTCTTTAATCTTTGACTTTTAATGACTTTTGGCTCGGGATTTCTTTGAACTCGTCTTTTAATTCTTCAATAAAATAGACTTGAGTTCTTCGGCTTTAAGTAAACTTCCGTCTTTCGACTTTTTCTTCGATAAATCTTCAGAATTGGTCTTGGACTTCCGTTCTTTTTGCACTCTTGACTTCTCGACTTCATCTTTTTCTTCAATAAAAGCCCGTGAATGCCCGTGTTTTCTCCACTTTTCACCTTTTCGTCCTAAATCACAACAAAAACACAAACCACGCATAATTCCGACATAAAAGACATAAAATACACGTTTTGGCTCGGTTATTATTGTAATTAAGTGGTAAAGAGGATGGGTGTTTACACACCTATCAAATCCCCTACACTTGACCATTGCAATGTCCTCATGCAATGCATTAGTTACAAAGCACGTTTACATTTTTCATCATAATCAATCCACATTGGCCTTTATTAAAGAGATAGAAAACTATAAACATTCAAAGTAAAGGAATCAAAAGCATACCATGGGTTTTGGAAATGTCATGAATAATCATCATCCTCAAGTTTTCACTTTCTCCAAACCAAGCTTAAAAACGAGATCATTGTTATTATAAGTTAGTAAACTAACACGAACTCATGTGGGCCAATTATTCACTTAGACTCCTTTATTCCTAGGTGTATCTCTTATATTTTATTATTGTCTTGAATGATCACGAGGATGCATTGTTTGACTTATTTCGATAGTTATTTAGGCCGAAAATAAAGTGAACGATTTAATCAATAGTTAGCTAAGGACAAAATCTTTTAAAACTGCTTCTCGGGACCTCATAAAGTTCATATCTTGGCATAACTCGTTTCGCTATTTGAGACCTTTCTCGGACCGATATTTGGCAGCGACTTCATACTTCAAACCTCGAGAGACGTTCATGAAATAATGGTCTTCTCTTCATAATAGGAATTTCTTCACTTGAAGTTTTGAGAGATTCATACTTGGACCACGACTTCTTCATTTTTCTCCAATCTTTATTTTGGACTTTGATATACAACGATCCGCCTCCTTTTATGACTTGGATCTATTTATCCTCATACCTTGCTAGGGTCTTTTTGGATACACTTCTCCATGACTTTTGGGGAGTTTTTTTTTTTGCTTTTCGTCGTGTGTCTCGATCCTTCATATTGATTTTCGATAAATGATTCTTCACATCACTTTGGATCTTTAGCAACAAAATATAGCCCTCATGTCTTGTTAGGACCATTTTGGACTCGCCAATCTTCGCATCCCGCTTCAATAAGTTATGCCTTGGCTATGAACTTTAATCCATACCGAGCAACTTTTAAACGATCTTGGGCTAGAAGCTAAGTAACTTTTCAAATCGTACAACCTTATTTATTGCAGATAAATTTATTAGCAAGCGATGGGAGAATAGGCTCATAATTAACTCACATAAATTTCCGAAAGAATACCAAACTTATAATTGGCTCTATCATCTCTCGTTCTCCACAGTTTAAAATCTCAAAGAATGAGACTCGTGGATGCTTAGCCTATTAAATCAAAGTTTTGGGTTTTCGAGTCATCTATAGGATCTTGCAAATTCTTAGACTTTTTCATGTTTTAGAAATCGCATTTTAAAGTTCCCTTGATAAACAACTCTCTAGGATCAATTATAGGAACTTGCGAAAAGTTCTTGTTCTTAAACCGTGAGAGTTAAGACTTTCGCGTTTTATAGCTCCCTATATAAAAGCCTAGCAAAACTTGACTTAAACACGTTAAGGATACTAGCTAGAGTAACTTAGATAAGTAAACTTGGGTTGAGTCAAAAAATTCACAACGTTTTGAAAATTAAAACCACTTTATTAAGCATTTATTCTAATAAGGAAAGAAAATAACTATACAAAGGTAAAAACTAATAGGCCAAAATAGATCAAATTTTTTTGAAAAATGTCGAAAAATTGATTTTCCAGTTAAAATGAGGAAAAATACAAGGAAAAGGCCACTTAACTTCGATAGAAGTCCCCCTACACTTAACATAAACATTGTCCTCAATGTTTAAGCATGTGGGAGTAAACTCCCCTATACTTAGGACATTGTGCACTTTGTTTAAATCTCGCTAAGGAAGAGACAACTAAAGAGATTCCTATTTTATTATTGAGAAAGTATATAAAATAGTGAATCGAAAAGAGTTTAGGATAGAACCGGGAAGAAGTGGACACGGCATCACGGGTCGTCAAGAATCATCAAGAGTGGATCATTGAAGCTCGAATCCCTGGCTAAGAAGAGAGGAGAGGAGAGGAAATAGCAAACCAACGGGTCTCCCCTACACTTAGGATAAAAAAAGCGAAAAGATAGATACATGGGTTGCCTCCCAAGAAGCGCTTGATTTTTGATTACCGAGTCGTGAGCCTGACTCGACCTTGATCATCATAGGAAGAAGCATGAAATATATCCACCAGGATCAAAGACATAGTTTTCGTCCATCAAATAGCACAAGCTTAAGGCGAACAAGGCAAGCCAAAGAATAGTAGGCAAGGTTCCCTTAAGCAGCGATGGAGCACGGTGGAAGCAAGTATGGTGAAGTGGTGCAAGCATGTCTTCAGTAATTCCAAAGATTTTTCCTTTTATTTCATCAGGTGGATACTGAGATGGCTGTAGAATATCAATACCGGGGTCGAACACCTTTTCCTTTAAGGGAAAATAGCACTCAGGCTCAGCAGAGTGTGAAGAAGATCCGCGAAGAAGCACAACCTCGTCCTCAGAAGGGGGACAAAGAGGTGTTAAATCATATGTGCTGCGGATATTGGTGTCGACCGGTTTCTTCTCCTTTGAAAGAATGTTCTTCAAATCCAAAGTAGGATCAAGACGATAATCTTCAAAATCATAAAGAGGAACATCACTCTCATGAGGGAAGTAAGTATTGAGAAATGCAGAGAAGTCTTCCTAAAATGAGTAGTCGTCCAAAGTAGGATCGAGTGATGGCGGAGGATCTTCATCATGTGAAGAATCGCTCGAAAGAGTATCAGTCTCATCAAAATCATCATATG
Source organism: Glebionis coronaria (assembly GCA_025667525.1). Lineage (NCBI taxonomy): Eukaryota > Viridiplantae > Streptophyta > Magnoliopsida > Asterales > Asteraceae > Glebionis > Glebionis coronaria. The sequence goes on along the minus strand of CM046876.1, from coordinate 217,069,082 downwards.
TGGGCAGCTCGGGATACTCAGAAGTAAGGTCATCATAATCATCCGAATCTGGGCTAGAATCATCAGCATAAGCATCGAAGATCGGTGGAGAATCATAAATGGGAGAAGGTTCCAAAGTAGGGAGAGAATCATCCACATCATCTTGAAAAAGTGGATTATCATTGCAAGACTCGAATAGAGGATTGTTGTAGACAACAAAATCATCAAGCACATTAATCATATTCACTGATTCTCGGCCTCCAAAGGATTTGCCTGTAAGCTTTCCCATTTTAAAAACTTGTGAATCATCCCCGACTCTTAAGATTAACTCACCTTCGGCTACATCCACTAAAGCTCGTCCGGTTCTCAAGAATGGCCGACCAAGTATTAAAGGAATATGAGGGTCCATTTCATAATCAACGAAGACAAAATCGAACGGGAAAGTAAATGCGCCAACTTTTATGAACACGTCTTCGGCTATACCAACAGGGTAAGCGAGAGTACGATTTGCAAGTTCAAGAGTCATCTTCGTTGGAGTGAGGTCGGGTAATGATAGTGTTTTCCAAACACTCAGTGGCATCAAATTAATACTGGCCCCGAGATCAGCAAGGGCAGTAAATTCTTCAGTTTTGTTGAAAACGCAAGGCAACACAAAACGACCGGGATCTCCAAGCTTTTCCGGAAGTTCTTTAAGAATAACTGCAGAGCAGTTTTCATTTAAGCGTGTGCTGGCGAGCTCAATCAGCTTCTCCTTCTTGTTAAGCAATTCCTTAAATGCTTTAACAAATTTGGGCATGTGGACAAGTGCCTCAAGAAAGCTAATGGTGAAGTTCATTTGAGAAATCATCTTCACATAGCGTGTCACTTCGGAGTCATCCTTTGTTAGCAGTTTTGTCTTGCCTAAACGAGAAGGATAAGGTATATTGGGTTTGGGTGGTGAAGGTGAAGGCGTAGCAGGTAAAGGTTGAGATGTTGAAGGGTCCTTCCTAGGTACATCGTCATGACGAGGCGGAGACGGTAATGGTGCGCTAATACTAGGTGTAGGAGAAGTAGGGATAAATGGTGGTTGAGGAGGTGTAGATGATGGGGGTGGGGTAGGTGGATCGACAATGGTAATTCCACTACGCGTAGTAATAGCACTAACATTTGCTCGCGGATTGGGGACGGTGTTTGAAGGTAGAGAACTCGAAGTAGAAAGTTGAGCTGCGGCCAAGAAACTAGCAAGCATATTCTTCAAATCAGTCGTTTGATTGCTTAAGGAGGATTGAATATTATCTCTAAGATCGGATCTAATCTCATTCCCCTGCTTGGTGATATCTCCTTTCAGATTGATAATTTGGCTCTGCAGATTCTTGATTTGCTCACCTTGGGTTCTCATGATGGCTTCAACATCGGGATTAATGGGTGGGGTTTGTTAGGCGGGTGGGTGATAGGGATTATAAGCTCTTGGTTGGATTTGGTTTCTTCTATTGTAGTTGTTGGCGGGGTTTTGGTTTTGAGGAGAAAAACCGGGTGAAAGGTAATTGTTGGATCGGTAGCTCAACAAATTTCTATCCCCTTGAGGTCGAGCTTGGTAATTTTCCGGTGAATAATTACCATAAGCAGCATACACATTTTCCGGATTTCTTTGAGTGGAAGGACAATCGGTGTATGAGGGAGGACCGCCGCATGTTTCACAAGGAGTAGCAACCGCTTTAACTTGTTGTTGTTGTTGGTTTGAAGCGAGAAGCGTGATACTTTTGCTCATTCCGGTCATCATGCGGGTGAGTTCGGTCATATCAGGGTTTGCTGAAGTGGAAGAAACATTGACTCTCGGGTTGTTCCTTGAAGAAGCGGAGGAATCCCAGTTTTTGTGGTGAGTAGTGATGTTATCAATAAGCTCTCTACACTCCTCGGGTCTCCTTTTCATGAATGTGCCACCGGCGGCTGCATTAATCGTATCACGATCTCGAAAAGTCAATCCGTTGTAGAAAGTATCTATTAAGGTCACAGGGAGCATGTTGTGGTTTGGACAACGATCAATCAAGACATTATATCTTTCCCAAGCATCAAAAAGAGATTCATCGGGATCTTGCATGAAACCGCTGATTTGATTGCGAAGGCTTGTGACCATGGATGGTGGAAAGTAGCGCGACAAAAAGCATTGAGTCATGTCATCCCAAGTGTGAATAGAATTCTTCGGGAGACGATCAAACCATTTCTCGGCATGATGTGATAGAGTATGTGGGAAGAGTTGTAGGCGAAGAACATCCATTGTGGCACCAGGCAACTTCATGCTTTGGGTGATTGTAATGAACTTGTCGAGGTGTTTGTTTGCATCATCATCAGGCAATCCACGGAATGGGTTAGTTTGCACTTGCTGAATCAGGTGGTGCTTCAATGAAAACTCAGGAGCGTTGATTTGTATCGGCGCAATCGGTCCTCGTCGTCCAAACATGGTAGGTTGACAAAGCTCCTCCATTGTCCGAAGATCGGGCTGTGGAAGAACATTGTTGTTATTGTTGAGGTGCGGTGGATTATTGTTGTTGTTAACACCTGACATAGCTAAATCTTCTTGAGTCTCGGGCTCTTGATAATTAGAAGATCTAGTACGCATACACCTGAAAATGCAAAAGAAAAAGAAACCAAACACAAAGACAATATATATACAAAATAAAGATAAAATCTTTTTTGATTTTTGAAATTTTTAATGTTTATGGATTTTTATCAATTTTTAATTTTTATGGTTTTTTTGAATTTTTTAAGCAAGAAAATAACGCTCACAAGAGAACGGATACCAAAAAGCAACGCGTCTTTTACAGAAAACCGTTAATCTTTACGAAAAAAGCCGGCAGCGGCGCCATTTGATATTAGCATTTTTGCTAGTTGAAAAAGATTCTTTTGTGTGTGTCTAATCGAATTGATCTAGGTTCTATGTGCGACTCAGTCGTTCTTTGGTGAAACAAATAATTGTGTCGTTGTAGTATATTAAAAGTGCAAAAACAATTTAGGTAAATCTAAAATCTAACTTAAAATAAATTGACGGGAATTTAAAATCTAGACTAAAAGTAAATGGCACTCAATTAAATCTAAACTAATTAAAACTTTAACTTGTGCAAGATTAAAACTTTTGAAAAGTAAGTTAATTTAAATGACTTAAAATTCAAACGTGACGAGAATTAAAATTAGACAAATAATTAAAATGATAACTTAAAAATTAAACAAGACAAAATATGAAAACCACCCTAATCAGAATATATTCCGATCAGACTCACCATCGGAATGAACACACACCCCCTTATCGGAATGTTGATTGAAAACACCAGATCGGAATATGTCACCTTTTCAGATCGGAATAACCAAACAACCCCAGATCGGAATATGGTTCAGATCGGAAAGTTTCAGATCGCAATGCAGTTCAGATCGGAATGTTGCTTACGAAAATTGGGCAGCACTTCGACTAAGTAAACCTCAAGAGTCGTCGGAATGTGCAATCGCAATGTGCGATCGCGACCCTAGATCGGAATGAGGGTGATGTTACTCCTATCGCAATCCCGGATCGGAATGCAGTCCTTTGTCCCAACACTGTCACTATCGGAATGTGGAGAGTGCACCCGTCGCAATGTATGTTAACCCCTCTTTTCCGATGGATCACAATTTCGTAAATAAGCTCAAATCCGAATAAGCTAATCCTAATAAGCAGTAACCAAAAACTTGTATGAAATGGAAACAAAATGACACAATAAGCTAAAAAGTTAAAACCTTTCAAAAGTTAAAAGACGACACTTAGTAAAATAAAATTTATAAAGAAAACTTTTAAGAAAACTTTGAAAACACTTTAGCTAAATACCAAATAAGCACACAAGGTTGTCAAACTCGTGGCTTATTTCATATGTAACTTAAAGGAAAAAGAAAAGAGAAAACTTTCAATCAAACAAGCAAATGGATTAAGCAAAAACTTGCTTAATCCGAAATTTAAACCGAAACAAAAAGAAGAAGAGTAGAATGAGATTGGTAAAAATAAGCTTGATCAAATGATAAAGAAAGATTAAAGACACGAATTTAAAGAACGCAAATTAAAAACTTACTTGGAATTAAAAGGATAAGTAAAGTGCAAAACATGTATTAAAAATGACAAGTAATTAAAGGTGCATAAAATAAAAGTGGAAGAGCTAATTTGTCAAGTTAGCCAACAAAGAAAAATAATAAACTAGCCTAATCTATATATAGGGGAGGATTAGGAAGCTTCCTCCCCTCCTTCATTTTCTCTTAATTGCATCATTAGGCCCTTCCTTCTTAATCTCTTTGTTAATTGCATGCTTAGTCCTTTTCTTCTTATCTTCTTTAATCTTGGACTTTTAATGACTTTTGGCTCGGGATTTCTTTGAACTCGTCTTTTAATTCTTCAATAAAATAGACTTGAGTTCTTCGGCTTTAAGTAAACTTCCGTCTTTCGACTTTTTCTTCGATAAATCTTCAGAATTGGTCTTGGACTTCCGTTCTTTTTGCACCCGTGAATGGCCGTGTTTTCTCCACTTTTCACCTTTTCGTCCTAAATCACAACCAAAACACAAACCACGCATAATTCCGACATAAAAGACATAAAATACACGTTTTGGCTCGGTTATTATTGTAATTAAGTGGTAAATAGGATGGGTGTTTACACACCTATCACTCTCGGGTTGTTCCTTGAAGTAGCGGAGGAATCCCAATTTTTGTGGTGAGTAGTCATGTTCTCAATAAGCTCTCTACACTCCTCGGGTCTTCTTTTCATAAATGTGCCACCGGCGGCTGCATTAATCGTATCACGATCACAAAAAGTCAAACCGTTGTAGAAAGTATCAATTAAGGTCACAGGGAACATGTTGTGGTTTGGACAACGATCGATCAAAACATTATGTCTTTCCCAAGCGTCAAAGAGAGATTCATCGGGTTCTTGCATGAAACCGCTGATTTGATTGCGAAGGCTCGTGACCATGGATGGTGGAAAGTAGCGCGACAAAAAGCGTTGAGTCATGTCATCCCAAGTATGAATTGAATTCTTCAGGAGACGATCAAACCATTTCTCGGCGTGGTGTGATAAAGTATGTGGGAAGAGTTGAAGGCGAAGAACATCCATTGTGGCACCAGGCAACTTCATTCTTTGAGTGATAGTAATGAACTTGTCGAGGTGTTTGTTGGCATCATCATCAGGCATTCCTCGAAAAGGATTTGTTTGCACTTGCTGGATCATGTGATGCTTCAACGAAAACTCCGTAGCCGTGATTTGCATCGCCGCAATCGGTCCTCCTCGTCCAAACATGGTAGTTTGACAAAGCTCCTCCATTGTCCGAAGATCGAGCTGTGGAAGAACATTGTTGTTGTTATTATTGAGGTGCGGTGTATTATTGTTGTTGTTGACACCTGCCATAGCTAAATCTTCAGGAGTCTCGGGCTCTTGATAAGTAGAAGATCTAGTACGTATACACCTGCAAAGGTAAAAGAAAAAGAAACCAAACACAAAGAGAATATATATACACTATAAAGATAAAAAATAAAATCTTTTTTGATTTTTGAAATTTTTATTTTTTATGGATTTTTAACAATTTTTAATTTTTATGGGTTTTTTGAAATTTTTAAGAAAGAAAATAACGCTCACGAATGAACGGATCCCAAAAAGCAACGCGTCTCTCACAGAAAACCGTTAATCTTTACGAAAAGAGCCGGCAGCGGCGCCATTTGATAACTAGATTTTACCAAGTTAAAAAGTTCGTTGATGTATGTCTAATCGAATTGATCCTAGTTAACTATGCGACTCAGCTGTCTTTGGTGGAAACAAATGTTGTGTCGTTGTAGTATATTAAAAGTGTGAGACTTTAAAGTAAAAACAAGTAAAATAAATCCAAATCTAATTGAAAGTAAATGACGAGTAATTAAAGCGTGAGGAAAAATTAAAAGGCAATTAAAGTAAATAACGCAAACTTAAAAATTAACCTAAAGGCAAACATAAAACGCAACTGAAACTTAAACTACGGCAAGTAAGCTTAAAGTGCGACTAAGTAAAAAGGCGGGGAAAGTAAAGCTTGAAAATTAAAATTTAAAAACTAAAACTAAAAAGAACCTGAAAACAGCTCATTCGGAATAATCCTTCGTTCGGAATAATCACACATCCGGAATGTCACCTTCGTTCGGAATGATTCTTCTTCACTCGGAATAATTACCAAAACCTTGGTTCGGAATGTTCCGAATGAACAAACCTTTATCCGGAATATATGCTATTCCGAATGAACACCTTGTCTAAACCCTTGATTCGGAACAATCAGCAGAAAACCTTCATTTGGAATCTTTGATGTTCCGAATGAGCACCTTGATTCGGAATATATTCCGACTGAAAACCCTTGATTCGGAATGTTAAATATTCCGAATAAAAGACCCTTGATCCGGAATATCTTCTTGGTTCGGAACTTCTACTGGTTCGGAATATTCTGTTGATCCGGAATGTTCCGAATAAGCACCTTCACTCGGAATATAAGATATTCCGAATGAAGACCTTTGATTCGGAATGTAGCACTGATCCGGAATGTTCCGAATGAGTTCCTTGATCCGGAATGTTTGGCTTGATCCGGAATAAAAGCTTTATCCGGAATATGTCACCTATCCTGAATATTTGCTTTGTGCGGAATAATCACAACACCACCTTGATTCGGAACAAATGCTTGGTTCGGAATAACCTGGAAATAGAAATATAGCGAAGAACACGGGGACAAAAAGAAATACGGATCTAACCAAAACTAATCAAAATCAACCACAAGATTAAATCAAACTAATCAATAAACATCTACTAATCATAAACAAACAATCCAAAACAATCAAACTAACAATACTAACCAAAATAATCAAAATCCACTTAATCAATTTAATAAAAACTTAAGAACATGAACATAAACAATAAAGCATAAAGATTAGAGATCAAATAAGAAAGGAAGATAGATGGTTGACAATAAAAGTAAAGACTGACAATAATTAAAAGGAAACTTACTTGAAATTAAATGAATTTAAGGTGCAAGACAATTAAGTTAATGACATGTATTTAAATGACAAGTAATTAAAATGGTGGAAGACTAATTGTCACACTTAGCCAACAAAATGAAATGTAATTCCTAATGATCTATTTATAGGAGGATTAGGGAGGTGCTTAGGAAGCTTCCTCCCCTATTTCTTCTTTCTTTAATTGCATCATTAAGTCCTTGTCTTCTTAATTCTTTGACTTTAATGACTTTGTCTCGGCATATCTTTAAACTCGTCTTGAATTTCTTCATAAATAAGACTTGAGTTCTTCGGCTTTTAGTAAACTTCCGTCTTTTGACTTTTTCTTCGATAAATCTTCAGAATTGGTCTTGGACTTCCGTTCTTTTTGCACTCTTGATTTCTTGACTTCGTCTTTTGTATTTTTCTTCGATAGAAGCCCGTGAATGCCCGTGTTTTCTCCCCTTTTTATGTTTTCGTCCTAAATCACAACAAAAACACAAACCACGCATAATTCCGACATTTACGACATAAAATACACGTTTTGGCTCGGTTATTATTGTAGTTAAGTGGTAAAAAGGATGGGTGTTTACACACCTATCAGCTTTACAAAATACTTTAATTTTACCCTATACAATTAATTGACATTAATTTTACGATGTATTTTCACAAATTGTTCAACGTTGATCTTATAAAGAATCCTTTTGAAATTGAAATTGTTGATTTAAATATTTAGCCAATTACTTACTTGTGAAAAGTGTCATAAATCATTTACAAATGGCATTATATACATATTTTAAATCATATGACATGTAATACTGGTTTGACGAAGCTGAGCATCGCATTGCTAGTCCTAAATTATGCATGGCCTGATCACCTATGCGTAATTCAGAAGGAGCCATGCGAGGTTGAATAGTAGTACCCTTAAATATTTGACAAGAACCAACTTTTTACATGTGTTTCTGAAAAAGTTAGATAAAAAAGTTTGAAAACTTTTACATATTATGCGTGTAGCGACCGTTCATGACACATGCATATGTTTCCTTACCTCTTTTCTTGAACGAATTACATGCCTGCAAGCACATACTTCTTTACTCGACGATCTTTGTTTTACTTGTTACCTCATCTTCCTTCGTGATATAATTCTCATTACCACTCGTCTAATTTCTTACCATTGATACCAGACTTGAAAGTTACAACGTTGTTATGCTTCCACATCAACCAACCTTCTCTATCTATTTTGGTAGACCTTCGAAACGTCTCTGGACATGGATAATGATTTATGACTGGACGTGAACGATAATTTCGTGTATTTTTCATGATGTGTGTTAGACTCTATCGTCTCAAAATTCATTCGTGTGAACCATGTGTTAACTTCGCCCTCTCATTGCTAATGTTGTTAATCTTACTAGAATTTCTCGCAAGTGACTTCTTAAGAATTTTCTTTGATTCAAAAACTTTGTGTGTGGCTTTTATATTTCGATCATTTATTGACCACCGAGAACTTAATAAGCCAATGTTGTTGATACCAACTGCAGTCAAGAATTGATTAACTTGCTAAATCCTTTGTATCTTTTTGTCTTATCATCGACGCCTCTATTATATCCTTTTCGTTAAAAATTCGTACGAATTTCGTTTTATTCCCTCATGCCATTGCTTGCATATTATTTGTTAACTGTTAATTGTATATATTCGTTTGCTATCGTGTTCCCTTTTTAAACTCCGACCATGTCCTATGTATTGACTACTGGACGTTTAATGATTCTAAATAATTTAGAAAATTATTTTGAACACTATCTTGATCAAGAAAATACTTAGCGACTGTGTGACAATCCGTCAACTTATAGTTGATATTTTATTCTCAATATTTATTTGAAAACATTATTTTAATGTTACAATATGCACTCACTTATTTTTGGGAAGTAATTTGGATTTACGTCTTGAAGTAGCGTCGACTGCGTCTAAACCGGGGATTCTACGTTACGTGCTTACGTTTACATACACCGTCTTTGGTGACAGTCCGACATTTCAGAAAATAAATTTATTCGTGAATATTATTTTGGAGTTTTAAATTTGTGTTGGTTCATAAACTCACAAATTTACGAGAAGAGATTAGGACTTACGATTTTATTTTAACGTCCTTTACGACTAAACCGGATACCCTAGGATTACGTATTTACGTTTTCGAACTCCGTTTTTGATGAGACACTTTTATTAGATTCGTTTTGTATCGTTGATTCATAATTTATAAAAACGTTTTTCGTAAAACGACCCGAGGGCACGCAAATCGAGTTAACTAGAATCGAGGAGTACCCGTAAATAAATGGGGATGAGACAAGTGGGACAGTTGTCCCACCCCCACTCAAACCGGCCTTAACTTAGTTACCGCACAACATTTGGTGTCAAGTGTAAGCTAAGTAGCTTACACATGTCCTTAGCTTACCTTGTAAGCTACATACACATCAAAACCAACAAGCAAAACCATTCACTTCATTTCCTACATGCAAAACCACTCCTTTCTCTCTTTTACTCCATGTTTTCCGTTCACTATCACCATGAACCACCACCATTTATCAAAAATGAACCATGAAATCCTATGTTATTGTTCCACATGTTGAAGCCCTTTTGAAACCCTATTGATTGGTGGTGATTATAACATCCAAGGAGGAGTTACTATGGTGTCTTGAGGCTGATTTTCTACAAGGTGTTCATGAAGCATGGTGGTCTTGAAGATGGTCTTGGTGCATCATAAGTTTCTCCATCAAAATCTATGTTTTGATCAACCTACATCATCATGGTGGTATAAAGATTGTCCTCCTCATCCTCTTGTTATTTTTACTCTGTAATCATGTATTTTATTTCCTATTGTATATGTATATGATGATTATATGATGATAAAAGTATTGTGTGGGGATTTGGTGTTGATAAATATGATTAAAAAGGTGAAAAACTATAAGAAACAAGTTTAAAATCTTGCTTAATTTAGATGGCTGTATAAAACAGTAAAGAACCACATGTTAGACTGATAAAATGATGAATTAGAATCAATTTACAGTAAGCTATGGGTCTTGTATACATGTGAGAGATGGCCATGCAATGGAATCATTGTAATGAGTGAGATATGATCAAAACAAGTTTAACGTACAAATCTGAGTTCACTGTTTTGGACGATTTTTAGAAAATACTTAGAAGATGATTCAACAGTAGATATAGAAGAGTTAAATGGAGCACATAACATGTAGTTTATGTGATAAAAATTTGAGCTTCTATCTCCATATAGAACTCTAGATATGGCAGTTTTGGTGAAGATGAAAATAAAAATCAGATTTTGAGAAATTATTGTTTATTATTATTATTATATAAGCACTCAAAATTATATTATATAAAATGTAAAATAAAAACCCACTAACTTATGGATTTTATTTATATAAATATGTAAAAGGTTAAATAAGTGTATAAATTATAAAAATAGCAGTGGAATAATACTTATAAGTAATAAAAACTATAAACTTGATTTTTACGACTTTTTCGGCTATTACCGTAAAATTAACGTTTTTCGCCAATTAAAACTTAGACGATCAAACCCGTCTAATGTAAAGTTTTTAAAAGTCATATACTGATATATAAGTAACTAATACAAGCAAAGACTGATAAAACCCGAACTATAGGACATACGGACATTAACGGACTAAGTTAACATATTGGACTAATAATTGGACTAAATAAGTTAAACACTTATAAAAAGAACTTATTGGGCTTAACCCATTTAGGCCAAACTTCTAAAGTGTAGATACTGATAATATAAGTACAACATGGATTAATACAAGTTAAAGAACTTGTAATAAGTTTATTGGACTCAAAACACGTAAATAGGTAAAACTAGTAAACTAGTAAGAAGATACCAATACGTAAACATTAAAATGAGTAAAAAGGAATATGTAAACCCACTTGATCGTCATATATACATAATCATCATATGTATACATAATTGTTATTTTTATAAAGTCATTGGACATGAGTCTAAGACGAGTATTATTTGTCTAGGTTTCCGCGATTGAAGCACGTACCGTACATACAAATCGCCGATAACTGCCTTCCCACATCAACGTGAGTTCATAGCCTCGCACTCTTTTAAATGTTTTATGAAATGTTTTATAAACCCGCGAGGGAGATAACATGTTAGCTTTTATAAAATAGGACACCATTTGTCCCGATTGTTTGTTTATTGATTTGGACCCGAATGATTGTATGACCCGATTGTATGACCCGATAAATGATTAAAGGACCCGATAGATGAAATAAAATGGATTATTAAAGTTAGGTTATGTCACTAAAAGTCCCATTAGCATGAATTGTGAACTACCGGGATTTGGTAGACGCTTGTGCATATAATAGTACTATTTGGGGACGATTACCCCAGTTCGCGCCTTGACGGTTGATCCCTGTCGTGCCACATTGATTGGTAAGCGAATTTATGTATGAGAAGATTTCCATAGCATGACCTTTGTGACGACACGCTACTTTAGATGGGCAAATTGAGTATCGGGTTAGCTACCCGTTGTTGGTTTAGTAAGGTAACAATGTCATGCGGCTTATAATAATCCAAACTAACAAAATACTACTAGACGCACCGAATTACGATGTATTGCCTAGCTAGCAATACAGGGTCATACTATTGTTATTATGTTCGTGTTTTGGTTTTTATAACCATATTCGTATAACGGTTTTTATTTTCTTACAACGTCATAAGACGTATTGTATGATGTTTTTATGACATTGGCTCGTATAATGATTTTTAAGGCAAACACCTATATTATGATTTTGATGAAGATTTGTATAAAATGACTTTGGCTATTTTATGGCCTATTAAAATGATTTGTACAAAATGATTTTCAGTAATAATTTTATACTGATATTATATTGATGGATTTTATTAAACTCTATGAATTCACTCGGCGTTATCGCTGACCTTTTCTTTTAACATGTTTTATCTCAGGTACTTGAAGGTAATTCTCGGGAAGACAACAAGAATTCATGGCCCGCACCTAAATACTTATTTCCATTCAAATACTTTGTAAAACCTGTATAAAATATAATGACTTGGGACCGATGTAACTTTGATATTTATGAATGGAAATGATTTATTATTAAAACAACGCGACTTGTAAGCGTTGTCTAAGATGTGAGTAATGTGCTATCCCGTAACACCAACTAGTCTCCCGCTGTATTGAGTTGTATAAATTTGGGGGTGTTATAGTTTGGTACCAGAGCTCTCGTTATAGAGAACGAAAGATTTTTGAAACCATGGTTTTGAATAAAACATTTCAAAATCTTTTAACTATAAACATTTTTCTAAAAATGTCTAAAAATCTTTTGACTATAACGGTGCCGAAGAATTCCCGAGTTACCGACAAGGCCAGACTGAGAAGTGTTATTTTAATATATATATATAACTTGGATTATATATATATATATGATGTAATTTTATTACATGATTGTTTGATGATTATTTTGATATTCATACGAGGTATTTATACGACGTCGATTGTCACAAGAAACCCTAATTTCCCTAGTAAATTAATCGAAACTATTCTCGTAGGAATTCTAGCTATCCTAGATCTAAACGAAGTTGTGGATATTTATGATCCCAACAAACGGTTGATATTCGTAGAAATTTAGATATTAGTTGATTGTGATATTGAAAAAGAATTGGCGAAGTTAACACTGATATCGATGTCATGACGATCTTTTCTTATAGATTGGAGCTTAACAAAATGTTACCACCTAGAAAGATGTCATCTGATTCGTTGTCACCCAATTCTTAAATTTGAGAATCGAAAGGGTGAATGTTGCACTTGAGGCTGTCAATGGAACCATTACCCAAAAGCCTCATGCCACTAGTACCTTTCCGAGAAGTCTAGTTGAATGATCAATTCATTTCATACTAGTGACTCATTTGATAATTGTTGTTGTAAGAGCTATAGGATTGGAATTAAGTGTTGATCATATCAAGCTTTTATTGCCCTTTTAAGATCTAAGAATAAGATTGAAAGTATTGGAATATGAGGTAGGATGTCGTATTGAGTATAAGTTGATTGAAAACTTGAATAAAGTAAAATTTAACCTGTATGGAATATGAAATTGTTAAGAGGAAGTCGCTAAGTTCTGTGATTGAATTATAAGGTTTTAGTTGATTGTTTATTCGTGTTAAGTGTTGTTCCTAGGCCATTGTCCACTAACGAGGATGCCTGGTGTCCAAGAAATAAATTGAAGAAATCTTCTTCTGAATTGGGACCGATGGATCTTTCGGGACATGTGGAACACCTAATGACTCTTGTAGATTAGTATTCATTGTCGTATCTTTTAAAAATCCCTAACTTAACTGAGATATCAGTTGGTAGGATGAGTTCTGAGAATTGTATGACATAGTGACACGTAATGTGTTACGGTACAATTTTGACTTGTTTGTGATTAATGAAAAAGACTACCTTTGATTGCTAAATCCTACATGTATCGATGTTATCTATCCTTTATTGCTTGATCCAAATGTTCGCATTAGTGATGCAACCATTGAACAAGTACTCATCTTTAATTGAGTTACGTTGTGGATCATTCTCTTTGTATTCCTGAGTGCCATCGAGGTCATGAACCTCATGATTATTTGGCTAAGCTCATTTCCTATTATATTGTAATTAGTTCTTGGTGAACAAGCTTTCATCACTCTTTTGCAGAACACTCATTATTTTTATAAAGATAAAACAGTATCCCTTGAGAAAAATTGGATTTTCATCACTATATGGATTATTTAAAGTGAGATTTATAAGTGATTGATATCAAAATGAAGTTGTTTATGAAACGCTTTGGAAAACTTAATTGTTTTCATAATAAAGAAAATCTTTGTAAATTTACTCTTGGTTCTTATTAAAGAATTAAGCATGAAAATATTTTTATTTAGACATGATGACAAAATTTTGACGAACTGAGTATTGTATCGTTAATCTTGAAATTGTATATAGTTGCGCGCCTACATACAATTTGGAATGGACCATGCAAGGCTGATTAGTAGTCACCATAAAACTGATTAATAAAACTAAATTTTCTTTGAAGATTGTGAATGATTGAATTTTATGAGATCTGCAAAAAGTGCAAAATTGGGACATATTATTAGGGACACCTACATATGTGCCCGTACTATTTATTCTTCTGAGTCGAATTTACTCATCTGTGGAAATTGTCTTATTTGACAATTGACAATTCTTTTATGTCCAATTCTCCCGTAGTGAGATTCTTAGGAAAAGTATTTGATTATCGAGTGTTGATACCCGACTGGATGTATCGACGTTCCTATCATTTCTTTTGAGTTGATTTCATTTGAATGACCTGGGTAACGATCCGAGGAGCTTTCGAATGCGTACTCAAATTATGAAAACATGGGATATATTCATATTCGTTAAATGTTTTCGTCTGTATCTGATTTGAAATTCTATCGCGTAGATCATGCGTTAACCTTACTCTTTTTAAGGTTAGTTATGTCTCCAAATATCCGTGAATTTTGAAGGATTATGAGTTATTATTAGTCTTTTGAGAAGTTCACATCTTATCGACGACAATAGAACTGAAAAGTTGATAGTGCCAGTAGAATGGATTGATTCAATATGACATGACGACATTGTCTTAATTGATGAGAACTCGAGTAGAATTCCTCTAAATGATAAGATGTTTATTATCAAAAGTGATCTAAATAATTCTTGATGGATGACCATATCCTGCATTCAGACTTGAAATTATACCATGAATGGTTGTGAATTAGTCATAGATAATATAATCTAGAAAGAACTTAAAGTAAATATATTAAAAGATGTTTCCGTTATCTGAAACTTTAGGAGGTATTTATTGGTAAACTACCTAGACTTTCGCCATTAAGGCAAGTAGAATTTGGTATTTGATTATATTCTCGGTGCTGCACCTGTAGCACCTGTAGCTTGTGCACTGTACGTCAGCACCATCTGAATTAAAGGAATTACCATACAACTGAGAGAGTTGTCGGAGAAAGATTTTCTTCTACCGAGCTCATCATCATGAAGAGCTATGGTGTTATCATTCCTTATATTTATAGATTACTGTTAACTGAGTAAATTGATAATCGAAAATGATATCCATAACTCGAAATGGAAGATTTGTTCGATCATTTACAAGGTTCTAGCAATTTGATCCATGGCATGGTTATCATCAACTTCGTTTCCGCGAAGAAGATTATCTATTCCAATCACTACATCCGGTACTTATAATGAACATTATGAGTTTCACGTGGTGACGTTTGGATTGACTAATACACATGTAGCATTCATAAATTTGGTGAATCACGTGTGTAGGCTGTAATTTGATAAATTCATGCTCGTGATCATTAAGGACTATATGTTTGTTTATAAGAATAAGAATGAGTTAATAATTATTTATAGATTGCCCTGAATTGACCGAACAATAAAAACCTGTACCTTAAATATTTAACATATGATTAAAGACTTAAATCTTTACATTATTTGACTATGTCATTAATAGATAATGGAATATAAATTGACTCTTCAAAATTTAGAAGTCATTTAAGACTTTGAGTTATACTAAAAAGAAAGTGCAAATATAATTTGACAAATGTTTTAACAAAGGATTTTAAGGGATTATTCCCTTATACACAAACCATTTAACTAAACTTCTATTTAGGGGTAAATATTTGTGTATACCTCAAGATAACTTAAGAAGGATTCAGGAAAACCATTTAAACCATAACTTGAAATTTGAAACAACAAATTTTGCTTTTCAACTAAGAAAATTTTGACCAAAATATAAACAAAGGGTTCTCGAACATTTACGAATCTTATTAATTATTTTTGATAAATCAACTAAAAATTTTGTTAATTAAATTCAAATTTATTTTGAACATTTTAATATAATTGGACAAACTGAGAAAATTTAAAAACTTTTTGCGTTTACGTTTCATAAAAATTTAATAATTATTATTTAATTAATTGTAATAATTATCGACGCTTTAAACGTCGGATTAAGTAAAACGGATAAAAATGATAGCTGAAACAAAACTGAAACTTAGAAAATATGAAGAAAGGTGAACGTAATTACTGACGCATAATATAGAAAGAATATCTGAGAGAATTGTGGACAAGATAATTATATCATCATGAGAGGTGAATTTAGATACCAACGCATTATGTAGAAAAGATAAAGAATCAATTAGGACATGTTCCTTAATAATGAAGGTGCAAAATAAATTGCCGAACAATTTAAAATATAGTCGATGCTTATAAAAAGGATAATATAGGTAATAAAAGGGGTTCGCGGCTAATGTGAACCATTAGAATTGAGAAGCCAGTGGCTTTAAATGTATAAAAGGCCGTTTGTGATTGTCTAAATATAGAGGATTGTGAGATATAGTTATGTTGGAATCTGTAAATATAAGTATTCTATTCTTGCCATTCCTGACTAGAAGTATCTGTGTCTGAAGAAGTTTTACTAATGGCAAATTATGAAGGCAGACATCGCCTCATACATTAGTAAACGTCTAGCTATTGCAAAGGTCATCATCTAAATTTGATTCGATTTGGGTAATCGACGACAGACTGACCAAATCTGCTAATATCATTCCCGTTAATGATAAATGCAAAAGAGTTATGTAAACATAGTGTGCATGTATCGAACATCTATATCAAGATCCTCGCTTCGCATCGAATTTCTAGAGATTTGCTCAAAAATCATTGAGAACGAACCTTGATGAGAGTACTATGCACCACCCTAATCGAAGGGACAAGGTAAATAGCGATACAAAGTAATATAAGTGCAATTTTATGTTTGAATGAATGACCTTTGGTAATAAACCATATAATCATTTTTATTTGGAGAGATTATCATTGATAATCATCATATTATGATCGAGATCGAATCTTGTTAGGATCTAAACATAAGAGCATCTGTAAGCGGGAGTTGGGAGGAAGACACCCGACATACACCCATTGTGAGTTGGACATGTCTTTTAGGTTTAAGGTTTCCTATGATTGCGAACATAACCTTACAAATTACTCGACCCGCGAGACCTGAAATGATTGTTGAAAATAGGATTTGATTATTGACTGCCGATAGTAGGAAGGAGGTTATGTGAATATGAAATGTAGATCTTGAAGTGCCAGATGGGTAGCGAAGTTATGCCAAAAATTTTAACCTTGAAAAAAAAAATGTATTAATGATCTGACAAATCATGGGATATAAGTCCCCGTTGTATGGGACCATTGAGATGATGTAAAAGATTGGTTTGAAAGGCATATAAGCTGGATCTACCCTAGGACTTCAAGATCTGCGTGAATTATGTTTCGTATATCGAACTTGATAAAATATCTATCAAGTAAAAATCTAATTCTTCTTAATAAAGTTTAGATCGGCGAAAAGTTGCATTCATCAGAAACCCGTGAACATCATGGATAGAGAAAGTAAGTCAACATTAAGCCTGATCTTATTCCCGTAGTTATGTTTGATGAAACTCGCGTATTGTAATGAATTACACTTGTGAGAAAAGACCGAATGTGGAGGAAATACCCACATTGCTTTAACTCTATAAGAAGCGAGTAGTAAGGTAAGATGATCTTTGAGGACAAAGATCCTGTTTAGGGGTAAATGCTGTGACAATCCGTCAATTTATGGTTGATATTTTATTCTCAATATTTATTTGAAAACATTATTTTAATGTTACAATATGAACTCACTTATTTTTGGGAAGTAATTTGGATTTACGTCTTGAAGTAGCGTCGACTACGTCTAAACCGGAGGATTCTACGTTACGTGCTTACGTTTACATACACCGTCTTTGGTGACAGTCCGACATTTCAGAAAATAAATTTATTCGTGAATATTATTTTGGAGTTTTAAATTTGTGTTGGTTCATAAACTCACAAATTTACGATAAGAGATTAGGACTTACGATTTTATTTTAACGTCCTTTACGACTAAACCGGAAACCCTAGGATTACGTATTTACGTTTTCGAACTCCGTTTTTGATGAGACAATTTTTATTAGATTCGTTTTGTGCCGTTGATTCATAATTTATGAAAACATTTTTCGTAAAACGACCCGAGGGCACGCAAATCGAGGAAACTAGAATCGAGGAGTACCCGTAAATAAATGGGGATGAGACAAGTGGGACACTTGTCCCACCCGCACTCAAACCGGCCTTAACTTAGTTACCACACCACATTTGGTGTCAAGTGTAAGCTAAGTAGCTTACACATGTCCTTAGCTTACCTTGTAAGCTACATACACATCAAAACCAACAAGCAAAACCATTCACTTCATTTCCAACATGCAAAACCACTCCTTTCTCTCTTCTACTCACTGTTTACCGTCCACTTTCACCATGAACCACCACCATTTATCAAAAATCAACCATGAAATCCTATGTTATTCTTGTACATGTTGAAGCCCTTTTGAAGCCCTATTCATTGGTGGTGATTATAACATCCAATGAGGAGTTTCTATGGTGTCTTGAGGCTGATTTTCTACAAGGTTTTCATGAAGCATGGTGGTCTTGAAGATGGTCTTGGTGCATCACAAGTTTCTCCATCAAAATCCATGTTTTGATCAACCTACATCAACATGGTGGTATAAAGATTGTCCTCCTCATCCTCTTGTTATTTTTACTATGTAATCATGTATTTTATTTCCAATTGTATATGTATATGATGATTATATGATGATAAAAGTATTGTGTGGGGATTTGGTGTTGATAAATATGATTAAAAAGGTGAAAAATTATAAGAAACAAGGTTAAAATCTTGCTTAACTTAGATGGCTGTATAAAACAGTAAAGAACCACATGTTAGACTGATAAAATGATGAAGTAGAATCAATTTACAGTAAGCTATGGGTCTTGTACACATGTGAGAGATGGCCATGCAATGGAATCATTGTAATGAGTGAGATATGATCAAAACAAGTTTAAAGTACAAATCTGAGTTCACTGTTTTGGAGGATTTTTAGAAAATACTTAGAAGATGATTCAACAGTAGCTATAGAAGAGTTAAATGTACCACATATCATTTAGTTTATGTAATAAAAATTTGAGCTTCTATCTCCATATAGAACTCTAGATATGGCAGTTTTGGTGAAGATGAAAATAAAAATCAGATTTTGAGAAATTAATGTTTATTATTATTATATAAGCACTCAAAATTATATTGTATAAAATGTAAAATAAAAACCCACTAACTTAGTGGAATAATACTTATAAGTAATAAAAACTATAAACTTGATTTTTACGACTTTTTCGGCTATTACCGTAAAATTAACGTTTTTCGCCAATTAAAACTTAGATGATCAAACCCGTCTAATGTAAAGTTTTTAAAAGTCATATACTGATATATAAGTAACTAATACAAGCAAAGACCGATAAAACCCGAACTATAGGACATACGGACATTAACGGACTAAGTTAACATATTGCACAAATTATTGGACTAAATAAGTTAAACACTTATAAAAGAACTTATTGGGCTTAACCCATTTAGGCCCAACTTCTAAAGTGTAGATACTGATAATATAAGTACAACATGGATTAATACAAGTTGAAGAACTTATAATAAGTTTATTGGACTCAAAACACGTAAATAGGTAAAACTAGTAAACTAGTAAGAAGATACCAATACGTAAACATTAAAATGAGTAAAAAGGAATATGTAAACCCACTTTATCATCATATATACATAATCATCATATGTATACATAATTGTTATTTTTATAAAGTCATTGGAGATGAGTCTAAGACGAGTATTATTTGTCTCGGTTTCCGCGATTGAAGCACGTACCGTACATACAAATCGCTGATAACTGCCTTCCCACATCAACGTGAGTTCATAGCCTCGCACTCTTTTAAATGTTTTATGAAATATTTTATAAACCCGCGAGGGAGATAACATGTTAGCTTTTATAAAATAGGACACCATTTGTCCCGATTGTTTGTTTATTGATTTGGACCCGAATGATTGTATGACCCGATTGTATGACCCGATAAATGATTAAAGGACCCGATAGATGAAATAAAATGGATTATTAAAGTTAGGTTATGTCACTAAAAGTCCCATTTGCATGAATTGTGAACTACCGGGATTTGGTAGACGCTTGTGCATATAATAGTACTATTTGGGGACGATCACCCCAGTTCGCGCCTTGACGGTTGATCCCCGTCGTGCCACATTGATTGGTAAGCGAATTTATGTATGAGAAGATTTCCATAGCGTGACCTTTGTGACGACACGCTACTTTAGATGGGCAAATTGAGTATCGGGTTAGCTACCCGTTGTTGGTTTAGTAAGGTAACAATGTCATGCGGCTTATAATAATCCAAACTAACGAAATACTACTAGACGCACCGTATTACGATGTATTGCCTGACTAGCAATACAGGGTCATACTATTGTTATTATGTTCGTGTTTTGGTTTTCATAACCATATTCATATAACGGTTTTTATTTTTCTTACAACGTCATAAGACGTATTGTATGATGTTTTTACGACATTGGCTCGTATAATGATTTTTTAAGGCAAACGCCTATATTATGATTTTGATGGAGATTTGTATAAAATGACTTTGGCTATTTTATGGCCTATTAAAATGATTTGTACAAAATGATTTTCAGTAATAATTTTATACTGATATTATATTGATGGATTTTATTAAACTCTATGAATTCACTCGGCGTTATCGCTGACCTTTTCTTTTAACATGTTTTATCTCAGGTACTTGAAGGTAATTCTCGGGAAGATAATAAGAATTCATGGCCCGCACCTAAATACTTATTTCCATTCAAATACTTTGTAAAACCTGTATAAAATATAATGACTTGGGACCGATGTAACTTTGATATTTATGAATAGAAATGCTTTATTATTAAAACAACGCGACTTGTAAGCGTTGTCTATGATGTGAGTAATGTGCTATCCCGTAACACCAACTAGTCTTCCGCTGTATTGAGTTGTATAAATTTGGGGGTGTTACAGACTGTTTACCCCTTTAAATATACATTTTTGTCTTATTCCCTATATAACATACTTAAAACCCTTTTTTTTCTTAATAAAGTGAATTATTATGTTCTATTGTTTACGCGATTCGCATTTACTCGTTGATCATTAATCTTAATATGTTTTAGTGCATTTTTTCTGTTTAAGCGTTTATCATGTTTATTCAATCTCTAATTACCCTCTTGTATTTAATAACCAGTTCAAAGCAAAGTATCCTTATTTCTTCCGTCTCATTCCGTCTCATTCCGTCTCTAGTTAAACTCTGAGGGACCAGAGTTCCTTTAGGAGGGCCGACTGTGAGAACTCATGTTTTGCTTGGTAATTAAATTATTCTTTTATTCGTACTTCTCGATTTACAATATTTTACTTGTTCCTCTTTTCTTTTTCATATGTAAACCCTGAGATCTCGAGAATTTTTATTAAATTATATTTTAATTATTTTCATGTTCATTGAAAATATTTTATTCGGAATTATAAATTTTTTTATTTTTTCATATTTATTTACTGTAGTAACCTGAAATTTAAAATTAATATTTAGACCGAGCTATAATTCTATTCCTAATATCCGGAAAATATTTATTACCCGACTTTTAAATGTCATGTTCATTCTATAAACAACATGAACTTCTTGAATAACCGGCAATGTTAAGTATTTAACGTATCGAATACGTGTCACTTATTGTTTATCGTCAAATTGTATGTCCGTCACCGACCGTAAACATTTTCGTATAATAGAGAAATATTTTCAGTTGTAATCGTTTTAATTTCTCGTTTTACGAGCATTCTTCGTAATATATGTTGAACCGTTAGGCTTCGTTCTTTATACGACGCGTTAAAATATATTAAACTATAAGTCGTCGTTTTTTATTGAAATATCAACGTTTTCCGAATGTTAACGTTATTATTTCATAATGAGCGTTTATTTTTCATGTTTCACACATATTTTTCAAATCGCGTAACATTAAAAGTATCGGAGTCTCAATAATACCCGCTTTTACAAATCACGAAACAAATAAAACATTACATAACCAACTCATTACACAAATTTGTTATATAGTAACACTTGTATACACGTGTCTTCTTAAGACACAAACATCTAATCTACAACTTACATTTACATCAAAGTATAGACCATTGATTCTTCACTCAATTATTCTTTCTTTATCACATATCGTTCTAGAAAAGAAAAAAAAAGCTATATACTCCTATGTTGTTCTTTGATTTTGCCGAACATAGATCATCCCACAAAACACAAGCACCAAAATCTTATATAGATTACCTTTATATAAAAAAGATTAAAGGTTAATTGTTTATTGATGGTATACATGTTCTTGAATTTATTTCTCTTCAAGTCATCTTCAACTATTTGAAGGTCGTTGGGCTATTGCGAGGGTTAAATAAAAAGGTTTTGTGCACTATTTGGTTGTGTGAAAATCAAGATTCGGGTCACCCTTGTTGGTTTTAGGCTCACCGGATTCATCATGACCACAAGGATTTGCGATTTTGATCATTTGCTTGTTTTCTTAATACTTTGTAAGTCTTCTATTTTTCTTTTGATTTGATTTTATATGTTAAGTTTTGGCTAGGAAATTTAGTCATATTTTCTCAAATAAATAAAGATTTTAAATATAAGTTATTGTATTTAAATTCTGTTGTAATCATTTTTATGGCACATTAAGGTCAAGTTATTTTTATACAAATAAATAGTTATGTGTTATGGAATACTAAATGTTTATGTAATTTTCTCAATAAAGTATTAATTTCAAAAGATGATTACATTTAAAGCTTACTTCAATATATGTCTTCAAAAATCTGTAGCATGCTACTTAATATGAATTGAAATTATGAGCGATTGTCAAGCTGCAATTTACAACATGTTAAAATAAGTTAGTTTTATATATAAATGCATTTAACAAATTAGTATTTTAATTCAGCCCTTATTGTAATAATAAGTAACGTATTCCGATGAGTCAAAATCGGTGAAATGGCTAGTTATCGTTTTCTTTAGTTCGGATATATCTTTAAGATTTTTATAAGTATTTTTTTATAGGTCTTCGTTAGAAGCTCGCGGGTTCCTGTCTTATCATATTCCATCGTTTTACTATCATCTCTTATATTTTGATTGTTATGATCATATGACATCGCTATCGCTAAGGTGAGTTCATAGCCCCTTTTACTACTTATACATTGTTTCTAAACGCGGGGTGAAATTTTACATGGTGGAACACATTCATTTAAAACTGTTTTCTATCCAGAACTTGTATGCTATCCAAAACTTGTATGTTATCCAGAACTTGTATGCTTTCCAGAACTTGATGATTTCCAACAGATTTTCATTATTATTATTGCTTTTAGTTATAGTCTTTAAGTTTCCTCTCCTGATCATGAACCATTAATTTACTTGTGTTGCTAAGCGCGAATGTTGTGGGTGGATCCATCGGGATTGACAATCCCCGTCCCATGTTACGGTTGTTTAACCATGACGTATTTCATTTGTTTATACTTGAGTATTTAGGCTGAATACTCACTAGAGGAACTTACATTGAGTTAAACTTCGGTTCATGAACTAAATAGCAATAATAATGGTTTCGGACTATGGTTATCGTACGTAACCATTTTCCATATTTCTTGTTTTACAAATAAATGCTTGTGTTCCACACCTTTACTGTTAAACCTATGAATATCACTCAACTTTATGTTGACGATTTTACATGTTTAATCTCAGGTATTATTACTTAGCTTTGCTTGGATGGGAGCCCGCAGGATATTATCGCAGCTTGGAGATTTCTGTGTTCCTTTTTAAAGTTTGGTTTTGGTAAAAGCTGTCAGAAGTTTATCCTATATTTTTGGTAACAACATGTTACAAAACCATGTTTAAATAATAGATTTTCAGCTTATAAAACTCTGGGACCTTTGTTTAAAAACTCTGATCTTTTTGTGATGTAATGTATAATTTTTTATTACGTTCACTTTATGTCAACAGTATTTCATTGTTTCTTGTACCATGACGTGGAACCCCTTTGCTGCCTACGTTTTTCCTTGCCTGATTTTGGGGGTCTCACAGATTGGTATCAGAGCGATGGTTATAGGGAACTGAGTCATTTTCAAAACTTAGTCTATAACCGAACGTTCAAATATTTCATGTTTTAAGTGTCAAACACAAAATCAGCCAATGTTGTTTGATAGCTGTGCGGGTAACTCTCTAATCCTTGTTATTTACGTTTAATTATCGTTGTAGTATTTCATCTCTTGATTACATTTTGAAATATTACCTTATCCTAATGACGATAATTACTATCTCTTTTCAAAGCCTATGTGCTTCATGAATTATCATTGGATATTACTTGATTACATATGCTCTTATTGTATTTCTTGAATTCTTGTTCTTGTAAACTTGATCTTGTTACAATAATTTCATATTGTTATGACATTTCATACTTGTATTTGGAGAGCGTATGTTGTTGACTATTCAAACTCAATTTTCTTAGTACTATTGGTATTTCGGTTATGCGTAATACGACTGGCCTCATATACTTGTTCGTTTTGAACCGCCTGTTGTTCTCGACTCACTGTTACATGTTGTGTGTATTCTCGTGATACCGTTGTTTGGGATTAAATAAGTGTTGCATTCGATGAAACTTCTGATTTTCATTTTACTACCGTGCGTGTTACTTTCATTGTTAAATCTCTTTAAAATATCTATTTAGATATACAGATTACTTTCCGATCAATTGTGATTGGAAGTCTTAAAAAATAGTCTATCGACCATTGTGTAGCTCAATGTGTCTCCGAAAAAGACTAAAGGACATCGTGTGAGTTACACATCTCGAAGCATTCCTTGAATCAGTGTTCAATAATATCGTGGGTTTTCGTAACCTTGATTGACCTTTACGTCATCGTTTTACGCGACACTTGTATATCGATTAAATATTATTTCATTGACCATTCTACGTTTCGACTTCGAATTTCAACGTCTATTTGTACCTTGAAAACACCATCATCATCTTGTAATTCATCCTCTATTAAGTAGCGATTGTTTGAAATACAATTATACTTCTATATACATGTGTCCTTCCGTTTCATTAAACCTCCTCGCCTCAGGAGTGCGACTTGTTAATGTTCCGTTTCTTCTCGATATGTTTTGTGATTTTGGAAAATTACATCGCCAAGAGACCTTCCTGCATTGCATCTTGAAATCTACGACACGGATGTCATGCGCCGTTTTTGATTTCATAGATTATTGCGGGCATTCTTAAACCATTTTTATACTATGTATTCCTTTATATGCTTAATTATACAATTTATTCTCTTTCGTCTCTATGGAATCCACAAGTTATGTGTGTACATAAATTCCGGGTCGTTATGAAGTTTGATTAAATTTCAAGATGTGTCGAAAAATATACTTTCTGCAGAAAAGTTACATGTAATTTAAAGATGACGAGAAAATATTTTTAAAAACTTTAGACATAAAAATATATTTCTACTTGTTGAGAGGTTCGTTTAGGACATAAAATTTAACCCGAAAATCTTAAAAACGAGCAAGTTACGCTCATTGAAATTGTAAAATTCAAGAACTTAGTTCTACATATTTCTAAAATATCATTTTGTTGACATATTTGATGCGAGGGCATTTTCGTCTATTTTTAATCCGTTTCAAGTCTCGAGTACAACTAGAAAGTTGTCCAACAAATCATTTTACACTAAATTGCTTTAGACTTCGAATCTTAAAAATGTCATTTAGCGAGTCGATTGGTCTTGTCAAACCCAAAATTCAAACTTAAAAGTCAAAGCTGATAGAATTTAAAATATGCTTTGAAGCGCTTTTGAGTTCGTTTGAGCTCGTAAAAATATAACTAATGATATTTTACAACTAAAAACATTTATTGCGTTTGAAAACGTTTAAAATAGTAACTTTGAGTTCGGCCATACATACATATATCTTGAACTTTTGAAATCAAGTGATTTGATAAACCGATGATGAATTATATGTTTCGAAAAATGTGTACATTTTTATGCATTAATATTTACGTGTTAAATTCCTAAACTTTACTAAAATAGAAACTTTTCGGAGTAGTGGTACTATTTGTGAACGGATGCCCTACTTTCTTAAAAGTATATTTATGTCAAATAAATTACGACATGAGCGCATATGGATTCCTTTATCCTTTCTTTTATACATGACTTATTTGTCATTCTATATTATTTTTCTTTTCCCTCGTCGTACCACTGATTTGGGTCGCGATTTGAAGCTCTTGTTTTCACATTTTTCATTATCATTTTGACACGTGTCTCAGGACGATTCCGGATAAACCTTTTGAAACATTATCAACCTGTAACCATTTCATTGATTGTCTTATGAACTACTCTTTACTACTCTCATGTAACCCACTCGCTATTTTATAAGTTACCATATAAACTCAAACTTATTGCTTGCAAATAATTTTACAAAAGGTTCTACTTGGGCTTTACAAAATACTTTAATGTTACCCTATACAATTAATTGACATTAATTTTACGATGTATTTTCACAAATTGTTCAACGTTGATCTTATAAAGAATCCTTTTGAAATTGAAATTGTTGATTTAAATACTTAGCCAATTACTTACTTGTGAAAAGTGTCATAAATCATTTTAAATCCTGTTTTACAAATGGCATTATATACATATTTTAAATCATATGACATGTAATACTGGTTTGACGAAGCTGAGCATCGCATTGCTAGTCCTAAATTATGCATGGCCTGATCACCTATGCGTATTTCAGAAGGAGCCATGCGAGGTTGAATAGTAGTCCCCTTAAATATTTGACAAGCACCAACTTTTTACATGTTTTTATGAAAAAGTTAGATAAAAAATTTTGAAAACTTTTACATATTATGCGTGTAGAGACCGTTCGTGACACATGCATATGTTTCCTTACCTCTTTTCTTGAACGAATTACATGCCTGCAAGAACATATTTCTTTACTCGACGATCTTTGTTTTACTTGTTACCTCATCTTCCTTCGTGATATAATTCTCGTCACCACTCGTCTAATTTCTTACCATTGATACCAGACTTGAAAGTTACAACGTTTTTATGCTTCAACATCGACCAACCTTCTCTATCTAGTTTGGTAGACCTTTGAAACGTCTCTGGACGTGGATAATGATTTATGACTGGACGTGAACGATAATTTCGTGTATTTTTCATGATGTGTGTTAGACTCTATCGTCTCAAAATTCATTCGTATGAACCATGTGTTAACTTCGCCCTCTCATTGCTAGTGTTGTTCATCTTACTAGAATTTATTGCAAGTGACTTCTTAAGAATTTTCTTCGATTCAAAAACTGTGTGTGGCTTTTATATTTTGATCGTTTATCGACCACCGAGAACTTAATAAGCCAATGTTGTTGATACCAACTGCAGTCAAGAATTGATTAACTTGCTAAATCCTTTGTATCTTTTTGTCTTATCATCGACGCCTCTATTATATCCTTTTCGTTAAAAATTCGTACGAATTTCGTTTTATTCCCTCATGCCATTGCTTGCATATTATTTGTTAACTATTAATTGTATATATTCGTTTGCTATCTTGTTACCTTTTTAAATTCCGACCATGTCCTATGTATTGACTACTGGACGTTTAATGATTCTAAATAATTTAGAAAATTATTTTGAACACTATCTAGATCAAGAAAATACTTAGCGACTGTTTACTCCTTTAAATATACATTTTCGTCTTATTCTCTATATAACATACTTAAAACCCTTTTTTTCTTAATAAAGTGAATTATTATGTTCTATTGTTTACGCGATTCGAAATTACTCGTTGATCATTAATCTTAATATGTTTTAGTGCATTTTTTATGTTTAAGCGTTTATCATGTTTATTCAATCTCTAATTACCCTCTTGTATTTAAAGACCAGTTCAAAGCAAAGTATCCTTATTTCTTCCGTCTCTTTCCGTCTCATTCCGTCTCCAGTTAAACTCTGAGGGTCCAGAGTTCCTTTAGGAGGGCCAACTGTGAGAACTCATGTTTTGCCCGGTAATTAAATTATTCTTTTATTCGTACTTCTCGATTTACAATATTTTTCTTGTTCCTCTTTACTTTTTCATATGTAAATCCTGAGATCTCGAGAATTTTAATTAAATTATATTTTAATTATTTTCCTGTTCATTGAAAATATTTTATTCAGAATTATAAATTTTTTTATTTTTTCATATTTATTTACTGTAGTAACCTGAAATTTAAAATTAATATTTAGACCGAGATATAATTCTATTCCTAATATCCGGACAATATTTATTACTGGACTTTTAAATGTCATGTTCATTCTATAAACAACATGAACTTCATGAATAACCGGCAAGGTTAAGTATTTAACGTATCGAATACGTGTCACTTTATCATCAAATTGTATGTTCGTCACCGATCGTAAACATTTTTGTATAATAGAGAAATATTTTCAATTGTAATTGTTTTAATTTCTCGTTTTACGAGCATTCTTCGTAATATATGTTGAACCGTTAGGCTTCGTTCTTTATACGACGCGTCAAAATATATTAAACTATAAGTCGTCGTTTATTTATCGAAATATCAACGTTTTCCGAATGTCAACGTTATTATTTCATAATGAGCGTTTATTTTTCATGTTTCACAAATATTTTTCAAATCGCGTAACATTAAAAGTATCGGAGTCTCAATAATACCCGCTTTTACAAATCACGAAACATATAAAACATTACATAACCAACTCATTACACAAATTTGTTATATAGTAACACTTGTATACATGTGTCTTCTTAAGACACAAACATCTAATCTACAACTTACATTTACATCAAAGTATAGACCATTGATTCTTCACTCAATTATTCTTTCTTTATCACATATCGTTCTAGAAAAGAAAAAATAGGCTATATACTCCTATGTTGTTCTTTGATTTTGCCGAACATAGATCATCCCACAAAACACAAGCACCAAAATCTTATATAGATTACCTTTATATAAAAAAGATTAAAGGTTAATGGTTTATTGATGGTATACATGTTCTTGAATTTATTTCTCTTCAAGTCATCTTCAACCATTTGAAGGTCGTTGGGCTATTGCGAGGGTTAAATAAAAAGGTTTTGTGCACTATTTGGTTGTGTAAAAATCAAGATTCGGGTCACCCTTGTTGGTTTTAGGCTCACCGGATTCATCATGACCACAAGGATTTGCGATTTTGATCATTTTCTTGTTTTCTTAATACTTTGTAAGTCTTCTATTTTTCTTTTGATTTGATTTTATATGTTAAGTTTTGGCTAGGAATTTTAGTCATATTTTCTCAAATAAATAAAGATTTTAAATATAAGTTATTGTATTTAAATTCTTTTGTAATCGTTTTTATGGCACATTAAGGTCAAATGATTTTTATACAAATAAATAGTTATGTGTTATGGAATACTAAATGTTTATGTAATTTTCTCAATAAAGTATTAATTTCAAAAGATGATTACATTTAAAGCTTACTTCAATATATGTCTTCAAAAATCTGTAGCCTGCTACTTAATATGAATTGAAATTATGCGCGATTGTCAAGTTGCAATTTACAACATGTTAAAATAAGTTAGCTTTATATATAAATTCATTTAACAAATTAGTATTTTAATTCAGCCCTTATTGTAATAATAAGTAACGTATTCCGATGAGTCAAAATGGGTGAAATGGCTAGTTATCGTTTTCTTTAGTTCGGATATAGCTTTAAGATTTTTATAAGTATTTTTTTCATAGGTCTTCGTTAGAAGCTCGCGGGTTCCTTCTTATCATATTCCATCGTTTTACTATCATCTCTTCTATTTTGACTGTTATGATCATATGACACCGCTATCGCTAAGGTGAGTTCATAGCCCCTTTTACTACTTATACATTGTTTCTAAACGCGGGGTGAGATTTTACATGGTGGAACACATTCATTTAAAACTGTATGCTATCCAGAACTTGTATGCTATCCAAAACTTGTATGCTTTCCAGAACTTGATGATTTCCAACAGATTTTCATTATTATTATTGCTTTTAGTTACAGCCTTTAAGTTTCCTCTCCTGATCATGAACCGTTAATTTACTTGTGTTGCTAAGCGCGAATGTTGTGGGTGGATCCATCGGGATTGACAATCCCCGTCCCATGTTGCGGTTGTTTAACCATGACGCATTTCATTTGTTTATACTTGAGTATTTAGGCTGAATACTCACTAGAGGAACTTACATTGAGTTAAACTTCAGTTCATGAACTAAACAGCAATAATAATGGTTTCGGACTATGGTTATCGTACGTAACCATTTTCCCTATTTCTTGTTTTACAAATAAATGATTGTGTTCCACACCTTTACTACTAAACCTATGAATATCACTCAACTTTATGTTGACGATTTTACATGTTTAATCTCAGGTATTATTACTTAGCTTTGCTTGGATGGGAGCCCGCAGGATATTATCGCAGCTTGGAGATTTCTGTGTTACTTTTTAAAGTTTGGTTTTGGTAAAAGCTGTCAGAAGTTTATCCTATATTTTTGGTAACAACATGTTACAAAACCATGTTTAAATAATAGATTTTCCGCTTCAAAAACTCTGGGACCTTTGTTTAAAAACTCTGATCTTTTTGTGATGTAATGTATAAGTTTTTATTACGTCAACTTTATGTCAACAATATTTCATTGTTTCTTCTACCATGAAGTGGAACCCCTTTGCTGCCTACGTGTTTCCTTGCCTGATTTTGGGGGTCTCACAGCTTGGACATTATTACCTCATTGGGAGCACCCTTTAGCGACTCTAGCTCGTCTAGGAATGGGTGCTGGATTTCCCAAAGGCGGCCATTGATGCGGTCATCTTATCTTCGGCTAGAGGGTTGTGGTAGGCATGTTGGGTAACATCTTCCTTCTTGCTTATTAGCTCCGCAGCTTTGGTCAGTCCCTCGTGCATACCACGGTCTATACCGTCCGATACAACGTCGGCAAAAGCCTGCAACAGGTAAGGAGCCTTCGTTACCTTGCTCACGGTAAGCCACATTCCCTGGCCAACCATCCATCTGCGCCCAGCTATGGCTGTGAGCAAAGGAGGATGCAACACGTCGGCGCAGTCCGTTGCAATCCTGCTCAGTTCACCCTCAACTGCCGCAACTTGCTCTTCCAAAGTGTTCCGCTCATGGATAAGTTCATCCTTAAGCGTGTCGCGTTCCTGAGCAATAGTGAAGGCTTGTACCGTTACGGCTTTGGTGGCGGCTTCGGCTGCGGATACCTATACATGATACATGGAATTACTACAAGACAATATGGGTTTTTTGAGTGAATAAATAAGTGTCAATATAAGCATGTACCTTCTCATTGGATGCGGCTAAGAGGGCCTCCAGCTCAGCGATGCGTTCCTCACGTGCGTTGGCATGGTGGGCTTGTTCCTTGACGGTTGACTCTTCCAGGACTAACGCTGCTTGCAGGGATGTGATAGTTTTTTCATGCTTGTCAACCAGCTCCTCGCGGCGAGCTATCTTCCTATCAGCACAACTCACGTTAGCCAAAGCTTTGATCAGGCGGCGTCGTAGGGCCGCACCAACTGTCACCTGGTGTGCGGACGATGCATCAAACTGATCCAGCAGCGTCTCGTGCTCTAGTTCGTCCAGATCTTGTGCCAGCGCTGGAGGAGTGATGTGTTCAATAAATTCAGTGCACTCGGACTCTGCCTCTAATCTTGTTAAGCTGGACAAGTTCCAGGCTAGGCGAAGGCTAGTGTCGGGTTCCTCGGGACGTGGCTCCTCTGCATGAGTTATGGGAGGGGATGGAGGTCTCATTGATATCACGGGTGAGGGTTCCCTTTCCACCTCCTTCTCCTGGGCTACTATCGACGGGTCCGCCCTGTTATTAACACACTTAATAGTTTTGTTTATGGATTATATCTTTTGGGGTATTAATGGGTACTTACGTAGTGCCAGTGACGGGTTCCGTGATTGTAGGAGCCACGACATTCACGGGAGTGGCCATCCAGACTTGCTTATCCACACGCAGTGAAGGGTCAACTTGGGTCATAGAGGCGCTGCTCCCTTCCTAGAACTACGGATGGTCCTTCCTTAGCTTCTTTGGGGGAGCATTATGTGACAATCCGTCAATTTATGATTAATATTTTATTCTCAGATATTATTTAAAAACATTATTTTAATGTTATAATATGAACTCACTTATTTTTGGGAAGAAATTTGGATTTACGTCTTGAAGTAGCATCGACTACGTCTAAACCGGAGGATTCTACGTTACGTGCTTACGTTTACATACACCGTTTTGGTGACAGTCCGACATTTCAGAAAATAAATTTGTCCATGAATATTATTTGGAGTTTTAAATTTGTGTTGGTCCATAAACTCATAAATTTACGAGAAGAGATTAGGACTTACGATTTTAATTTAACGTCCTTTACGACTAAACCGGAAACCTTAGGATTACGTATTTACGTTTTCGAACTCCGTTTTTGATGAGACAACTTTTATTGGATTCGTTTTGTGACGTTGATTCATAATTTATAAAAACATTTTTCGTAAAACGACCCGAGGGCACGCAAATCGAGGAAACTAGAATCGAGGAGTACCCGTAAATAAATGGGGATGAGACAAGTAGGACACTTGCCCCACCCCCACTATAACCGACCAAGCTTATCAAATACACCTCAATAGGTGTCAATTTGTAGCTTAATTCCTACACTTGTCATGAAGGCTTACAAATCAAGCCAAGTTACCACACAAAACCACTAGCAACAAACTACTATCTCATTTACAACATGCAAACAACTCTCACTTCTCTCACCCTCCCCATTTTGGCCGTCCACTTCCCCTCATCAAACACCACTTTTGATCAAAATTTACCATGGAATCTTATGTTATTTACACATAAGTTGAAGCCATTTTGAAGCTCTATAGATTGGTGGTGCTTATAACATCCAAGGAGGAGTTTTCATGGTGTCTTGGGGCTGATTTTTCACAAGGAGTTTATGAAGATTGGTGGTCTTGAAGATGGTCTTGGTTATCTACAAGTTTCTCCATCAAAATCCATGTTTTGATCAACCTACATCAACTTGGTGATATAAAGATTGTCCTCCTCATCCTCTTGTTATTTTTGATTATGTAATCTTGTATTTCTTTCACATATGTATATGTATATGATGATGAATGATGATTAAAAATATTGTGTGGGGATTTGGTGTTGATAAACATGCTTAAAAAGGTGAAAAACTATAAAGAACAAGGCTAAAATCTTGCTTAAAAATGATGGCTGTATAAACAGTAAAGAAACATGTCATGAACTGATAAAATGATGAAGTAGAATTAATATACAGTAAGCTATGGGTCTTTTACACATGTGAGAGTTGGCCATGCAATGGAATCATTGTAATGAGTGAGATATGATCAAAACAAGTTTAAAGTACAAATCTGAGTTCACTGTTTTGGACGATTTTTAGAAAATACTTAGAGGATGATTCAACAGTAGCTCTAGTAGAGTTAAATGGAGCACATATCATGTAGTTTATGTGATAAAAATTTGAGCTTCTATCTCCATATATAACTCTAGATATGGCAGTTTTGGTGAATATGAAAATAAAAATCAGATTTTGAGAATTAATGTTTATTATTATTATATAAGCACTCAAAATTATATTGTATAAAATGTAAAATAAAAACCCACTAACTTATGGATTTTATTTATATAAATCTGTAAAAAGTTAAATAAGTGTATAAATTATAAAAATGGTAGTGGAATAATACTTATAAGTAATAAAAACTATAAACTTGATTTTACAACTTTTTCGGCTATTACCGTAAAATTAACGTTTTTCGCCAATTAAAACTTAGACGATCAAACCCGTCTAATGTAAAGTTTTTAAAAGTCATATACTGATATATAAGTAACTAATACAAGTAAAGACCGATAAAACCCGAACTATAGGACATACGGACATTAACGGACTAAGTTAACATATTGCACTAATTATTGGACTAAATAAGTTAAACTCTTATAAAAAGAACTTATTGGGCTTAACCCATTTGGGCCCAACATAGAAAGTATAGATACTGATAATATAAGTATAAAATGGATTAAAACAAGTTAAAGAACTTATAATAAGCTTATTGGACTTAAAATATGTAAATAGGTAAAACTAGTAAACTAGTATAAAAGTTATCGACACATAACACTAAAATGAGTAAACGAGAATATGTAAACCCACTTGATCATCATATATATATAATCATCATATGTATACATAATTGTTATTTTTATAAAGTCATTGGACAAGAGTCTAAGACGAGTATTATTTGTCTAGGTTTCCGTGATTGATGCACGTACCGTACGTCCGAATTGCCGATAACCCGCCTTCCCACATCAACGTGAGTTCATAGCCTCGCACTCTTTTAAATGTTTTTATGAAATGATTTATAAACCCGCGAGGGAGATAACATGTTAGTTTTTATAAAATTGGACACCATTTGTCCCGATTGCTTGTTTATTGATTTGGACCCTAATGATTGAATGACCCGATTGTAAGACCCGATAAATGATTAAAGGACCCGATAGATGAAATTAAATGGATTATTAATGTGAGGTTATGTCACTAAAAGTCCCATTAGCATGAATTGTGAACTAGCGGGATTTTGTAGACGCTTGTGCATATAATAGTACTATTTGGGGACGATCACTCTAGTTCGCGCCTTGACGGTTGATCCCCGTCGTGCCACATTGATTTGTAAGCTAATTTATGTATGAGAAGATCTCCATAGCGTGACCTTTGTGACGACACGCTACTTTAGATGGGCAAATTGAGTATCGGGTTAGCTACCCGTTGTTGGCTTAGTAAGGTAACAATGTCATGCGGCTTATAATAATCCAAATTAACGAAATACTACTAGACGCTCCGAATTACGATGTATTGCCTGACTAGCAATACAGGGTCATACTATTGATATTATGTTCGTGTTTTGGTTTTCATAACCATATTCATATAACGGTTTTTATTTAACTTTATACAAAGTCGTAAGACGTATTGTATGATTGTTTTTACGATATTGGCTCGTATAATGATTTTTAAGGCAAACGCCTATATTATGATTTTTGATAAGGATTTGTATAAAATGACTTTGGCTATCTTATGGCCTATTACAATAATTTGTACAAAATGATTTTTGGTAATAATTTTATACCGATGTTATATTGATGGATTTTATTAAACTCTATGAATTCAATCGGCGTTATTGCTGACCTTTTCTTTTAACATGTTTTGTCTCAGGTACTTGAAGGTAACTCTCGGGAAGACGACAAGAATTCATGGCCCGCACTTAAACAATATTTTCCATTCAAATTCTTTGTAAAACTGTGTATGAAATATAATGACTTGGGACCTATGTAAATTTGATATTTATGAATGGAAATGCTTTATTATTAAACGACACGATTTTTATGTGTTGTCTATGAGGTGAGTAATGTGCTATCCCGTAACACCAACTAGTCTTCCGCTAAATTGAGTTGTATAAATTTTAGGGTGTTACAGTTTGGTACCAGAGCTCTCGTTATAGAGAACGAAAGATTTTTAAAACCAGGTTTTGAATAAAACATTTCAAAATCTTTTAACTATAAACATTTTTCTAAAAATGTCTAAAAATCTTTTGACTATAACGGTGCCGAAGAATTCCCGAGTTACCGACAAGGCCAGACTGAGAAGTGTTATTTTAATATATATATAACTTGGATTATATATATATATATATATATATATATATATATATATATATATATATATATATATATATATATATATATATATATATATATATATATATATATATATATATATATATATATATATATATATATATATATATATATATATATATATATATATATATATATATATATATATATGATGTAATTTTATTACATGATTGATTGATGATTATTTTGATATTTATAAGAGGTATTTATACGACGTCGATTGTCACAAGAAACCCTAACTTCCCTAGTAATTAATCGAAGCTATTCTCGTAGGAATTCTAGCTATCCTAGATCTAAACCAAGTTGTGGTTATTTATGATCCCAACAAAATGGTTGATATTCGTAGAAATGTAGGTATTAGTTGATTGTGATATTGAAGAAGAATTGGCGAGATTAAATCTGATATCGATGTCATGACGATCTTTCCATATAGAGTGGAGTTTGACAAAATGTTACCACCTAGAAAGATGTCATCTGATTCGTTGTCATCCAATTCTTAAATTGAAATCGAAAGGGTGAATGTTGCACTTGAGGCTGTAATTGGAACCATTACCCAAAAGTCTCATGCCACCAGTACCTTTCCGAGAAATCTAATTGAATGTTTGAGTCATCTCATGCTAGTGACTCATTTGATAATTGTTGTTGTAAGAGCTATAGGATTGGAAATTAAGTGTTGATCATATCGAGATTTTATTGCCCTTTTAAGGTTTATAAATAATGCTGAAAGTATTGGAAAATGAGGTAGGATATCGAATTGAGTATAAAATGGTTGGAACTTGAATAAAGTAAAATTTAACCCATATGGAATATGAGATTGTTAAGAGGAAGTCGTTAAGTTCTATGATTGAATTATAAGGATTTAATTGATTGTAGGTTTGTGTTAAGGGTTGTTCCTAGACCATTGTCCAATAACGAAGATGCCCAGTGTCCAAAAAAATAAATTGAAGAAATCTTCTTCTGAATTGGGACCGATGGATCTTCTGGGACAAGTGGAACACCTAATGACTCTTGTAGATTAGTATTCATTGTGGTATCTTTTAAAAATTCCTAACTTAACTGAGATATCAGTTGGTAGGATGAGTTCTAAGAATTGTATGACATAGTGACACGTAATGTGTTACGGTACAATTTGACTTGTTTGTGATTAATAAAAAGACTACCTTTTATTGCTAAATCCTACATGTATCGATGTTATCTATCTTTTATTGCTTCATCCTAATGCTCGCATTAGTGATGCAACCATTGAACAAGTACTCATCTTGAATTGAGTTACGTTGTGGATTATTCTCTTGAGTGCCATCGAGATCATGAACCTCATGATTAATTGGCTAAAGCTCATTTCCTATTATATTGAAGTTAGTTCTTGGTGAACAACTCTTCATCACTCTTTTGCAGATCGCTCATTGTTTTTATAAGATAAAACAGTATGCCTTGAGAAAAATTGAATTTTCATCACTATAAGGATTATTCATAGTGAGATTTATAAGTGATTGTTATTGAAATGAAGTTGTTTATAAAACACTTTGGAAAACCTAATTGTTTTCATAACAAAGAAAATCTTTGTGAATTTATTCTTGATTCTTATTTAAGAATTAAGCATGAAAATGTTTTTATAATAAACATGATCATAAAATTTTGACGAACTGAGTATTGCATCGTTAATCTTGAAATTGTATATAGTTGCGCGCCTACATACAATTTGGAATGGACCATGCAAGACTGAATACTAGTCACCATAAAACTAATGAATAAACACTACATTTTCTTTAAAGATTGTGAAGGATTAAATTTATGAGATCTGCAAGAAGTGAAAAATAGGGACATAGTGTTAGGGACACCTACATATGTGCCTGTAGAATCTATTCTTCTGAGTTGAATTTACTCATCTGTGGAATTTGTCTTATTTGACAATTGATATTCCGTTCTTGTCCAATTCTCCCTTAGTGAGATTATTAGGAAGAGTATCTGATTACCGAGTGTTGATACCCGACTGGATGTATCGACATTCCTATCATTTCTTATGATTTGATTTCATTTGAATGACCTGGTTAACGATCCGAGGAGCTTTCGAATGCGTACTCAAATTATGAAAACATGGGATATATTTATATTCGTTAAATGTTTTCTTCTCTATCTGATTTGAAATTCTCTCTCATAGATTATGCGTTGACCTTACTCTTTTAATAGTAGTTGGGTCTCTAGATAACCTTGAATTTGTGAAAGATTAAGAGTTATTATTAGTCTTTTGAAGAGATCACATCTTATCGACGGCAACAAAACTGAAAAGTTGATAGTGTTAGTAGAATGGATTGATTGATTATGACATGACGACATTGTCTTAGTTAATGGGAACTCGAGTAGAATTCCCCTAAATGATAAGATGTTGATTATCAAAAGTGATCTAAATAATTCTTGGTGGATGACCATATCCTGCATTTAGACTTGAAATTATACCGTGAATGGTTGAGAATTAGTCATAGATATTATAATCTAGAAGAACCTAATATGAAATTATTAAAATATATTTATGTTATCTGAAACTTTAGGAAGTATTTGTTGATGAATTACCTAGACTTTCTCCATTAAGGCAAGTTGAAATTGGTATTGATTATATTCCCGGTGCTGCACCTATGGCTTGTGCACTGTACGTCAGCATCATCTAAATTAAAGGAATTACCATACAACTGCGAGAGTTATCGGAGAAAGATTTTATTCTACCAATCTCGTCATCATGAAAGAGCTATGGTGTTATCATTCCTTATATTTATAGATTACTGTGAACTGATTAAATTGACAATCGAAAACGATATCCATAACTCGAAATGGAAGATTTGTTCGATCATTTACAAGGTTTTTGATCCTCAGCATGGTTATCATCAACTTCGCATCTGCGAAAAGGATTATCTATTCCAATCACTACATCCAGAACTTGTAATGAACATTATGAGTTTCACGTGATGTCGTTTGGATTGACTAATACACATGTAGCATTCATAAATTTGATGAATCACGTGTGTAGGCTGAAATTTGATAAATTCATGCTTGTGATCATTAAGGACTATTTGTTTGTTTATAAGAATAACAAGAAGTTAATAATTAATTATAGATTGCCCTGAATTGGCCGAACAATGAAAACCTGTACCTTGAATAATTGATATGTGATTAAGGACTAAATCCCTTATATTAATTGACCGCGTGATTAATAAGATAATAGAATCTATATTGACTTTTCAAAAATTTAGAGCCCTTTTAAGACTTTGGGTTTTTCCAAAAAGAAAACGGAAATATGTTTTGACAAATGTTTTAACAAAGAATATTTAAGGAATCATTCCCATATACACAAACCATTTAACTAAACTTCTGTTTAGGGGTAAATGTTTGTGTATACCTCAAGACAACCTAAGAAGAATTGAGGAAACTATATAACTTATGACTTGAAATTTGAAACGATAATTTTTACTTTTCAAACTAAGAAAACTTTGACCAAAGTATAAACAAAGGTTTTTCGAACATTTACGAATCTTATTAAATATTTTCGATAAATCAACAAAAATCTTGTTAATTAAATTCAAATTTATTTTGAACATTTTATATAATTGGTCGAACTAAGAAATTTAAAATTTTTACACTTACGTTTCATAAAAATTAAATTATTGTTAATTTACAGGTAATAATTATCGACGCTTTAGACGTCGGATTGAGTAAAACAGATAAAGATAATAGTAAAGATGAAACTAAAACATAGAAG
This sequence comes from Glebionis coronaria, assembly GCA_025667525.1. Taxonomy (NCBI): domain Eukaryota; kingdom Viridiplantae; phylum Streptophyta; class Magnoliopsida; order Asterales; family Asteraceae; genus Glebionis; species Glebionis coronaria. The sequence continues at coordinate 217,029,538 of CM046876.1, read as the reverse complement.
ATATGAAGAAAGAATTTTGAATAAATACGGTTATGATATTTATTTCATCAGGAAAGTGAACGTAATTACTGACACATTATGTATAAAAGATAAAGAACCAAATAGGACATGTTCCTTACTAATGAAGGTGCAAAATAAATTGCCGAACGATATAAAAATAAACGATGTTTGTAAAAAGAATAATATAGATAATAAAAAGGGGTTCGCGTCTAATGTGAACCATTAGAATTGAGAAGCCGATGGCGTTAAAATGTATAAAAGGCCACTTGTGGTTGCCTAAATATGGAGGATTGTGAGATATAGTTATGTTGGAATTTGTAAGTATAAGTATTCTATTTATGTCATTTATGACTAAAAGTATCTTTGTTTAAAGAAGTTGTACTGATGGCAATTATGAAGGCAGACATCGCCTCATACATTAGTAAACATCTAGCTATTGCAAAGGTCATCATCTGAATTTGATGCGATTTGGGTCATCGTCGACAGACTGACCAAATCTGCTAATATCATTCCCGTTAATGATAAATGCAAAAGAGTTATGTAAACATAGTGTGCCTGTATCGAACATCTTTATCAAGATCCTCGCTTCGCATCGACTTTCTTGAGATTTGCTCAGAAATCATTGAGAACGAACCTTGATGAGAGTACTATGTACCACCCCAATCGAAGGGACGAGGTAAAGTAACGATACAAAGTAATATAAGTGCTATTTATGTTTGAATGAATGACCTTTGGTAATAAATCGTATAATCGCCTTCCTTTGGAAGGATTACCATTGATAATCATCGTATTAGGATTGAGATCGAATCTTGTTAGGATCTAAATATTAGAGCATCTGTAAGCAGGAGTTGAGATGAAGACATCCGACATACACCCATTGTGAGTTGGACATGTATTTTAGGTTTAAGGTTTCCTATGATGGCGAACCTAACCTTACAAAATATCCGACCCGCGAGACCTAAAATGATTGTTGAAATTAGGATTTGATTGTTGACTATCGATAGTGGGCAAGAGGTTATGCGAATATGAAATGTAGATCTTGAAGTGCCAGATGGGTAGTGAATTTATGCCAAAATTTTAACCTTAGAGAAATGAATTAATGATCTGACAAATCATGGGATATAAGTCCCCGTTGTATGGGACCATTGAGATGATGTAAAAGTTGGGATTAAAAGGCATATAAGCTGGATCTACCCTAGGACTTCAAGAGCTGTGTGAATTAGGTATCATATATCGAACTTGATAAAATGTGTATCAAGTGAAAATCTGAATTCTTCTTGATAAAGTTTAGATCGGCGCAAAGTTGCCTTCATCAGAAACCCGTGAACATCATGGATAGAGAAAGTAAGTCAACATTTAGCCTGATCTTATTCCTGTAGTTATGTTTGATGAAACTCGCGTATTGTAATGAATTACACTTGTGAGAAAAGACCGAATGTGGAGGAAATACCCACATGGCTTAAACTCTATAAGAAGCGAGTAGTAAGATGATCTTTGAGGACAAAGATCCTGTTTAGGGGTAAATGCTATGACAATCCTTCAATTTATGATTAATATTTTATTCTCATATATTATTTAAAAACATTATTTTAATGTTATAATATGAACTCACTTATTTTTGGGAAGAAATTTGGATTTACGTCTTGAAGTAGCATCGACTACGTCTAAACTGGAGGATTCTACGTTACGTGCTTACGTTTACATACACCGTTTTGGTGACAGTCCGACATTTCAGAAAATAATTTGTCCATGAATATTATTTTGGAGTTTTAAATTTGTGTTGGTCCATAAAATCACAAATTTACGAGAAGAGATTAGGACTTACGATTTTAATTTAACGTCCTTTACGACTAAACCGAAAACCTTAGGATTACGTATTTACGTTTTCGAACTCCGTTTTTGATGAGACAATTTTTATTGGATTCGGTTTGTGACGTTGATTCATAATTTATAAAAACTTTTTTCGTAAAACGACCCGAGGGCACGCAAATCGAGGAAACTAGAATCGAGGAGTACCCGTAAATAAATGGGGATGAGACAAGTAGGACACTTGCCCCACCCCCACTATAAGCGACCAAGCTTATCAAACACACCTCAATAGGTGTCAATTTGTAGCTTAATTCCTACACTTGTCATGAAGGCTTACAAATCAAGCCAAGTTACCACACAAAACCACTAGCAACAAACTACTATCTCATTTAAAAACATGCAAACAACTCTCACTTCTCTCACCCTCCCCATTTTGGTCGTCCACTTCCCCTCATCAAACACCACTTTTGATCAAACTTTACCATGGAATCTTATGTTATTTACACATAAGTTGAAGCCCTTTTGAAGCTCTATAGATTGGTGGTGCTTATAACATCCAAGGAGGAGTTTTAATGGTGTCTTGGGGCTGATTTTCCACAAGGAGTTTATGAAGATTGGTGGTCTTGAAGATGGTGTTGGTAATCTACAAGTTTCTCCATCAAAATCCATGTTTTGATCAACCTACATCAACTTGGTGGTATAAAGATTGTCCTCCTCATCCTCTTGTTATTTTTGATTATGTAATCTTGTATTTATTTCACATTTGTATATGTATATGATGATGAATGATGATTAAAAATATTGTGTGGGGATTTGGTGTTTATAAACATGCTTAAAAAGGTGAAAAACTATAAAGAACAAGGCTAAAATCTTGCTTAAAAATGATGGCTGTATAAAACAGTTAAGAAACATGTCATGAACTGATAAAATGATGAAGTAGAATTAATATACAGTAAGCTATTGGTCTTGTACACATGTGAGAGTTGGACATGCAATGGAATGATTGTAATGAGTGAGATATGATCAAAACAAGTTTAAAGTACAAATCTGAGTTCACTGTTTTGGACGATTTTTAGGAAATACTTACAGGATGATTCAATAGTATCTATAGTAGAGTTAAATGGAGCACATATCATGTAGTTTATGTGATAAAAATTTGAGCTTCTATCTCCATATAGAACTCTAGATATGGTAGTTTTGGTGAAAATGAAAATAAAAATCAGATTTTGAGAATTAATGTTTATTATTATTATATAAGCACTCAAAATTATATTGTATAAAATGTAAAATAAAAACCCACTAACTTATGGATTTTATTTATATAAATATGTAAAAGGTTAAATAAGTGTATAAATTATAAAAATGGTAGTGGAATAATACTTATAAGTAATAAAAACTATAAACTTGTTTTTTACAACTTTTTCGGCTATTACCGTAAAATTAACGTTTTTCGCCAATTAAAACTTAGACGATCAAACCCGTCTAATGTAAAGTTTTTAAAAGTCATATAATGATATATAAGTATCTAATACAAGTAAAAACCGATAAAACCCGAATTATAGGACATACGGACATTAACGAGCTAAGTAAACATATTGGACTAGTAATTGGACTAAATAAGTTAAACTCTTATAAAAAGAACTTATTAGGCTTAACCCATTTGGGCCCAACATGAAAAGTATAGATACTGATAATATAAGTATAAAATGGATTAAAACAAGTTAAAGAACTTATAATAAGCTTATTGGACTTAAAATATGTAAATAGGTAAAACTAGTAAACTAGTATAAAAGTTATCGACACATAACACTAAAATGAGTAAACGAGAATATGTAAACCCACTTGATCATCATATATATATAATCATCATATGTATACATAATTGTTATTTTTATAAAGTCATTGGACAAGAGTCTAAGACGAGTATTATTTCTCTAGGTTTCCGTGATTGAAGCACGTACCGTACGTCTGAATTGCCGATAACCCGCCTTCCCACATCAACGTGAGTTCATAGCCTCGCACTCTTTTAAATGTTTTTATGAAATGATTTATAAACCCGCGAGGGAGATAACATGTTAGTTTTTATAAAATTGGACACCATTTGTCCCGATTGCTTGTTTATTGATTTGGACCAGAATGATTGAATGACCCGATTGTATGACCCGATAAATGATTAAAGGACCTGATAGATGAAATTAAATGGATTATTAAAGTTAGGTTATGTCACTAAAAGTCCTATTAGCATGAATTGTGAACTACCGGGATTTGGTAGACGCTTGTGCATATAATAGTACTATTTGGGGATGATCACCCCAGTTCGCGCCTTGAAGGTTGATCCCTGTCGTGCCACATTGATTGGTAAGCGAATTTATGTATGAGAAGATGTCCATAGCGTGACCTTTGTGACGACACGCTACTTTAGATGGGAAAATTGAGTATCGGGTTAGCTACCCGTTGTTGGCTTAGTAAGGTAACAATGTCATGCGGTTTATAATAATCCAAATTAACGAAATACTACTAGACGCTCCGAATTACGATGTATTGCCTGACTAGCAATACAGGGTCATACTATTGATATTATGTTCGTGATTTGGTTTTCATAACCATATTCATATAACGGTTTTTATTTAACTTTATACAAAGTCGTAAGACGTATTGTATGATTGTTTTTACGACATTGGTTCGTATAATGGTTTTTAAGGCAAACGCCTATATTATGATTTTTGATAAGGATTTGTATAAAATGACTTTGGCTATCTTATGGCCTATTACAATAATTTGTACAAAATGATTTTCGGTAATAATTTTATACCGATGTTATATTGATGGATTTTTTTTTCTTAACGGTTAATTTATTAAGAAAAGGCCACAAAGGCAAAGTACAACGCTACTAGCTTAACAAAAATTAGATAGGGACACACCCCCTACTTAACAAGCTAGAGCACCACATCATTGGCATGGACAAATCCCATGCTCAATATCAACAATACTACTCAAACAAAAAGTACTCAAACAAATGGCAATGGACAAACCCATCTCATACAAGAGAAAACAAAACAAATACAACTTATGCAAAGAACATAAACTGCTACCCAAACCAATACAATATGGACCCAAAAGACGAGGTCCACCTTCTGCAAATCCATGGCACTCCACACAAACCAGTTCATAAGTTGAAATAAGGCCCCACTTCAGAATACATGGTCACTTTGATTCAACCCCAAAAGGGAAGAAACAAGAGCAACCAATCCATCCCCCATGGAAACCTTAACTCACACTAAGAACAAAGTAAAGCAGGCATCAGACAACCTACTCAAACGCCATCAGAATTAAACTGCAGGAACACTTGGAGAGGTGCCAGTGTAGCACAACTTGTTTATTGCCTCCTTAAAACCCCCGTCTATGTAAAACCCAGTGGGAAACCATAGAGGGGGGAAAGAGTACAACTAAACAAATTTCCTCTCACATGATGCATAAACCAGAATATCTATCTTCACAACATTAAACAGATACAAGGTTTATAAGAATGGACAGAGCATCAAATACAAGATTTGGCAACTAAAAAATTGTACAACTGGTGACACCAAAGAGAAATGAAGCTTACACCCTCTCGGAGTACCAGATTGTCCACTAGTAGCACATCAAATCTGACCCAAAACCAACCATAACCTGTCCACCCAAGTCCTCAACACAAGAGGAAAGAAACCGTGCATATCCCTGAAATCAGCAACAAACAGCCGAAAAAGATAGTAACATGGACGAAATCCATAGCAGCACACACCATAGGACCAGCAGAATCAGCCATAAATCCATAAAGCAATCAAGCCCTAACCTGCAATAATACATAACAGCCACCTCCCACATAATTCCTGCTATGGTTATAAATTAGACACAAATGAACCCAATTCCAGTTACACTTCCAGAGACCAGTCCCACCAAAGGCCTTCTCAAACCACAAATCTAGATAGTAAAGGTTACACATTAAGATAACATATGGTCATTACTCTCAAAACTGACTCTATCACAAGAGTTAGTTCCCCTGATGAATTTAACATTCCAAACCATAGCAGCATCAGAAACATCACTAGAGGGTTTAACATTAAGACTAAGTAACTTCAGTCTAACAGTGTTAGTAATCAAACTGATTAAACACTCCACATTCCTATTGGCCATACCCATTCTTCTATTATTTCTCTCCTGCCAAAGATAGTAAATGCACGCACCAAAAACCAACCTTTGGATCACACTCCATATACTGTTCCTAGCCGGATAATTAACAAGGCCAGAAATCACATTAGGCCAAGTGTTACTCAAGTGGTCCAATCTTGCCATAGATTTAAGCCTTTCCCAAAGTCTTTTAGAAAACGCACATGAGAAGAATAAGTGACTATGAGACTCAGTAACATCACCACAAAAAAAGCAAGAAGTAACACTAACATTAAACCACTTGGCAAGTCTATCACTAGTTTTAAGTCTCTCTTTGACAGCCAACCAAGCAATAAACGCGTGTCTAGGAATACATTGGTTGAACCATATATGTTTGTTCCATATGACCTCGGGATAATCACTTCTAAGCGCCCTCCAAACCTCAGTAGCACTAAAATTCCTTTCTATCCCTTTCTTATCCCACCAAACAGTTAAGTCTTTCCTACCATCACTAAGGTTTGGCACCGGGATATCAAGGACATTTCCAAATTCCCCAAGCCAATCAATAGGCCAAGCCTAAGTACCATTAACAATAAGATCACTAACACTATTATCTAAAGCTAACCCAGCATGTTTAATAATAGCATGGCTAATGAATTTGCTAATAGGACCCCTAGGATTCCATTTATCAGCCCATATATTACAAGACTTACCATCCCCTAATTTAACAAACACAAAATTCATAATCATATCTCTTAATGATAACATGTGCTTCCAACACCAAGACATACCTCTAGTAGGTTTTATATCCCAAATGTTTTGACCTTTCAGTTTATGGATCTTCACCCATTTAACCCATACAGAGTCTTTACCACAGAGGACATGCCAAAGGTGTTTAACCATAAGGGCAATATTCCAACTATGCATCGATTTAAGCCCTAGACCCCCTTGACTCTTTGGCTTACAAATATCCTCCCATTTAACACTAACTAGAGCACCCGTCTTCCTGTTATTAACCCACAGAAAATTGCTCAACAAAATATCTATATCATCACATACAGCAATAGGAAGAATAAATAGGGAACCCCAATAAACTTGCATCGAGGAAAGAACAGCAGCTATCAGTTGTAATCTACCAGCAAAGGAAAGACATTTGTTCTTCCAAGAGTTCAATTTATTTTGAACAACCTCTAAGAGATAACTACAATCCCTCTTAGTAATCCTTTTGGACACAAGGGGCACGCCTAAATACCTAATAGGCAACTTACCCTCAGCAAATGGCATAACCATTAGAATGTCATTCTTAACGTTCAAAGGGATATTATAGAAAAAAACATTACTCTTACTCATACTAGGATATAAGCCAGAAGAAAGAGTAAACTCATCTAAACCTCTCCTAAGTATGGACGCAGACACCATATCACCATGGCATAACATAAGCAGATCATCCGCAAAACAAAGACTATTAATCTTAAGTTTTTGGCATCCAGAGTGATACTTAAACCTCTTATATAGTCTAATTTGCCTCTTAACCATAAGATTCAAGACTTCCATCACCAAAGTAAAAAGGTACGGTGACATAGGATCACCCTGTCTCAACCCCCTTTTAGCTTTAAAATAGCCATGAGTCTCACCATTAATGAAAACAGAGAAGTAAGCAGTCTCAAGATAAGTCATAATCCAATGGATCATAACAGGATGAAACCCGAACTCTTTAAGACATACTCTCAAAAAACTCCAACTCACCGTGTCATACGCTTTTTGGATATCAATCTTAAACGCACAGTTCCTAATACCACATTCCCAATTATAGCTTTTCATAAACTCATGAGCAAGCAGAATATTATCACTAATAAGCCTACCCTGAATAAAAGCACTTTGGTTAATGTCAACTAGCTCATTAAGAACTGGTTTAATCCTATTAGTTATAAACTTGCTAATAATCTTATAGAACACATTGCAACATGAAATCGGCCTATAGTCAGTAACCTTAGCAGGAATAGCTATTTTAGGGATAAGAGATATTAGAGTAGCATTAACCTGTCCAAGCATCTTCCTACTTTTACAAAATTCCCTCACAGCAGAACACACATCATACTTCACCACCTCCCATGCAGCTTTAAAAAACTTTGAAGTGTAGCCGTCTGGTCCAGAAGCTTTGTTATCTCCAATACTGTCAAGGGCGACTTTAATTTCAGCATCAGAAATAGGTTTAATCATGTCCAAAGACTTATTCAAACTCAGCTTCTTAACGAATAAACTAGCCGGGTCTTCTATGGCATATACTTCATCACAAGCACCAAAGAATTTACTGAAATGTTCAACAAACTTCTCAGCGACTTCATCTCCATAACAAGCTTTACCGTCACTATCATAGATCACTTGGATTCTGTTCCTGCTCACTCTACCCCTAATCACATTATGAAAATATTTGCTATTGGTATCACCATCCTTAAGCCACTCCACTTTAGTCTTCTGCATCAACACTTTCTCCTCATCAATCATTGCCTGTTTGTATGCAGTAGCAAAAACACTCTCTTCCTCTCTAAGATCACTATTGGCTGGATCCTTCTCCAGACAAACCTGGACATACTCCAACTCTTTCTTTAAAACTTTCACCTTCTCAAAGACATCCCCATTTTCCTTGTTCAACTCTCTCATGTATTTCTTCATAGCTTTAAGCCTTTTAACTAGCCTAAACATAGCATAGCCTTTGACTTCTATAGCCCATTTCTCATTAACAGTCTCTTTAAACTCCTTCTTATCCGTGATATAGTTCATGAATCTAAACGATTTCTGTCTGAAAATACTGACCTCAAGTACACACAAAACAGCAGGGCAATGATCCGATGATAAAAATGGCATAAAGTTAGCAAAACTACACGGGTATTGGTTAACAAAAAACGAGTTCCCCATAACCCTATCCAGCTTTTTGAAAATGCCAAGCTCCGGGTTCCTCCTTCGCTGTATCCACGTGTAAAACATCCCACGACTAGTAACATCTTCCATACTCAAACTCTCCATACACTCTACAAAGTCCCTTCTCTCATCAAACCTAATATATTTCCCACTAGAATTCTCATTAGTTCTAAGAATAACATTAAAGTCACCCATAAGCACCCACGGGCAATCACCAACTACCAATGAGTGCTCAATTAGATTACTCCATAATCTAATCCTAGGAGTAAGATAATTTTCACCATAAACCACCGACACAAACATCTTCCTATTATCCTTCTGAAACGTGACCAAAAAATGCATTGCTTGATCAAATCGAGAAATTAAATGGGCATCAATCAAATTAGTATCCCAACCAACAGCTATCCTACAACCTTTCGGGCTCTCAACTGAATTAGAACACCAAGACCAATTACCAAACACATCCTCACATACTTTATTAACCAATTTCTTACACAGTTGTGTTTCAATAATACCTAGAAACACAATACCATTATCTCTAATAAAATTCCTAACTTCTCTTTGTCTAAGGGTATTTCCTAACCCCTTGACATTCCACGATGCTAATTTTGTACTCATGATGAAACTGGTGGAGGTGGTGCATTCATACCCTGCAAATAACTTAGCTCGGGATCCAAGACATTTGAAACAACATTACTTGCCATAAATTTGGCATTCTCACTCATATCTTCAGCTACATCTTCCTCCATACCTTCTTCATTTTCTTTTTGAATGGCCTCTAAAGCTAATTTGAAAGCTTGCTCACCAATAGATGCTTTGTAAAACTCAATCTTCTCAATGGGCCACATATTCCACTCAGTAGAGGTGAACACCTGCCCAGTTTTGAAGAATAACTCAACCTCAGCAAACTGCCTCCTTAACTCTAGTACACCAATTCTATCTAACTCATCATTATAGACCTCTTCATAGACTTCTTGGAAAGCTTCATTTTCAGACAATCTCTTTTCCTCCATTACCGCTTTATACTTTTGATCTGCTACATTTTTACATTCAATGGCTATCATTTTGTTACTGTGAACAATCTGTTTCTTAATAATATCTATTTTGGATCTCAACTCGCTAACAGATGCTTTCCTTACCACTTCCTGCATCTTCTTTATAAAGTATTCCTTTAATGTATCATCCCAACACTTCTTTTCAGCAACAGTTATTAGCACTCCCATTTCACAACACATATCTATTTTCCTTCTCATATTTTCCCATTCTAAAACTTCATCAACACCTACCTCATCCCCTAGAGTAGCAAATCTGTTTTGATCACTGCTTGATGCCGCCTCATTATTATGCTTTTTCCCTTCCTTTGGAGCTCTCTCTTTCATAACATTCCCATTACCCTTCTTAGTATTCTTATCAATCTTATCAACATCCATTTGGCTTACTTCCTTAGCAACAGTATCAATCACCATCTTCGTAACTTCCTCATTCCCCGTCTTCCTAACTTGATATCTCTGTTCACCACCCTCTCTACTAAACCTCTGATCCCCTAATCCTCTTCCACCTCTACCCATACCTCCCCTACCCATTCCACCTCTACCTCTTCCATTCAAACCTCCCCTATTCATATTTCCAGCTCCCCTGCTATTACCTTCACCACCATTAGGTTTCTGACCAATACTAGAAGTTCCTACATTCACAGAGTTTCTCCTATTACCAACTGTTTTCCACTCAGTCTCATTACTATGATCAACCTCAATTACTTTAGATTTACCCTTATCTTCCGCCAACTTAGCCTTCACACCCTCACTTCGAGTATGCTTCGAACAATGATCCAAATAATGTCCAAACACTTTACAATGAAAACACACCAGGGGCCTCCAAGGGTACTCCACTCTTAACTCCATCTTCTTACCTAACTTATCATATGTGACTTCCACTACTTCCGGTAAACCTCTCTCAGCTTCCACCTCAATCAACACCCTAGCAAAACTAGCCCTTCCAAATTCTTTATCACACATAGAAGTAGTGATTCTATCCATCATAATCGGCGTTCCAATGCAACTAGAAATCCTACTAATCCCCTCATTACTCCAAGCCTCTAGTGGGACATCCATAATTCTCACCCATAAGGGGACCTTAGTAGGTTCAGGTTTAATCATACACATACCCGGCTCCCACTTTTGAACAAACAACGGGAAACCATTTACTATCCACGGGCCATTCTCCAGTACATATTGCATACCCTCTTCTGTTTTAAACTTTAGGAAATACAACCCACAATCATTTGTAATCACCTCATAGAAACTATAACTCCTCCACATTCTTCGAAGGTACCCCATAATGTCCCTATAGCTCATTTTCATACCAACAAAATACCCCACTAATGTCAACTCCCATTTCTTACTCCCTTCTTCAACAACAGGATCCAAGTTCACACTCGCTACCCCCTTATCATTCAAACTCACAGGGAACGTCCTAAGCATATTACTATTACTCTCCACAAATCCTTGCACAACATGCTTAAAAGCTTTTGACAAAACCGCATTAGTTCTATCTTCCATAACAGTATCGCCCACGACTATCACATCCTCATCTACACTAACCTTGCCATTTGCACCATTTAAACTTGGCCAATTCTCTTTATTACTATCCGCTACACTAGCACCATCCTTACTACCTCCATCAATCAAAACATCACCCCTTTTAAGAATCCTAGTATTATCATCCAACCTAATCTTATTCAGCACTGGGTTCTCGGCCACAGGAACAGGTATAGGACCCAAAACACCCCTATCATTACTTCCATCACCATTACTAGTCGCAGCACTAAACGTCACATTCCCTTTCTTTCTATTAGGATCACTAAAAATCTCATTAATCATCTCACTTTCTAACCCCGCTAAAACCTCACTTTCTGTCAACGAATCACTCACACTCCTAGACCCCTGACTATGAGTTTCAAAGACAGCTATAGAACCACCGTCCCTACCCTCTCCATTATCACTATCACCATCAATATCCAACCCCTCTATATCCTTCCCCCCATAGGTCTTCTTAACCCCCTTTTTAAAATTAGCATGAGAGGGTTTAGATACCTGTTGTGACTGCATATTCCCAGTAAGAAGCCCTGAATCCTTATTTCGATTCCTGGTACTCCTCTTGGTACGAACAACATCATCAGAACCCCTAGGTGGGATTTGGGATGATTCAGTAACAGGAGGGTCCTGTTTCACCATGATGACTGGAAACGAATCAAGCACAAAGATAGAAAAGAAGAATCATGGTGAAAGATAAAGAGAACGATAATAAATTGAAAGTACGAGGTTAATAACCCAGAAAAATAATAAGGTGAGAAAACTAAGTTTTCAACCTCAGAACAGTACTTATCAATTTATTAAAAACACTTAAAGAGATATTATATGGATAAATTTTATATCAATATGTAGATCAAGAAAAGGAGATCAAATAGCAAAAATAAAATCAATGATCCATTGGATGGATCAAATTTAGATGGAAGATTACTTCAATATTATATTGATGGATTTTATTAAACTCTATGAATTCACTCGGCGTTATCGCTGACCTTTTCTTTTAACATGTTTTGTCTCAGGTACTTGAAGGTAATTCTCAGGAAGACGACAAGAATTCATGGCCCGCACTTAAACAATATTTTCCATTCAAATACTTTGTAAAACTTTGTATGAAATATAATGACTTGGGACCTATGTAAATTTGATATTTATGAATGGAAATGCTTTATTATTAAACGACGCGATTTTTATGCGTTGTCTATGATGTGAGTAATGTGCTATCCCGTAACACCAACTAGTCTTCCGTTATATTGAGTTGTATAAATTTGGGGGTGTTACACATTATGTACCCCCGCCCCAGTCCCCAGGCTTTTTACTACCATCCTGGTAGTCTTCCGTTTTCTAGGCTTGGGCTCTCATGGTTGCGGGGACCCAGAAGTTTGTATTGTTTCTTCTTCACAGGTGCGATTATCAGCAGGGTTGGTGATTTCTTCTTCTTCTCCTTCTTCATCCTAGTGCGGTACAGCGTCCTCCAACAGCAGCTCTTCACCATCTTCATTATGGAAGTCAAGAGGGGACTTCTGGATCACGGGCTCCTCTTCATCCGACCGCTGCTCAGAAGTTTCTTATAGCGATATGTTCATGTTCACGGTGGCCTATAGTAAGGGGGGGTTCCCCCTCTTTCAATGGTCGTGATCCCTGGGGAACTTTGCTTGGATCGCCTTGGCGCAATAAACCAAACAGCTTCATCTCTGCGGACATATGCATACATACGGATTAGTAATTTCACAAAGTACTATAAGACATTTTTACATCTAAAGTATAGAAGACCTACCCTGCCTACGTTCGGTCAGAAAGCACGGGTATCTATCCTCCCTCCCATAGTAATAGCGGCTGATCCCTACTAAGCAGAGGAAATGCTCCGGCAGACCCCTATGGAATTCTGTATGGTGGGTATCTAGTATTTTCAAATCCTTCCTACTATAGTCCTTGGATTTGGGAGGATAGTCTTTGGGTGCTCTGGTTTTGAGGACAAAAGGGGTGGGGAATACTTTCTCATCTACGAAAAACTAATGGTCGTACCAATTCTTAAGGGAATCTAAGGGTTTCTTATATGTCATGGGGGCGGTCGCGGATCGTTTCTTGAATATAATACTTAGACATGTATGACAGGTAATCTCAAACTGGTTGATCTTACATGCCCCTATGCAGTGGAGTTGGGTTATGTGGAAGTCATAGTATAGAAGCATATCTACTAAGAACCTAGATAGGGGGATGCGGTAGTTAGCCGAGTCAAATAGACGCGTATACACGCCTATCTTTCCCTTCGGAGCATCCGTAATAGCTTCACCGTCACCTAGATAGGTCGGATGTACGCTTTCAGGAATATAATACTTAGACAAAAAGTCTATGTATTTCTCTGCAGGCATCATGTTGAGGACATCCGTAATAAGAGGATTGTCCTTCACCATGTTTTATACAAAGGATTAGAGGGACGTGATGATATAACCTGCGGTGGAGAAAATCCGTGGGATAAGAAGAGAAGGTATGAAGGAATGAGCTTTGAAATGACAATGGCGGAAAGAGATATAAATTGTGTGTGTAACAGTAGAGCACACCAACTCTTATATAGGGTTGCCTCGATTTCCAAGGTAACGTGGATGTTCGCCACGTGTAAGCCACTACGCCCATCTAACGGATGGGATTTCTGACACTTCTGAAACGTCAGAAGGGACCCACGGGTCACTTCTTGACAGTTTACGTGGCTCAAAGGTGGGCCTCTCTGGTGCACTTTTGCAGGCGTGCGTCCGACTATTGACTACCATTAATGCATTCATGAAAGTTGTCCCGGTCGGCTTATTTTGGAGTGCGGCCGTAATTGCAACAGAAAGATCTACATGACATTGATTAGTCTAGAGGTTACGCCTACGGCTGTAACAACTAGACTGGGGGGACATGATGACGTATAGTCCCCAGCCGGGTCATGAACCCGGCCCACGGGTACTACCCGCATCCGGTCCATTACTAATGGGTTGGATTAATATCATTTAAGCTTATGGGCTTAGATGAACAATAGCCGCATACATGTGTGCGGCCCACGGCCCGGCATGGCCGGTACAGGGTTAGACAGAATCATACTATTATTATGATTAGGATTTACACCAAAGAAGAGGATATACACTCACCATAATTAGAAGATAACAATCAAACTAATTCTGGTACATATCCTTTCCTTGGGGCCGAAGCATCAGTGACAACCCATTAGGGTTTCACTGCCAATATAAGGAACCCCCAAGGGTTCCACAAAGGTATTACATTCTACACACTCACAACTCATCCGATTCTCAAACCCTAACCAATTACTTACTCTCACGCTGGAATCTAATCGTGGGGAAACCTAACGCGTGTTGTTTTAGTGTGCAGGATCCCAACCAGATATTTCACTTGGTGGAGGAGCCGGAGTCTAGCCAACCCGAATTAAGCCTAATTCGGGTCTAGCAAGGATCATCCAACTTTTGTATCAACACTTCTGAAAACGAGAGCGTTAATTCATTGACGTTCTTGATGAGGATTGTGAAGAACATTTCAAAGACGCTTGTAAAAGTGGTTCTTCTTCTCTACCCATTGTTGAGACCGTTGCCTCTATTGCTCAATGATGGTTGAGTTTTTGTATACCCTTTAGGAAAAGAGTACCAAAATAGGGTAAGCACGACGATTTAGGAAAACCGTGTGTAAATGACCCTAAAATGAGTTCGTTCTCAATGAGGCTAGTGTGTTATGTGTGTAATGACTTGGATTAGATTTGTGATTATATTGTTGAGAAAGAAAAATATAAATGAGATTAGAAGAGAATGACGGTTACGAAGACGGATTAAACTAAGTCGAAAAAGGTGTACACGTAAAACCGTAAAAAGCACTAAAATTAAAATTTTACCCTAAAAATCCCTAAAAATTACCAAAAATCCACAATAATATTCTAAGAGTATACAAAAAATCCAAACTTGCCAAAACCTTTTAATTAATTAGATAATGACTTTATAATGCTAATTAAAGCCCTAAAAATCAAAATTAATTATTAAAAAGTCCCAAACAAGATCTTAAAGTTTGTAAACCTCAAAAATACTCTAATTAAGCTAAAAAGTATTTTTCAAAATTTTAAAACCACTAAAAACTATTTTTAAACAATTAAAAACTACTAAAATCAATTAAAAATTAAATTAATTCTAGAAAATAATTAAAAGACTCTAAAAATATTTGGAAAGTTGCGAAATTCCTAATTAAGTGTCTACAATCTAGGAAAAATATAAAAACTTAGAAAATCAGACTTTTAATTTTTAACAATTAAATAATATTAAAATATTATTAAAAATCCAAAAATCATAAAAAATTCTAAAAACTTGCAAACTAGCTTAAATTAACCTAGATTACTCAGAAATGAAAGTGAAATTAGCTAAATACCCTTAATGGGCAGAGAAAATGGGCTAAACCCAAAACAGTCCACTATGGGGCCAAATTTGGGCCCAATATAAAAAAGTGTTCAAAATAAGCCCATAAAGCACTGGTTGACTCAAAATTTGATTTTAAACAACTTTTTCCAAAGGCCCAAAAGGTGAAAGTGTGAAATAAGCTAGCTTATACCAAACAGCTTATTCTTAATGGGCTTTTTGGCCCATTAAGCTATAAGCCAATGCCATAAGCTGAAATTAAACACACAAGCTTCTTTTGTCCTAAATAAGACTTCTGCAAAAAGAAATTTTAAATAAGCCCAAGGAATAAGCCTGAAAATGCAATAAGCAATCTACAGAAAACGACAAAATAGTCGTTTTTGAGTTCTAGGCCACCCCAAGTGCTGATTCAAGTTCCTAAAGCTTTTAAATGACTTAATTAAGCAAAATCAGCAAAGAGTTTTCAAATAAGCTGACTCAATAAGCTAGAAAAAGCAAATAAGCACTTATGTAAAAGTCAAATAAGATGGTTTTCTAGTAAAAAGTCAAAGTCAAAGTCTAATAAGCTCCAGTCTACTCAAATGGGTCAAATAATGAAGATCTATCACAATAAATAAGTTGTTACAAGTCTGGATAAGCTAAAATAGCTTATTGATAAGCTGAGTACAAGTTTACACTAGCAGGGGCTAGTTTTGGGTGTTGAGCAGTGGGAACTTTTCCCACTGCTTGACTTATAGACTTTTTTTGTCTTTAGTGAACTTTTTTGGGATTCAGATTACACAAAGGCACCCAAATGATCTTTGGATCATAAGGAGTCAATAAAAATCAAAGATTCAGAAACACAATCACCCAATTTGCACAGATTAATCAATAAAGTCCCATATATTGCACAGACATGAACAAATAAGCAGAACAGGTTCAATAAGCACTTATAGTAGTTTCCAGCCAGCCAAATTCAACCCAATGCATACACAAGCTATATTAAACTCAAATAAACAAGTCTAAACATGTTTCAGGCAATGTTTCAAAGAATTAAGCAAGATTCAAGCACCTTAAGTTACTGATGAACACAAGAACATGCAATTTTTCACTTTGCTGATGTATTTGACACACAAGCCAGATTCAACACCTCAAATCTCACAAACAGGTTACAATAATGATGTTTTAACAGTTTTTAGCCCTAAGCATGCATAAACTCTAGGTTTTCCCAAATTCTTAGGTCAAAATCAGTCAAACTCACAAAGATATAGCAGATTGTTTGATTTTAAGGTTTGGTTCCAAAAACTTGCAGCAAAACACTCTCAACAAGGCATATAATAGATACCAAGCACAACTACTAACTTCTAACAACACAATACCAAGATTCAAACACAAATAGGTAGACCCAAACACCCCTTTATCTTTTCAAATCCAAATTTTTCAAAGGAAAAGTGAGATTCAAGACCACCCAAGCTCAGATAAACACAATAACAACTAAGAACAACAAATTCAAGCAAGAATAAGCCACAAAATACACAAGAACACAAGCAACACTCAAATATCAAAAATATCCAAAATATTTTCAGATTTTGGGATTAGGGGTGTGTACCTCATGGATGTACATGCACACCCACGGATTTTGAGCTTATGTGCTAGCAAGAACAAGCACAAGCTTCCACAACAAAGCCTGCTAAGAAGCAACAAGGTTAGAAGCACAAGTATAAAATCAAAAATATGAAAAATCCTTGATTGATGCAACTCTTGTCCTCCACACTTGATTATCCCCAAGTTATAAGCCTCACCACACCTTAATCAACACAATTAGGATGCTATGATCAACCCTATAACCCAAGAATTCCAAGATAGACCAAGATCTTAGCAAAATATCAAGAAAATGAAGAAAATGTGCAAACTTTTGCACACTCTTCTTTTTAAAAACAGGTTTTTTGATTCAAATTCAGTAAACTAAGAACATAAACAAGCATAAATAAGATGGCACTTGGTCTTTCTTCATCACATTTAACTCAATTTCATAAATCTGAAAATAGGATTTACAAGTGCATGAACAAGGAAAAACCAAAAGCAACTGCAAATGTTGGGTCCTAAGGCCTTTATATAGGCTACATTGAACTACTAGAAAGCATAAAAACGTAGTCCTAATGTTGATGAAGTCCCCAAAATGCCCTTTGAAGATTTGAATATCTTGAGGATCATGTGATGTTTTCTTGGCTGGTTGTGTGAGTTGGCAAGGGTGAATTGCATACAAGGCTCAAATTGAGCTTAGAAAGTAAGCAGCAATCCTACACGTTGGATGGCTGGCAAGTCTTTATCTTCTTCCCTTTTGACGTAGTAGGGGAGTCCCCATGCAGCATGTGGGTTGGTGGGGTGCCATGTTTAAGGGTTGGGTTGTGATTAGGAGACCATTAATCAAGATTCTGGAGGTGTTTAGGGCTTAAATACAAGTAATTAAGAAATCCCTAATTGTGTTCTTATGAAGAATAGTGGGTGTTTTGATCCGGTTTTGTTTTTAAAAAAGGTGTTAAGAGCCTTTTTATTAAACTAATCCAGTTTAGTTAAGGTAGTTGTGAGTGGGATGGTGATGTGGCCAAAAGATGGAGTCTGATTGGTGGAGAAGTGGTAGTGGGGCACGTGTCACCGCACTAATGGTTAAGGTAAGTATCTTGTCTGGCCCCTTTTACCCCCTCTTCTTCGTTTCTTCTTTCATATTGTAAATAGAGCCCAAAAATCTGATTCCCTTTGTAATTAAACTTTCACTTTTCACACTTTTGCCCCAAATACTTTTCCAAAGTATTTTCAGGGGTATTTCTTGCCATTTTGTGATACTTCAAGGGCTGATTTGGCATTTTGTTGATGGATAATGGTCATGACTTTTAATATTGATATTTTGGAAGACTAAAATTGCCAAGTCTTGTTTGATGAGGGACCATTCTTGCCAAATGTTGAAAGTTAAGGGTCCTTTTTGTAATTTTGGGATTTTCAAAGGACCAAACTTGTAATTTATTGTACTTTGAAGGACTTCATGATGTATTTGACTTTGTGGAGGATAATGGTTGGCAATTTAGCTTTGTTGAGGGGCTAAACTTGCCAATTATTCAAAGTGAAGGGCCCTTTTTGTAATTTTGACAAACTTTAGGGACCAAACTTGTAATTATGAAGATACAAGGGTATAAAGTGTCAGTTCTTCCATATTGGAGGACCCTTCTTCATAATTCTTCAAATATTCATGGGTTAATCTTGGGAAAGTCTTCATTAGGGCTTGGTTCATTGTGCGGCTTCGTTTCCCGTGTTCGTTTTTGCATGATTCTTGTGATCTTTTGTCATTTTCTCAATATCCGTACCTAAAATACACAAGCAACAAAAACAAGCATATATATAGGTATTTTGATGATATTTAATGCATTTTAATCCCTATTTGGACGATGAGACTATGTATAAAAGCAGTCTCATCACTCCCCCATACTAAACCATTGTCGTGCCCTCACGCAATGCTAGAATAAAGTATCGTAGCATCTCCAAAATTCATTTTTATTCACTTTATTGAATGATAAACTAGCTACACTACTACTATTTCTACTACTACTTGCGTTTTAGACATAATGTATGATTTTCATCGCAAAATGGGACGTTTAGGTTCATAGAATAAGAACACGTGAATGCTTCGTTAGAAATAATTTCATCGTCCTCGATTTTCACCCCAATTCCATGCCAAGCGTGCAACGAGATCATTGTCATTATAAGTTAGTAATTCTAACACTACTCATATGCCCTAATCACGTACTTATCCTCCCATTATTCCTAAGTTGTATCTCTTATATTTTATATTGTCTTTAATGTTTCACGAGGATACATTGTTTGACTTATGCGATAATAGAGATTTAGGTCTAAAATTAGAGTCCTAACGGTGTAACCAAGACCATCAAATCAATAACCCCTCCCAATAGACAACGATGTCAAAAAATTAAGTTGACAAGAAGAATCGATAAACACGGTTTTATAACGGTTTTGAACATGAGACTTATTACCAAGACTTTTATACGCCCCCTAACGGAAGGGCCTTATTATCTTTGGTTTACCTCCATCTTTTATTCAACTTCGCCATGAAGCTTTTATTATGACTTCGGTCTTGCCTTGCCTTTTATTATCCACCTTATCGGTAGTTTTATTAGCCAAAGACGTATATCCTCATGCTAAGGCGAATTTTGGATCTTTAAAGTGTTGGGAATCTAAACTTGTTAGATTCCCTGATCATAGATTTAAACATAATTAGGCTGTTAGATAGGCTGTTGCTTGTGCCTAGGAGGCATGCAAGTTTCACAAGACTCACAGAGATCCATGTTTCTGTGAGCAACCTTAGAGGAGTCCATGTTAGAGACATTGTCAAGGAAGTCAAAGATTACTTGAAGACATACTCATTGGCTGTGATGGATAACAGCCAAGATGTATCAGGGACTCTGAGGGGTTGAGGGTTAACAGGGGTGGCAATACCCTGTTAACACTCAGCACACTTTGGACATGCCATTTGTGTGTTCGAGACTATGAAGAAAAAGGAAACTGTTTTGACAACTGTTTCCTTAAAGCATAATGGAAGACTACCAAGAATAGAAGGACATCATGTGACTGATGTGGGAACTTGTAAAAGCTTGTGTAGTCGCCATCAAGTACTATTTAGGTCAATCTCGTAACACTATTAATAGGATGTGTATCCATGTGTTAATGTTTAACACTTTGAGATATTCATAACATTATTACATTGAACTTAGTGAATCAAACAGCTACGACTGTATTCATAAGTTAGGGTTTATAGTTGTTCAAAGTGTGCACAACACATTGTCATCAAACGTGTTATCCATAACACTTGTAATTCTTTATTATACAATAATAAGATTACGTTTGAAAAGTAATACCTTGTGTTGATTAAGTGAAGATTAGGGTTTCTAGCATTGATTAGGGACTTTCAATTGGTATCAGAGCGGTGTTTGATATTAAAACCTTCAAGAAACATCGTTCTCAGTTTTATAATCAAGATCCACCATGCCAAAAACTTCTAACCCACCACAATCACCTTCTACAAACCCATCTTCACCAAGACTCAACCCTCCTGCCAATGACGATGATCTACCCCAACTTTTTTACTCAAGAGGTGGATCACACGTCACAAGTGTACCAGTCTTTGATGAAGAAGATTTTACCAGTTGGAAGAGTCAATTTCTTGTGTATCTCGATGGTCTTGAACCTTTTCTTCTAGAAATTTTAGAAAATGGTCCTTATATTCCCATGGCGCTTACATCCACTGAAGAAAACCCTCTTCCCAAACCTCTCAAACAATGGACTCCAACTGATAGAAAATTGGCAAACCAAGATAAACGTCTTAAGAGCATCATAATATCATGTCTTCCCAAACATATCATGAAGTCTGTCATTCAGTGTCCCACAGCCAAACAAATGTGGACAGACCTCATCCTTGGCCATGAAGGACCCTCTGAAACAAGAGAGACGAAGATTCAGGCACTCAGACTTCAGTTCAATGCCTTTAAGTCACTTGCAGGTGAAAAGGTTCAGCAAACTTATACAAGGCTGAAGATTCTTCTCAATGACCTAGCAATGAATGACGTCACTATTGGTCAAGCCGAGATCAATGCCACATTTGTCAACAGCCTTCCTAGAAAGTCGCTGAGTATGAATCAGACTCAGAGAGCTAACAACTCAATCAAAAATGACACCCTTGCTCAGCTTTATGGAAAGTATAATTATGAAGAAAGGGCTGATTGATACTATTTACAAGTCAGAGACTGAAAGATTTGTGGTCCAAGGAGCATCTTCCAAAGCCTTGATCTCTGCAACACATCCTCATGACAGCGATTCTGATGTTGAAGAAGATACCCGTAGCAGCCAAGAGTTCTTGACAGACCTTAATGCAGAGTTTCATGAAAGAGCCTTGCTAGCCAACCAAAGAAGATACTTCAAAAGATCAGGAAGAGTAGGATCAGCTAGTAAACCAACTGACAGGTCAAAAGAAACTTGCTTTGCCTGTGGAAAGCTTGGACATTTTCAAAAAGACTGTCCTTCTACCAAGACATCCTCACCCTCTTATCCATCATCTTCATCCAAACCTTACAAGTTCAAACAACATAACAACTCATCTCACCAATCCAATTCATCAGACACTGAGAAGAAGGATTACAAAAATAAGTACAAGGCACTTAAAGCTGAGTTAGAACAAATGAACTTGAAGATTGAAGCTCTGTCCAAGAAGAAGGGTGGTGAGAAAAAGACAGAGAAAGGGTTGGTTGCTGAAACTTATGATTGGAATGATGAGCCACTGACTTCAGATGAAGAAGATACCACCAGAGTCAGGGCTTTCATGGCGATAGCTGAGGATGAACCAGCTGTTAGAAAAGGTGATGCAAGATCAGGACAATGGGTTGACATCACAATGAAAAAGGAACACAGGCTTCTATCTATGTCTGATAGTGATGAACGTAAGCATGTCCTTGATTACACCATTGTTGATTTACATTTTGTTGAGGAACAAAGAAAGAACCTACTTGATAAGTTTCACTCTGTTAAATCTGAATTGCTAAATGCTAAATCTGAATGTGAAACTCTCAGGCGGGTTAATTTAGAGAAAATATCCCTGCAAAATGAAGTAGCTAGATTAACCTTGAAAAACATTACTTTAAATGATCAAGTCTCTGAATTAAACAAGGTTATTGAAAAATGGTTGTGTGCTAGGTTCACTATAGATCAATTGCTTAATGATGAAGTGCCTGCTGACATAAAAAGGGATATATCTGCTAAGAAAAATAAGCTGAGAATTCTCACCAAACCCAAAGACATTGTCTTCAAATCTACAGAGACAATTCATATGTCAGATACCACTTTGACTAATGACCCTGTCTGATGTGGCTGAGTTAACACCTTTGACCAAACTCTCTGGAGTTGAACCTAGCAGTTCCTCTCAAGCTGCTAAGGGTGAACTTAGAACAGATATTGAGAAACCTCCAGCTAAAGTTTTTCATGTGTCTGCTAAAATAACTGGTAAACAAGTAGCCTTTAAGCCTGTTGCTACTAAAGTTGTGAATAAGGTTGACCCTACCACTGAAGATCGCCTGTTGTCTCTAATGAAAGAAGTAGAACTATTGAAACAACACATTAAGCCTTCCGCTGAATGCTCTACTTCACATGAACCTAAGTCAGTCCTAGGTGAACCCAAAGGGGAAAGGTTAATCAAACCTTATTGCAATGTATGTAAAAACTCTCACCACATGACTTTAGATCATGACAGACACATGGCAGCTAAAAGAGCTCAGACACCCTCTAGGGATAGACCACAGAGTTCCAAAAGACAACAGGGAAATTACAAACCTTATCCTCCTTGTATATTTTGTGGGTTCACAGACCATCACTCAGACGAGTGTGGTGACTTCCCTGGGTGTGATATCTGTGGAAGTTATAACCATGAAACAGTGAATTGTCCCTCCCAACGCCAAAAGTTCTACAAGAACACAAGAGTTGCTAATCAGCAATTCAGGGAACCCACTAGAAAGTTGGTTCACCATAGGAACTAACCTGTTTCTATGTATGTGTGTGCAGAAATATCTCAAGGAATTGGTATGGTATCTAGACAGTGGCTGTTCTAGACACATGACAGGGATTCAACAATACCTGCACAGATACTCAAAGGAGCCAGGTCCTAAAGTGGTGTTTGGAGATAACTCTTCAGGTGACACAGAAGGATATGGCTCAGTGAACTGCAATGGGATTACATTCACCAGGGTTGCATATGTGAATGGTCTTAAACACAATCTTATCAGTATCAGCCAATTGTGTGATGCTGACTATAAGGTTTTGTTTACTAAGACTCAGGGAACCATATTCAACAAAAACAATGATGTTGTGCTTGTTGCACCTAGAAGAAGAGATGTCTATGTCATCAACATGGCTGTTTGCTCTGAAGACAACTCAAATTGTTTTCTTGCTAAAGCCTCTGAAAGTGTCAATTGGCTGTGGCACAAAAGACTGTCTCATCTCAACTTCAAGAACATCAACAAGATAGCCACTCAAAACCTGGTTGCTGGTCTACCTTCAGTAATGTTTTCTAAAGACAAGACTTGTTCTGCCTGTGTCAAAGGAAAGCATCACAGGTCCTCATTCAAGACTAGGCAATCATTATCTATCGACAAGTGCTTACATCTCCTTCACATGGATTTGTTTGGGCCTGTCAAACCTCAGACCATTAATCACAACAAATACACCTTGGTCATATTTGATGAATTTTCAAGATACACATGGGTCTTCTTCCTCAGAAGGAAAAGTGATGCAGCTGAAACCATCATGTCCTTTATCAGACAGGTTGAAAATATGAATGATGTTAGAGTCAAAGCTCTAAGAAGTGATACTGGTATTGAATTCAAGAATCATCAACTTCAATCTTTTTGTGATGAAAAAGGAATTTCACATAACTTCTCTTCAGCTGGCACCCCTGAACAAAACGGTGTGGCTGAAAGAAGAAACAGGACTTTGATTGAAGCAGCCAGAACTATGTTGAATGGTGCAGCCTTACCAAAGCAATTTTGGGGAGAAGCTGTTCACACTGCCTGCTACACACAAAACAGATCAATCATTGTCAAAAGACATGGTAAAACTTCTTATCAAGTTTTCAGAAAAAGATCTCCAGATGTCAGCTATTTTCATGTGTTTGGATGCCCTGTGTTCATTTATAACTACAGGGATAAACTTGGAAAGTTTGATGAAAAAGCTGATGATGGTTTCTTCTTGGGATACTCTCTAACAGCCAAAGCCTTCAGAGTATTCAACATCAGAAGACGAGAAATAGAAGAAACCTTCCATGTTAGATTCAATGAAGATAATGAAGTCATTCAGAAAACAGGAACAAAGGGTGATGAGATTGATTTTAATGAAAATGTATCTTTTCCAAGTGATGAGTTCACAGAACCAAGACCTACCAGTCATCATCACTCCAACACTCTCACTCCTTATGTCCCTGCCTTTGACCCTCTGTCTACTCACAACATAGAAGTTCCTACCTCTCAGGAACTTGATGAAGAAGAACCACAAACCTCTGATAGTCCTTCTCATTCTAATGCTATTGATGACTCACCAATTCTTCAAATACCTGAAGACTCTCCTGCTGATAATGAAGCTGTACCTCTTGATATGGCTGAAGAAGACTCTGACACTGAAGTAGTCTTTGAAGAAAGCCCTCCTAGTCAGCAGGATGAAACTCAAATTGTACCAGCTGTGTCCACAGGTGTTCCTGTCCTTGAGTCCCCAGCTCCTCAAAATAAGTGGTCAAGAGATCAACACATTCTTCTTGTCAATATTATTGGGGAACCTAATGCAGGGGTCACAACTAGACAGCGAATCCATGACTCAGACTCTGCCTCAGCCAATGAATGTCTCTTTGCTGAGTTTCTCTCACAAATTGAACCTAAAAGGGTAGCTGAGGCTCTGGTAGAAGAAGGATGGGTAGCTGCTATGCAAGAAGAAATCAATCAGTTCAAAAGGAACAAAGTATGGACACTAGTGCCAGCTCCACCTGGAAAGAATATCACAGGCACTAGATGGATCTATAGAAATAAGATGGATGAAAATGAATATCATCAGAAAGAAGGCCAGATTGGTGACACAGGGGTTCTCTCAGACTGAAGGAAATAATTATGATGAAACATTTGCTCCAGTTGCAAGACTTGAAGCCATCAGAATCTTCCTTGCTTATGCTGCCTATATGAACATCACTGTGTATCAGATGGATGTAAAGAGTGCATTCCTCAATGGTGATTTGGCTGAGGAAGTGTATGTTGCACAACCTGAAGGATTTGAGAACAGCGAGTTTCCCAACCATGTGTACAGACTTCACAAGGCCATTATGGGCTGAAACAAGCTCCAAGAGCATGGTATGAAACTCTTTCCAATTTCTTAACTGAAAATAAATTTTTCAGGGGTTCTATTGATAAAACACTCTTTACCTTCAAGGATAAGAGTGATTTCATCATTGTGCAGATTTATGTGGATGATATCATCTTTAGGTCAACGAATGTCAATCTTAGTAAACGTTTTGCTAAATTAATGACCAAGAAATATGAGATGAGTATGATGGGTGAATTAACTTACTTTTTCGGCTTTCAAATTAAACAATGTCCTAAGGGAATTTCAATTTGTCAAGAAAAGTATGTTAAGGATTTACTTAAAAAATATGACTTAGCTGATTGTGCATCAGTGAAATGCCCCATGCTTCCACCCAACAACTTGGGCCCTGATGAGTCAGGGGTCTCTGTTAATAAGACTTTATATAGAGGCATGATTGGCTCACTCATGTATCTAACAGCTAGTCGTCCAGATATCCAATTCTCCACATGTCTCTGTGCAAGGTACCAAGCTAACCCAAAAGAATCCCATTTAGTGGATGTTTAGAGAAATTTCAGGTATCTCAAAGGAACACCATCCCTAGGCCTATGGTATCCAAAGGAATCAGGCTTTGATCTCAAGGCCTATTCAGATTTAGATTATGCTGGATGCTGTATTGACAGGAAAAGCACTTCAGGCAGCTGTCAAATCCTAGGAGGAAAATTGGTTGGATGGAGTGCTAAGAAGCAAAACTTTGTGGCTATGTCTTCAGCTGAAGCAGAATATGTCGCTGCAGCCAGCTGTTGTGCTCAGGTGCTTTGGATGAAAAGTCAATTGGCTGACTATGAAATTTTATATGACAAAGTGCCAATCTTTTGTGACAACACCAGCGCCATTGCCATATCCAACAACCCTGTTCTTCACTCTCGTACCAAACACATTGATATCAGGTATCATTTCATCAGGGATCATATAATGAAGGGAGACATTGAGCTGCATTTTGTTCCCACAGAGCTTCAACTAGCTGATATCTTTACAAAGCCTTTGGCTGAACCTTCGTTCAATAGGCTAGTTGCTGAGCTAGGGATGCTCAATATCTCAAAGCCTGTGGCTTGATATTAAATATGTTCATTAAATGATTAATTCTATATTAAATGTTTTTCACATGAAACTAGGTAGTTACTTTCCAAGTAAATGCATAAAACATTCTCAAATATTTAATCATTTATTTTTTGAATAACGAGGAGACAAATAAGTTTTGAAAGGTCAAGGGACCCACTTGAGCAGTCATTTTCTCACTTTGCATTTAATGCGGTTGAATAACTATTTACGTTTTTTGAATATATATTGTCTCTCCTCTCTTCTCACCCACCACCATTCTCATTTCTCAAATCTTTTCTCTCTCTAAGTACCTCTCTTAACCCATCCTCCATTTTCTTTCACCTTCGACCTCAAATCCATGGCGTTTTTAGTTCCCAAAGCAGCAAATGTTAACTTCGAGATCAACGAAAGCATCCTCGCCTCCAACAACACCATTGGATGGATAAAGGCTCCAAATAGCACCTACTCAGATCTGGTTAGTTTCATGCAGAATTGTGATCTAAGTGAAGCCTTCACCAAATCCCCATACACCTTTTACCAAGAATACCTTAGGGAATTCTGGTACTCTGCTGAAGTGGTTGATGAGACCATAACTTTTAGCCTTTCATGCAATGAACACCCATTCGCCTTCTCCCTTAAAGATTTCTCGAGTGTGGCTGGATTGAGACATGGAGATGAGTGCCTTAAGGTTGTTGATAAAAAGGCTGTCAAAGAAGCCTTGGCCACACTCAAACCCTGCCATGATGTAAACCCTGCCCTTACACCAGCTGAGTTCCTCTCCAAATCTCCCTTGAAGATTAAGTATTTCACTCCCATGTGGCGTGTCCTCTTCACCCACATTGTTAAATCCCTGGGAGGAATGCAGGGATCCCAAGATCAGATGTCTTTCAACCATCAGGCTATTGCATATGGGCTGATCTGGGTAGCTGATGTTAATGTTGGAAGCATTCTCTTCTCCAACCTTGTAGAACAGCTGAAGGGAAGAAATCAAGTCAGGGAAAAGAATATCTGCTATGTGCGCTTCATGTCTCTGATCTTTGAAAGTCTGTTGGGAGACAACTACCACAACACTGCGTTGACTGCTCTGAAGCCCTACCGCATCACAGGTGCCATCTATAAAGAAATAGGAGCTGAAGATGTCCCTGTCACCTCTCATATGATGAATGTGGCCAACAAACTACCAACAGTTGAGAAGCCCTTGTTCCCTTCTTCTGAGAAGGTGAATACTTCTAGTGTGTCTAGCAAGTCTAAGTCTTTGACCTCTGGGCAACATACTACCAAGTCCAAGGCTTCTTATGGCCAACAGCCTAAGAAGAAGAAAATCCCTTCTTCTTCCCACACCCAAGCTGTTTCTAAGGCCAAGGGAAAGAAGACTGACACCTCCTCTGTTCCAGATACTCATGTGGAATCAGATACATCTGCTGACCAACACCAGGAGTCTAGTGTCTCAAAGTCAGCTGAGACGATAGGAAACCAGCTGTTATCTCACAGGTAATCAGTGTACATTTTTAGAGGTTCACAAGCAGCCACTCTCATTTGTCTGTAGGAGAGAGTGGTGAAGTTAGGGTAATCCTCGACTCATAGAAGTCTGTCCATGCACTTAGAACTCTTTAAGACTTCTGTACACCCTGTCTTTGCACTAGGGAATGATTCATTTGTGTTTATAAAGCACCCCAATGACCCTGCACCCTCTAGACAGTATTCAGGCTAACAACAACCTGAATACACCTATGTCTCAACCTTGATCAGCTGTACTTCACACAGCCTCTTGGTTCCCTCCTTAAAAGAGTCCCAAAGGATTTATCCTTTTCAGGGGGAGCTGAATCATCACCCTCAGTTTTCCTAGGGGCAGCGTAACAGTCGACCTTTAACCACATATGTTTCACTCTTAAAAGAGTCCCAAAGGTTTCTTAACCTTTTGGGGGGGCTGAATGATCACCCTTAGCTTTCCTAGGGGCAGCGAATGGCGATCCATAAACAACATATGTTTCACAATCAAAAGAGTCCCAAAGGTTTTAACCTTTTGGGGGGGCTGAATAATCACACTCAGCTTTCCTAGGGGCAGTGAATGGAGATCATTAACCATATTATTTTCACACTTAAAATAATCCCAAGGATTTATCCTTTGGAGTGGCTGAGTAATCACCCTCAGCCTCTCTAGGACAGCAAAATGGCGACCATTCCCCTTATCTTTTTCCCTGTTACTAATTCAAACAATTTACAGGCTGAAATTGTACAGCCAGTCATCGAATCCCAGGTACAACAAGAAAAGGAGCCTGATACAATGACTCAAGATCATCCTCATGAAGATGAGCCTCTGCTAAATACTGATGAAGAAATGCTATCATTAGAGAATGATGTCTCTAATCTAGAGTCAATGCCTGAAGATGAAATCCCTGAAGGGATGTTTGAGGAGGAGGATGAAGAAGATGAGGAAGATCAGCAATCTGTCTCTCCTCCAAAAGAAATAGTTGTGTCCACACCAGCTGGCAATAATACTCCTCCTCCCAAGGACGCTGTTGTTACTCCAAACTCTGCTACCTCAACAACAACAGTCTTCCAACGCCCAGCCTATGATCCAACAACAGAGTTTCTCATGTTTGATCATCCTGCCCAAACTACCTTTGATCTTTTACCAAGGGGGATGATTATGCTCAATAAAGCCTCAACATCAAGAATCTTCAGCCTGTTTATCATCAATCAGACATTGAACGCCTATCAAGGAAGCTGGATGTAATTAAGTCTGAAATGCACAACTTCACCGTCACATTTCCAGGGATCATCCAAAAGGCTGTGGCTGAGGCGGTTACTGAACCAATCAAGGATGGTGCAAGGAAAGGTGTAGCCCAGGGGCTTAGTTATCTTTCAACAAGAATGAAGGATGTCATTGACTCAGAGGTCCCTGCCTTACTTCATGAGCATGAGTTGACTATGCACAGACAATTTGAAGATGTTCGCAACAGGCAATATCATCATGCAAACTTCATTGTCATTCGAGTTCATGCCAACACTAATGCTAATGACAACCTTCTGTTGAAGATTTACAGGGCTTCAAGGAAGAGGCAACATGCTATGGCTGCCTCTGTTGAACAGATTGCAAGGCATTTTTAGACACGTTCATCCAAACGTCTGCGTAGCCAGGATGAACGTGAGGGGGAGAAAGAAACAACACTCAACCTTGCATCTGCTAAACAAGGCTCATCATCAGCTAACAACACCATTACACCTGTTCCTCTCCAAGTCATGACACCTATCACCATACCTGATGATGAGGATAACACTCAGGGGGAGCAACAGAATCAAGATGGAGCTGACTCATCAAAGTCCCTGGTTATGGTTAACACCAGCGAGCCTGGGGATGATGATGAACCAGCTGCCAAGAAGCTAAAGTTTACTGTTAGCTCCCTTCCCAAAGCTATTCAAACTCAAGCTCAGACAACATTTATCAGAAGAGCTGATGTTTTGAAAAACATAAGTGTGGAGTCCTCTGTCTCAAAGAAAGGAAAGGAGATAGTTTTGGTTGACACAGACACCAAACTCAAGAAGATAGCTGTGATGCTAGAGATAGGAGGATCCACCACAGACCTTTCCCAATTCTCAACCTTTACACCTTCCAATGAGATTCCTTTAACCCCTGAAGAAATAGAGAAACAGGCTGAGGAATTCAAGAGATTAAATAAACTCAAGACAGCCAAAGAATTGAATGAAGCTACTCTAAGGAAGATGATTCCACCTGAAAGAGAAAAGCAAAAACAAAGGTTGAGGGAAATGGAAGTAAAATGCGCTGAGGCACTAAGGAAATTCAAAGCTGACTATGATGCTTGCGTTAACAACAGATATGCCCCTGGCAAGATAACCAAGTTCAAATACACCATTCATAAATCCACAAACACCCCACAGATGATCTTATGGAGGGATAACCAACAGGGAAATATGAGTGTGTTTGACAACTTCCGGCTAAAGACACTTGGGTTACCAGAATGGTTCGAACTTAAAGCCTTAGCTGCCAAAAGAACTGGACAGGCCAATTTTCTTCTGCTTAAGACTATTAAGGCCAAGTTTACTTGGATCAAAGAAACAGCTGCCAAACTCAAGATTGATCCCCCTCCATAGCTTTTTGAACAAGAACCCCCAAAGACTGGCAACAAAAGAAGAAGAATCTCTCAACTTGTTAAATAAACTTTTATTACAGATGATGTTCAAGTGGATGGCATGCATAGGGATTTGATCCTACCCAATGGTATAGTTGGCCCTGTTGATGGTCAGACTTATACAGAGCCTGAAAGAGGAATGGCATTCATGAACAGGGCTTGCCAGTATGCATTTCAAAGAGAAGATGAGTTGTGCTTAGCATCAACAATTCAACTACTTTGTCACAAGAAGTCACTCAAGATCAACTCAGAGTATTCTAAGAAGTTTGTAAAGACTTTGCAGGAAGAATTAGATAACAGATTGGACTTGGCTGAAGCTGAAGAAAGGATTGAAAATGATGACTATTGAAGATGTTCACAGCCCAATTTTACCTTCACCTTTTATTTTACTTTAAGTATTAATAAAATCATGAGGTATGTTTGTTTAGATCTGTTATGAGTAAGAAGAAGTTGTTAACTCACTTACCTTAACTTAGTTAGATCTAGCATTATTTATGTTTAAATTGGGGGAGATTGTTGGGAATCTAAACTTGTTAGATTCCCTAATCATAGATTTAAACATAATTAGGCTGTTAGATAGTCCCTTGCCTGTGCCTAGGAGGTAGGCAAGTTTCGCAAGACTCACAGAGATCTAAGTTTCTGTGAGCAACCTTAGAGGAGTCCATGTCAGAGACATTGTCAAGGAAGTCAAAGATTACTTGAAGACATACTCATTGGCTGTGATGGATAACAGCCAAGATGTATCAGGGACTCTGAGGGGTTGAGGGTTAACAGGGGTGGCAATACCCTGTTAACACTCAGCACACTTATGACATGCCATTTGTGTGTTCGAGACTATGAAGAAAAAGGAAACTGTTTTGACAACTGTTTCCTTAAAGCATAATGGAAGACTACCAAGAATAGAAGGACATCATGTGACTGATGTGGGAACTTGTAAAAGATTGTGTAGTCACCATCAAGTACTATTTAGGTCAATCTCGTAACACTATAAATAAGATGTGTATCAATGCATTAATGTTTAACACTTTGAGATATTCATAACATTATTGCATTGAACTTAGTGAATCAAACAGCTACGACTGTATTCATAAGTTAGGGTTTATAGTTGTTCAAAGTGTGCACAACACATTGTCATCAAACGTGTTATCCATAACACATGTAATTCTTTATTATTGGGTGAAGCTTTTGATTATTCGGGTGCCAATACTTCAAACCATGACGCTGGCGATACCTTAATGTCTTCCCAATTAAATTACACGGAAGCTACTAGAAAAGACTAGAAACCCAACAATCCCAACTAAACCGCTAAGTCAATATTTATTAAGCAAAAAAATATTTACATGCGAAGTGAGAATAAGTAAACAACGAGAACACATGAGTTTTTGAAAGAATACGAGTACACTACGTTTAGAATAGTAACTTATAATTAACCCTATCATTTCTCGTCCTCATTTAAGAGACTTAGCCTAATGTGTAGTTAAGGAACCAAAGCTAAGTGCTCAACACGCACGGTCGAGTCAAAAATTACTCTTATTCTCGCCATCGGAAAACCTACATTCGTGTCTTCAAACACTTATAAAACATGAGAAAAATTTTAAAATTTGGCCATTTTTAGCCTTATTTTGCAACAAAACGATAGACAAAACATAAACTTTGGAAAGCGTGATACTTTGGCAAGGCAAGTATCTATTCAACCCCCCATACTAAAGTTAAACATTGTCCTCAATGTTTTGAGTCTATGGGTGCAAATACCCCCATACTAGAGACGTAGTCGAATGCCTAATCTAGCATGGAAAGGGTGTAACCAATAAAATAATAGCCGTTTATGAAGTGTGCTAATAACCTAAGGTTAGAACATCAAAAGGATATATTATGGATATTGAGAAAGTCTTCCAAGCAAACAATCGAGTGCTCCCATAAACGAACACGAGAGGCTCCAATCGTGAAGATCATGATCATCTAAAGTCCACAATTCACAAACAACCACGGAACAAAGGTTGGAAGGGCACAAATCCCCGCACGTTAACTACATTAGAAAGCGATAATATGTACATAGGATAAGCATGGGACTCCCCCACGAGGCTCCTCGTTTTTGATTACCGAGTCATGAGCTCGACTCGATCCCCTCAATACTAATTATCATTGGGGAAGGTGCCTTGGTCGAGGTAGTTCAAGGATGGAACTTCCCCGCCAAAGTAGTGCTTCAACCTATGTCCATTCACCTTGAAGTTAGGACCATCATCTTGAGCTAGCTCGATAGTCCCATACGGAAACACTTGAGTCACGGTGAATGGACCGGACCAACGGGATTTCAACTTACCGGAAAAGATTTTCAAGCAAGAATTAAAAAGCAAAACTTGATCCCCAATGTTAAAAACCCGGTTTTTAATTTTAGAATCATGCAACTTTTTAGTTTTTTCCTTATAAATTAATGAATTTTCATAAGCAATGTCCCTCAATTCATCCAATTCATTTAATTTCATTTTTCGGTGTTTTCCCGCGGTCTCCATATCATCATTACAATGCTTTAGGGCCCAATAAGCCTTGTGTTCTAACTCGATAGGCAAATGACAATTCTTTCCATACACAAGCTTATAGGGAGTGCACCCAATGGGCGTCTTATGAGTGGTCCTAAAGGCCCATAAAGCATCGTCCAACTTATCCGACCATAATTATCGGTTTTCCCCAACGGATCTCTCCAATATCCTTTTCAATGCTTGGTTTGAAACCTCGACTTGCCAACTCGTTTGTGGGTGATAAGCCGTAGAAAGCCGATGTGTAACCCCATATTTCCTTAGGACCCTTTCAAATTGGTCGTTACAAAAATGGGTTCCACGATCGCTTATGATCGCACGAGGGGTTCCAAACCGAGAAAACAAGCTTTTCAAGAACTTGACTACCACACGAACATCATTGGTGGGCAAGGCTTTGGCCTCCACCCACTTAGATAGGTAGTCAACCGCAACGAGAATGTACTTATTACCACGAGATGATGGGAACCGCCCCATAAAGTCTATACCCCAAACGTCAAAGATCTCACACACTTGGATGATCTTTTATGGCATTTCATCTTTTTGTGAGGCTTTTCCTTGTCGTTGGCATGAATCACACGACTTCACAAGATCTTGTGCATCTCGGTAAATAGTAGGCCAAAAGAAGCCGGCATCAAACACCTTCTTAGCCGTGAGATTAGCACCGTGGTGACCACCCGTGGGTCCCTCATGGAAAGCTCTAAGGATGTTAGAAGCTTCGGTGCCAAAAACACAACGTCGGATGATTTGATCCGCACAAGTTCGAAACAAGTAAGGGTCGTTCTAAAAGTAGAACTTGACGTCACGAAAGAATTTTCGTTTTTATTGAGTCGTCATACCCTTAATGATGAAGTTACCCGCATGGTAATTTGCAAAATCCGCAAACCATGGGGTGGAAGAATCAAGCTTAGAATTCACTACACCAAGTGTCTCGAGCGGAAATGTTTCGGTGATTTCCTTGGGCTCGTAAACACTTTGGTGAGGATCTTCCAAACGAGAAAGATGATCGGCCGGTAGATTCTCGGCTCCTTTTTTGTCAACGATGGTGTGATCAAATTCTTGGAGGAGGAGAATCCAACGAAGTAATCTAGGCTTAGCATCTTGCTTTGCCATGAGATACTTGATAGCCGAATGGTCTGTATACACTATGCATTTAGCTAAGACGAGATAAGGTCGGAACTTCTCAAATGCATACACCACGGCAAGGAACTCCTTTTCCGTTGTAGTGTATTTTAGTTAAGCCTCGGTCATCGTCTTGCTAGCATAGTGAATAGGCAAGAAGTGCTTATCATGACGTTGCCCCAAAACGGCCCCAATAGCGTAATCACTAGCATCACACATGAGCTCAAAGGGGAGGTTCCAATTTGGAGCAACAAGAATGGGAGCTTCGGTAAGTTTCCTCATAAGGATTTCAAAGGCTCGTACACAATCTTCGTCAAAGACAAAACGTGCCTCTTTTTCAAGAAGATGTGTAATGGGTCGAGAAATCTTTGAAAAATCCTTGATGAATCGACGATAAAAGCCCGCGTGGGCTAGGAAACTCCTAACTCCCTTGACGGTTTTGGGATGAGTTAATTTGGCGATGACGTCTACCTTAGCTTGATCTACCTTAATCCCCGCTTTCGAGACCTTGTGCCCTAAGACGATTCCACTCTTTACCATAAAATGACATTTCTCCCAATTGAGCACAAGGTTGGTTTCCTCACAACGTTTCAACATTCTCTCAAGATTCGACAAACACGAAGTGAACGAATTACCAAACACGGAAAAGTCATCCATGAAGACTTCCATCGTCTTCTCGATCATGTCAGGAAAAATAGCCATCATGCACCTTTGAAAGGTTCCCGGTGCATTGCAAAGTCCGAATGGCATTCTACGATAGGCAAACGTTCCATATGGACACGTAAACGTAGTTTTTTCTTGATCACGAGGATCGATGGGAATTTGGAAGTAACCGGAAAAACCATCTAAAAAACAATAGAAATCTTTTCCCGCAAGACGCTCCAACATTTGGTCCATGAAGGGCAAGGGAAAATGGTCTTTTCGAGTGGCTTCATTCAACTTACGATAGTCAATGCACACTCTCCATCCGGTCACGAGTCTAGTGGGAATCAATTCGTTGGCATCGTTTGGCACAACGGTCATCCCTCCCTTTTTAGGGACACAATGAATAGGACTCACCCAAGGGCTATCGGAAATAGGGTAAATCATTCCCGCGTCAAGGAGTTTAAGGACCTCCTTTTTGATGACGTCGTGAATTTTGTGGTTCACCCTCCTTTGAGTTTGGATTGCGGGCTTGTAATCCTCCTCCATTAAGATTTTATGAGTACAAAACTTGGGATTGATTCCCTTAATGTCGGATAACTTCCACGCAATTGCCCCCTTGTGGTCCTTTAGAACATCGACAAGTGCGGTTTTTTCATCATTCGAAAAGTTCCTTCGCAATAATAACCGGCAACTTGTCGCCCTCCTCCAAATAGACATATTCGAGATGAGGAGGTAAATCTTTCAACTCGAGGATAGGTGGTTCCTCAAGTGAAGATTTGGGCTCGATACTCATAACCTCCTCGGGTGGAGGAAATGGGAAATCGTTAAGAAAATCCTTGATAATCGAGAAGTCCTCATCGTT
Organism: Glebionis coronaria; assembly: GCA_025667525.1. Classification (NCBI taxonomy): domain Eukaryota; kingdom Viridiplantae; phylum Streptophyta; class Magnoliopsida; order Asterales; family Asteraceae; genus Glebionis; species Glebionis coronaria. Next base: position 216,993,412 of record CM046876.1, on the reverse strand, counting down.
GTCGAGGTCTTCGTTGCAAGTACGTGGAACATCGAATTCTTCCAACGTAAAACCACCACCTTCAAATGGAGTGAAGGTTGGTGTCGAATTATCAAGAATTGGATCTAACATAGTGGGATTGCCACTTGTTTCTACATCACCAAAACCTAGAACTTCTTGTGAAAATTCCTCGCAAACCACGTTGATCATATCAACGAGGTTTATGGTTGCAACGGAATAAACATGAGAAATTTGAGAGTTTTGAGTTGCGTTTATAACAAGTTCCTCGTCGTTGAAACGTAAGGTGATCTTTCTAGCATGAAGATCGATCAAAGCCATAGACGTATCTAAAAACGAACGAACTAAAATGAGAGGAACTTGAGGATCTATGGGGATATCAACAACAATAAAGTCTACGGGATAGTAGAACTTCCCCACTTTCACAAAAACGTCTTCCGCCAAACCACATGCGGGAATCGTGGAATGGTCGGCCAACTCGATAGACATTAGTGAAGGAGTAAGATTAGGAAGATTGAGCGACTTGAAGATTGCAAGTGGCATCAAGTTAATGCTAGCACCAAGATCGGCCAAGGCATAGCATTCCTCCATATCTTGAATTGCACAAGGGATCAAAAATTTACGGGGATCACCGACTTTTTGAGGTATGCGATTAAGATAAACCGACGAACAACTAGACAATTGGTGCAATTTCTCCTTGTTGTTCAACATACTCTTAAAGTTAGCGGCAAATCAAGGCATCATGACCAAAGCATCAGCGAAACTCACATTAAAGTGCAAATCACGAAACATTTTCATAAAAAGCTCAAATTGGTAATTGTCGCGCTCTTGACGTTTCTCCTTCCTAAGTCTCGATGGATAGGGAAAAGGTGGTGTGGGTTGAGGCATAGTAGGCATAGCCTTTGGAATCTCGGGTTCCAATGTTGGTAATGGGTCAACCGTAGGTGTGGTATGAGTGGTACTTCGTGGGATTGGAACATGCTCCTTTTGGATCACCACCTCGGGTTCTTCCTCAATTGCTTCCTCCGTAGGAGCAATTGGTTGAGGTGTCGGTTCCTTGAGTGTCTTACCACTACGTGTGGTAATCACTTTCATCTCACCCTTAGGGTTGGATATGGTGTTGCTAGGAAGACTACCCGAAGACGGTTTACACATTATTGCCTCAAACATAGATGATATTTTATCTACAAACATGGATTGCCTCAATACGGCCTCGGTTTGCCTTTTCTCGGCCTTAATCATCTCTTGTTTAATCTCATGTTTCCTTTGTTCCATTTTTTGTTGGTTTTGTTGTAACCTAGTGACATTTCCTTCCATCTTGTTGGTGTGGATTTTAAGTTCATTAGCTAACTCATTTTTCAACTCTTTCTTCAAGTCGTTCTTAAACTCGGATCTTAGGCTAATGATTTCTCTTTGAATATTGTCAAACCTAGCATCGTTCCCATTAGCGTATTCAACAAACTCATTTGGAAGATCTTTAAATGTTTGCAAACCTTTGTTGTTGTTTTGAAAATCATTTTGATTCTTGTTTGAAACTTGATTATTAGCCCCTTGATTACCATAGTTTCCTTTGTTGAAATTGTTTTTGAAACCAACTTGATTGTTGCGATAGTTGTTGTTAGCATTTTGATTTGAACCAAAACCCGGTGGAGTCAATTGATTAGAGCGGGAAACTTGACCGTTTTGGTTGTAATTCCCGTGGCCGTGAAGGAACTCGAAGTGTTACCACCGTTGGTAATGCACTCGGAGAAATCATAACCTCCACCACAATACATGCAAGAAACCTCAACCGCTTTAGCCGTAGCGGGAGCACTTGGTTCACCAACTTTAAACTCAATCAAAAGTCCTTTAAGCTTATCAAAAATCTTGTTTTCCAAGTTCGCCTCAATTTGGCAAGCATCGATGGTAGTAGACAAAGAAGGTGAAGCCGAAGACGAAGCCTTACGAACACTAGACGTGCTACGAGGACTATACACCTTAGATCTATTCTAAATTATCACCAAAGCTTCCTCAACCGTTTTACACAAAAAATTACCACCCGTGGCGGCGTTCAAATAATCCCTTTCATGATCATTAAGTCCATTGTAAAACGTGTCAATTTGATGCAAGTCGGAAAAACCGTGATGAGGACATTCATGTAACATCTCCTTAAACCTATTCCAAGCCGTTGAAAAACTTTCATTAAACTCTTGTGAAAATTTTGAAATCTCGTTTTTCAAGTGCGTAGTCTTAGAGGGCGGAAAAAATTGGTTCACAAACTTAGACACGAGATCCTTCCACGTCAATATAGAATTGGGTGGCTCTTTCTCTAACCAAATTTTAGCGGGCCCCGCTAAGGAATACGGAAAAAGCATCATCTTAATCGAGTCATTCGAGACATCCTTAAACTTGCAAGTGGCGGTAAGACGATTGAATTGGCGGATATGGTTGTGTGGATTGTCCTTCTCATCACCACAGAATTTGTTGTTTTGGATCATCGACAACAAACCCGTTTTCACCTCAAAATTCTCCGCAAGGATAGCGGGAATCACAATAGCCTCTCCATAACCCTCGGTGGGTGCTTGAAGTAACTCCATCATAGTTCGATTCGCCATGGTTGGTGCTTCTCTTACAATGGGTTCGTCAATAGGAGACTCCTCACTAGAAAAATTGGGAGTGGGAGTTTTGTTCTTTCGTTTACGTGCACGTCTTGCTTGATTACGAGTTAGCATAAACGTCACGTACAACGAGGGGACGAGCAAAGAAGTTTTTTTTGGTGTTTTGTATTTTTCAAATTTTTTTGTGGTTTTTGATTGTATTAACCTTTTTGGATTTTGGTGAATGTATTAGGTAGACACAAATCTACAAATCTCCTCCTTAATCAAATCTCTTGATTAAAGAAGCCTCAAGGAATGAAAACGATCACGTGAAGTGAACGCCTTCGATGACTTTAGAACGTTGGTGGAACACCAAAACGTTCAAGAGGGTTTAATCAATGGAAACCAAGAAAATATATATGATACTTAGTAATACTTTGGGCGGCAAAACGCTTGATTAGCTCTCAAAATCAAATACTCACAAGCAAGCGGGGAAACGAGGCGGCGTGAAGCACTTAAGAGCCTTTTTCCTTAGGATATATTTTATAATATCCGCCTTATACCCACCTTATAGTTTGTATTTTTCAAGATTGAGCTTCACGAAAGTATTTATCTATTTTTGCCTTTTTCTTTGGTTTGAGATTCGAATACAATGATTGGGTAATGACCTCCCAAGTCAAGGTTGTGATTTCTCACGTATTTGGAGTACTTGTGAATTTGTTGTTCTACGTATACACTATAGTAATAGTATTCACACAAAAACCGAAAACCGATAATACGTATTAGTAGAGTGCTACTAATACAAATACTATTTATGGTTAGTATATAAAAACAACAATTCCAATCAAAACACAACACGCCTCCCCGGCAGCGGCGCCAAAATGATTGTTGAGTTTTTGTATACCCTTTAGGAAAAGAGTACCAAAATAGGGTAAGCACGACGATTTAGGAAAACCGTGTGTAAATGACCCTAAAATGAGTTCGTTCTCAAGGAGGCTAGTGTGTTATGTGTGTAATGACTTGGATTAGATTTGTGATTATATTGTTGAGAAAGAAAAATAGAAATGAGATTAGAAGAGAATGACGGTTACGAAGACGGATTAAACTTAGTCGAAAAAGGTGTACACGTAAAACCGTAAAAAGCACTGAAATTAAAATTTTACCCTAAAAATTCCTAAAAAATACCAAAAATCCACAATAATATTCTAAGAGTTTACAAAAAATCCAAACATGCCAAAACCTAATTATTAAAAAGTCCCAAACAAGATCTTAAAGTTGTAAACCTCAAAAATACTCTAATTAAGCTAAAAAGTATTTTTCAAAATTTTAAAACCACTAAAAACTATTTTTAAACAATTAAAAACTACTAAAATCGATTAAAACTTAAATTAATTCTAGAAAATAATTAAAAGACTCTAAAAATATTTGGAAAGTTGCAAATTTCCTAATTAAATGTCTACAATCTAGGAAAAATATAAAACTTAGAAAATCAGACTTTTAATTTTTAACAATTAAATAATATTAAAATATTATTAAAAATCTAAAAATCATAAAAAAATTCTAAAAACTTGCAAACTAGCTTAATTTAACCTAAATAACTCAGAAATGAAAGTGAAATTACCTATATACCCTTAATGGGCCTAGAAATAGGCTAAACCCAAAACAGTCCACTATTGGGCCAAATTTGGGCCCAATATAGAAAAGTGTTCAAAATAAGCCCAAAAAGCACTGGTTGACTCAAATTTGATTTTAAACAACTTTTTCCAAAGGCCCAAAAGCTGAAAGTGTGAAATAAGCTAGCTTATACCAAACAGCTTATTCTTAATGGGCTTTTTGGCCCATTAAGCTATAAGCCAATGCCATAAGCTGAAATTAAACACACAAGCTTCTTTTGTCCTAAATAAGACTTCTTCAAAAAGAAATTTGAAATAAGCCCAAGGAATAAGCCTGAAAATGCAATAAGCAATCTACAAAAAACGACAAAATAGTCGTTTTTTGAGTTCTAGGCCACCCCAAGTGCTGATTCAAGTTCCTAAAGCTTTTAAATGACTTAATTAAGCAAAATCAACAAAGAGTTTTCAAATAAGCTGACTCAATAAGCTGGAAAAAGCAAATAAGCACTTATGTAAAAGTCAAATAAGTTGGTTTTCTAGTAAAAAGTCAAAGTCAAAGTCCAATAAGCTCCAGTCTACTCAAATGGGTCAAATAATGAAGATCTATCACAATAAATAAGTTGTTGCAAGTCTGGATAAGCTAAAATAGCTTATTGATAAGCTGAGTACAAGTTTACACTAGCAGGGGCTAGTTTTGGGTGTTGAGCAGTGGGAACTTTTCCCACTGCTTGACTTATAGACTTTTTTTGTCTTTAGTGAACTTTTTTGGGATTCAGATTACACAAAGGCACCCAAATGATCTTTGGATCATAAGGAGTCAATAACAATCAAAGATTCACAAACACAATCACCCAATTTGCACAGATTAATCAATAAAGTCCCAGATATTGCACAGACATGAACAAATAAGTAGAACAGGTTCAATAAGCACTTATAGCAGTTTTCAGCAAGCCAAATTCAACCCAATGCATACACAAGCTATATTAAACTCAAATAAACAAGTCTAAACAGGTTTCAGGAAATGGTTCAAAGAATTAAGCAAGATTCAAGCACCTTAAGTTACTGATGAACACAAGAACATGCAATTTTTCACTTTGCTGATGTATTTGACACACAAGCCAGATTCAACACCTCAAATCTCACAAACAGGTTACAATAATGATGTTTTAACAGTTTTTAGCCCTAAGCATGCATAAAATCTAGGTTTTCCCAAATTCTTAGGTCAAAATCATCAAACTCACAAAGATATAGCAGATTGTTTGATTTTAAGGTTTGGTTCCAAAAACTTGCAGCAAAACACTCTCAACAAGGCATATAACAGATACCAAGCACAAATACTAACTTCTAACAAAACAATACCAAGATTCAAACACAAACAGGTAGACCCAAACACCCATTTATCTTTTCAAATCCAAATTTTACAAAGGAAAAGTGAGATTCAAGACCACCCAAGCTCAGATAAACACAATAACAACTAAGAACAACAGATTCAAGCAAGAATAAGCCACAATATACACAAGAACACAGGCAACACTCAAATATCACAAATATCCAAAATATTTTCAGATTTTGGGATTAAGGGTGTGTACCTCATGGATGTACATCCACACCCACGGATTTTGAGCTTATGTGCTAGCAAGAACAAGCACAAGCTTCCACAACAAAGCCTGCTAAGAAGCAACAAAGTTAGAAGCACAAGTATAAAATCAGAAATATGAAAAATCCTTGATCGATGCAACTCTTGTCCTCCACACTTGATTATCCCGAAGTTATAAGCCTCACCACACCTTAATCAACGCAATTAGGATGCTATGATCAACCCTATAACCCAAGAATTCCAAGATAGACCAAGATCTTAGAAAAATATCAAGAAAATGAAGAAAATGTGCAAACTTTTGCACACTCTTCTTTTTGAAAACAGGTTTTTTGATTCAAATTCAGTAAACTAAGAACATAAACAAGCATAAATAAGATGGCACTTGGTCTTTCTTCAACACACTTAACTCAATTTCGTAAATATGAAAATAGGATTTACAAGTGCATGAACAAGGAAAAACCAAAAGCAACTACAAATGTTGGGTCCCAAGGCCTTTATATAGGCTACATTGAACTATTAGAAAGCATAAAAACATAGCCCTAATGTTGATGAAGTCCCCAAAATACCCTTTGAAGGTTTGAATATCTTGAGGATCATGTGATGTTTTCTTGGCTGGTTGTGTGAGTTGGCAAGGGTGAATTGCATCCAAAGGATCAAATTGAGCTTAAAAAGTAAGCAGCAATCCTACACGTTGGATGGCTGGCAAGTCTTTGTCTTCTTCCCTTTTGACGTAGCAGGGGAGGCCCCATGAAGCATGTGGGTTGGTGGGGTGCCATGTTTAAGGGTTAGGTTGTGATTAGGAGACCATTAATCAAGATTCTGGAGGTGTTTAGGGCTTAATTACAAGTAATTAAGAAATCCCTAATTGTGTTCTTATGCTGAATAGTGGGTGTTTTGATCCGGTTTCGTTTTTAAAAAAGGTGTTAAGCGCCTTTTTATTAAACTAATCCAGTTTAGTTAAGGTAGCTGTGAGTGGGATGGTGATGTGGCCAAAAGATGGAGTTTGATTGGTGGAGAAGTGGTAGTGGGGCACGTGTCACCCCACTACTGGTTAAGGTAAGTATCTTGTCTGGCCCCTTTTACCCCCTCTTCTTCTTTTCTTCTTTCATTTTGTAAATAAACCCTAAAAATCTGATTCCCTTTGTAATTAAACTTTCACTTTTCACACTTTTGCCCCAAATACTTTTCCAAAGTATTTTCAGGGGTATTTCTTGCCATTTTGTGATACTTCAAGGGCTGATTTTGCATTTTGTTGATGGATAATGGTCATGACTTGAATGATTGATATTTTTGAGGACTAAAATTGCCAAGTCTTGTTTGATGAGGGACCATTCTTGCCAAATGTTGAAAGTTAAGGGTCCTTTTTGTAATTTTGGGATTTTCAAAGGACCAAACTTGTAATTTCTTGTACTTTGAAGGACTTCATGATGTATTTGACTTTGTGGAGGATAATGGTTGACAATTTAGCTTTGTTGAGGGGCTAAACTTGCCAATTCTTCAAAGTGAAGGGCCTTTTTGTAATTTTGACAAACTTTAGGGACCAAACTTGTAATTATGAAGATACAAGGGTATAAAGTGTCAATTCTTCCATATTGGAGGACCCTTCTTCATAATTCTTCAAATCTTCAAGGGTTAATCTTGGGAAAGTCTTCATTAGGGCTTGGTTCATTGTGCGGCTTCCTTTCCGTGTTCGTTTTTGCATGATTCTTGTGATCTTTTGTCATTTCACAATATCCGTACCTAAAATACACAAGCAACAAACACAAGCATATATATAGGTATTTTGATGATATTTAATGCATTTTAAGCCCTATTTGGACGATGAGACTATGTATAAAAGCAGTCTCATCACTCCATCACTAACTCCTTTTGGAGAAAGTGATTTCCTTTTGAAAGAATTTGAAGCAACTTTGGGGGATGTGGACTTAAAATATGACGATTCTCCCTCCAATTGGGATGAAGACATTCGTACCATTGAGAAACTTCTCAATGAGGACCATATTTCTCCACCATCTCCTAAGGAAATCTCTATCGATGATCCGAATTTGACTACGCCTTCCATCGAAAATCCTACTGATTTAGAGCTTAAGGACCTACCGTCTCATCTCGAATACGTGTTCCATAAGAAGTTACCCATCATCATCTCTAAGGACTTGAAAGAAGAAGAAAAATCTCGACTTATCGACGTGCTAAAGAATCATAAGAAAGCGATTGCTTGGAAAATCTTCGATATTCGTGGAATTGATCCTCACTTTTGCACACATAAAATTCTCATGGAGGACGACTTTAAACCAACTTTTCAAAACCAAAGAAGGGTGAATACCAAGATCCATGACATTATCAAAAAAGAGGTTATCAAACTTCTTTATGCGGGAATGATCTACCCTATCTCGGATTCACCATGGGTTAGTCCAGTCCATTGTGTGCCTAAGAAAGGCGGAATCACCGTTGTACACAATGAAAACAACGAGTTGATTCCTACTCGTCTCGTTACAGGGTGGAGAGTTTGTATAGACTATCGCAAACTCAATGATGCTATGAGAAAGGATCATTTTCCCCTTCCTTTCATGGACCAAATGCTTGAACGTCTAGCGGCTAATGACTATTATTGCTTCTTAGACGGTTTCTCCGGGTATTTTCAAATTCCCATCGATCCTAAAGACCAAGACAAAACCACATTCACTTGTCCTTATGGAACATTTGCTTACTAACGAATTCCTTTCGGCTTATGCAATGCTCCCGGGACTTTCCAAAGGTGTATGATGGCTATCTTCCACGACATGGTTGAAGAAACTATGGAAGTCTTCATGGATGATTTCTCGGTCTATGGTGATTCTTTCTCTCATTGCCTTGCCAATTTAGAACGTATGCTCAAACGGTGTGAAGACACTCGTCTCGTTCTTAATTGGGAAAAATGCCATTTCATGGTAAAAGAAGGTATTGTTCTTGGACACAAAATCTCCAACCGGTCTTGAAGTGGACCGTGCTAAAGTCGATGTTATTGTTAAATTACCTCCACATTCAACCGTGAAGGGTGTGATAAGTTTCCTAGGTCATGCGGGCTTCTATCATCGATTCATTAAAGATTTTTCTAAAATCGCTCGCCCGATGACCCACCTCTTGGAAAAAGATACTCCCTTTATCTTTTCTAAAGAGTGTATTGAATCCTTCAATCTTCTTAAGGATAAACTAACTAAGGCACCGGTCTTGGTTACCCCTAATTGGGAGCTACCTTTTGAATTGATGTGCGATGCTAGCGACTTTGCCATTGGAGCAGTTTTGGGCCAAAGAGTGAACAAACACTTCCAACCAATCCATTATGCTAGCAAGACAATGACGAGGGCTCAATTACACTATACCACTACCCAAAAAGATCTTTTAGCTGTAGTGTATGCCTTTGAGAAATTCCGCCCCTATCTTGTCCTTTCCACCACCATTGTCTATACCAACCATTCCGCGTTGAAGTACTTGTTAACTAAGCAAGATTCTAAGCCAAGACTTCTTCGTTGGGTTTTGCTCCTTCAAGAATTTAAAATCGAAATTCGTGACAAGAAGGGAGCCGAAAACCTAGCCGCGGATCATCTAAGTAGACTTGAGGATCCTTATCAAGGGGATCATCTGAATCAAGAGATCAACGACTCTTTTCCCCTTGAGGCCTTAATGTCTATCAATTCCAATCTTGATGACACCCCGTGGTTTGCGGACATTGCAAACTACTTAGCGGGTGGTATTCTCATCGAAGGGTTAACATCCCAACAAAAAAAGAAGTTCTTTAAAGATGTTAAGACTTACTTTTGGGATGACCCTTATCTCTTCAAGCAATGCGCTGATCTAATTATTCGTCCTTGTGTTGATGGACCTGCAGCTTTAGACATTCTCAAAGCTTGCCATAAAGGACCCACCGGTGGTCACTTTGGTCCCAACTACACCGCGAAGAAATTTTTTGACTCGGGATTCTATTGGCCCACCATTTATCGTGACGCTCACGAGATGGTTAAAAATTTTGATGCTTGCCAACGCCAAGGCAAGATCACACATAAAGATGAGATGTCTCAAAATTTCATACAAGAATGTGAAATCTTTGACGTATGGGGCATCGACTTTATGGGGCCATTTCCATCATCAAAAGGGAACAAGTACATCCTCGTAGCCATTGACTATGTATCCAAATGGGTTGAATCAAAGGCTCTCCCTACGAACGATGCGAGGGTGGTTTTGAACTTTTTGAAGCAGTTATTTTCTCGATTCGGTGTTCCTCGTGCTATCATAAGGGACCGCGGGACTCATTTTTGCAATGATCAATTTGCTCGAGTCATGGCTAAGTATGGTGTCAATCACCGTCTTTCCACCGCTTATCATCCCCAAACAAATGGTCAAGCCAAGATATCTAACCGTGGATTGAAGAGAATTTTAGAGAGAACTGTGGGAGAGCATCGTGCCTCGTGGGCTGATAAGTTAGATGATGCTTTATGGGCTTTCCGTACCGCATATAAGACTCCGATTGGTTGCACTCCATATAGTCTTGTGTACGGGAAGGCATGCCACCTCCCTATTGAGCTGGAACATAAGGCGTACTGGGCCTTGAAGTGGGCCAATTTTGACATCAACAAAGCCGGTGATTTTCGGAAGATTCAACTCAACGAGCTAAATGAACTGAGAATGAAGCTTATGAGAATTCATTGATCTACAAGGAGAAGACCAAGATCATTCATGATTCAAGGATTAAGAACTAAGAGTTTCACGTTGGTGATCAAGTTTTACTGTTTAACTCTCGGTTGAAGATCTTCTCGGGCAAGCTGAAGAGCCGCTGGTCTGGTCCATTCACCGTCGCCAAAGTCTTCCCTTATGGCACCATTGAGCTTTCTCAGCCAAATGGGCCTAATTTTAAAGTGAATGGCCAGCGTGTGAAGTTGTACTTTGGTGAGGACATCTCTCATGAGATGATTCCATCCCTCACCACGTTTTCCTTGAATTATTTCTTGGTCAAGTCAGGCTCGTGACTCGGTTAACAAAAACAAACGCTTCTCGGAAGGCAACCCGTTGATCTATCCTTTACCATTTTCATAATAAGTGTAGGGGGATCCCCGTATGTGTTTGCTGTCTTGTTTCTTATAATTTGTAGGGATTAAAGCTTCAAAGATCCATTCTCAATGACTTTTAACGGACCGTGATCCCGTGTACCCGTCTTCCCGGTTCTATCCTAAACTGTCGTGATTCAGTATTTCATATCTTATATGTACACATTGCAATCACTATAGTTGTCCTTTCCTTAGCAAGATTTAAACAACGTGCACAATGTCCTAAGTGTAGGGGAGTTTACTACCAAATGCTTAAACATTGAGGACAACGTTTATATCAAGTGTAGGGGGGACTTCTATGGAAGTAAGTGGTCTTTTCCATGAATTTGTCCTCATTTTAACCGGAAAATCTAATTTTTCGATATTTTTCAAAATTTGTAATCTATTTTGGCCTAGTAGTTTTTCCTTTATTATCGTTAATTTTCTTTCATTAGAATAAATTTTAATAAAATGGTTTTAATGGGTTTAGATATCTTTGATATATTAGGCCCGTCGTGGATCTTTTGACTCAACCCGAGTTTATTTATCCAAGTTCACTCTAGCTAGTACCCTTAACAATGTAGACCTTAGTTGGTTTATTAGGCTAAGCATCCACGAGTCTCATTCCTTAAGATTTTAAATTATGGAGAACGAGAAATGATAGAGTCAATTATAAGTTTGGTATTCATTCATTAATTTATGTGAGTTAATTATGATCTTTTTCTCCCATCACTTGTAAATAAATAATTGCTATAAGTAAGGTCGTACGATTTGAAAAGTTACTTAGCTTCTAGCACAAGATCGTTTAAAATTTGCTCGGTATTAATTAGAGTTCATAGCTAAGGCATAACTTATTGAAGCGGGATGCGAAGATTGGCGAGTCCGAAAAGGACCTAACAAGGCATGAGGGCTACATTTTGTTGCTAAAGATCCAACGTGATGTGAACAATCATTTATCAAAAATCAATATGAAGGATCAAGACACAGGACGAAAAGAAATAATCCCCTAAAGATCATGGAGAAGTCTATCCGAAAAGACCCTAACAAGGTATGAGGATAAATAGATCCAAGTCCGAAAAGGAGGCGGATCGTTGTATATCAAAATCCCCAAATAAAGATTGGAGAAAAATGAAGAAGTCGTGGTCCAAGTATTAAGAATCTCTTAAAACTTCAAGTGAAGAAATTCCTATTGTGAAGAGAAGACCATTATTTCAAGAACGTCTCTCAAGATTTGAAGTATGAAGTCACTGCCAAATATCGGTCCTAGAAAGGTCTCAAATCGTGAAGCGAGATATGCCAAGATATGAACTTTAGGAGTACCCGAGAAGTAGTTTTAAAAGATTTTGTCATTTAGCTAACTATTGATTAAATCGTCCTACTTTATTTTCGGCCTAAATAAACTATCGAAATAAGTCAAAAGTGCATCCTCGTGATCATTCAAGACAAAAATAAAATATAAGAGTTACACCTAGGAATAAGGGAGTCTAAGTGATTAATTAAACCGCATGAATAAGTGTTAGTTGTGCTGACTCATAATAACAATGATCTCATTTCTAAGCTTAGTTTGGGGAACGTGAAACTTGAGGGTGATAAACATTCATGACACTAAAGCCCTAATGTAAGTCTTCGATCTCTTTACTTGTTTTCTTCCTTTGAATAATTTGTTATTTTCTATCCCTTTAAGTTTCCTTAATATCTTATGTTTAATAAAGGCCAAAGTGGGTTAATTATGATGAGAAATGTAAATTGTGCTTTGAAATTAATGCATTGCATGAGGGCATTGAAATGGTCAAGTGTAGGGGATTTAATAAGTGTGAAAACACTTATCCTTTTCCACTTATTTCCAATAATAACAAGACCAAAACGTGTATTTTATGTCGTAAAAGTTGGAATTATGCGTGGTTTGTGTTTTTATTGTGTTTCAGGATAAAAATATGAAAAAGGAAGAAAACACGGGCTTTTATCGAAGAAAACGAGAAAAGACGAAGTCAAAAGATCAAGAGTGTAAAAAGAACGGAAGTCCAAGGTCTATTCTGAAGATTTATCGAAGAAAAAGTCTAACGACGGAAATTTAATGAAGTCGAAAAACTCAAGTCTAATTATAGAAGAAAATTATAAGACGAGTTTAATGTATATTGACAAATCTCGAGACGACGTCGAGAAAGACAAAGAATTTAAATCGAGTCGAGACGAGACGAAAGAAAGAAGGAAGCAACACATGCACTCCCCGCCTCTTATATATACCCTCCTAATGACACATTAGGAGGGTGTTAGTTAATTTAGCTAATTCATTTTTTTCTTTCTCTAGTTTTATTTATAGAGATAGAAAGTGTTTAACTTTCTCTCACTAGAATTTCATCTTTTCTTTCTTTCATGTTTAAGCTTTAATTCACTCTTGTATTTTGGTTTCATTAATCTACAAGTTCAAGTTAAGTTTTTCATCTTCAATCTCTTTCTACCTTTCTTGATTTTACTTATTTTTTATCCAAAATCATCTTTGATTTTGTTTAATCTTGATGTTTATGAGATCAAAAAGTTTATCTTTTGGTTTCTATCTAAGTTTTATACGGATTAAGCTTTGAGCTTATCTTGCTTATTGGCTTATTTTGTGTTTAGCTTATTTACTTTTTAGTTTTCTTAAAAAGTTTAGTCTTTTTAAAGTTTGATTCATAAAGTTTGGTTATTTCGTATTTTAAGAGTTTTCAAATTTGTGCTTATTGAGTTGGTTAAGTTTTTGTTAATTTTTCTTTTTGGAAGTGCTTATTGGTTTATTAGCTTATGCTCATCAATCCGAATATTGTGTCATTTCCATCACAATCATTAGGGTTTCTATATTTGCGACAGTACTTTCCGATTCAGCTTTGCGATCGTAATAACCCTTAGGGTTTTACTTTGCGATCAATATTCAGATAGTGTATTCCCCCTTATTCCGATCGTGATTGTGATTGCTCATTGCGATCGTACATTGCGACGGGTCTTAAGGCTTTATTGTGACGAAACGCTGCCCAATTTCTGTTAGCCATATTACGATAGAAGTTACATTCCGACAGAGTGTCATTCTGATAGTTTTTCATGTTCATTATTCCGATACCTTTGTGATTATTCCGACGGTGTATTCCGACTGGTTCATTCCGATTGCATTCCGACACAAACAATTCGATGGGATATTCCGACGGATTGAGTTTTTATTTTCTATTTACTTGCTTTTATTTTAATTTCCAATATAACTTTTCTAGCATTTTTACTAAGTTTTTATTTTTACAAGGTTTTAAGTTTTAAGTTTTAAATTTACTTTTTAAGTTTTAAATCATTTATTTTTAACTCGTAATTTTTAGTTTATCTTTAAAGCTTTTTTTACTCAACGACATTTTCATATTTGCTTTTAGTTTAAAATAGATAATCAAACCACTTTATCTTCCACCAAGAACGACTGAGTCACACTAATAACTAGTAATCAATTCGAAAAGATCGGACGATAACTTTTTACATACAACAATCCAAGTATTAGTAAGCACCAAGGGGAGCATTAGCAAAGTCGCATTCTTCTCTTCTTCAAAGACTTTTGCTACCTTTTTGCTTCGACAAAGGGGGAGAAATGAAATAAACTCGTCTTCGAAAATCTTGTTTTCATACTTGATTGAGTTTATATGTTGTCGCAATCAAAAAGGGAGATATTGTTAATGCAATGATGCCTAAAAACGTTACTTGCATTTTCGGTCTCGCTTTGTTTTGATTACGACAATATATAAAAACAAGCATTTACGAAAACAATGGAAATCGAATTCTTGCGTTCAATTATTTTTCATTTCATCCATTATCACTTAAGGTATGAATAAACAAGTTCTTAACCTAACTAAGTGAACAAGGATTTAAAGTTTCTTAAAATTCACTTTTATTTAAAAGTGACAAATGTTTTTAATAAACTTTATTTTTAAGAAAATGTATTATTAAAACAGAAAATAGAAATTGAATTTTTCATATTTCAAATGGTTTAGGAATATCCATTTTGGATAAAATCTGCACCAAATCGGATTTTACCACTTACGAACAAAAAGGAGCGGACTCTATAGCTAGCAGCTAATTTTAGGTGTCTGCGGTTGAATATCGATATTAAGCCGCAGGTAGATATAGCCGTTGGACCTTTCTCCTATAAATAGTGTACCATTTACAGATTTCCTTTTCACCTCTTTTGCAAACAAATTATCAAATTTAATCCACCTTCTTTAATCACACAAATCCTTGGTTATTTGGTTGATTATACTTGTTTAGATGTGAATCTTTATCCTCCCATCTCATCATCTCAAATGAAAAGAGAAGAACACTTTAATCCTTGAAGTGTTGTGTCTAGTTCAAGACCTATTAAAGATCAAAACTATTTTTCATTCTTGTGTCGTTGTGAAAATCCAAAATGTTATGTATATTTGGAAGTTGTTTATGTATTGTTGTTAATACTTAGTCCTTAAAGTATATTCGTTTATATTGGTCCTAGCAAAGATTAGGACTCGACTTTTAGCTTAGAGTCGGAAATTAGTTAAGCGACGTGTACGGTTTCTACACCTTAAGGAGCTTGTTGATTAGTGAACTCTCAAGTAAGGGTACTCGAGGAGTGGAGTAGGAACGAAGAGAGCTTCGTTGCCGGATCACTATAAATCCTTGGTGTTCGGCTTGATCTTTCCTTTCCTCATCTCTTTTCATTCATTATTCATTATTGCATATACTTGTGATTATTATTTTAGATACACTATCACTTGTTCATTTAGGTCTACGTTTTCTTAGGATTGTGCAAGTTTTATCATTGATCTAAAAGAGAGGAGGGAGATGAAGAACTAGAGAGGGAAAGTTAGAGAGAGAAAGGAGAGGATTAGAGAGAAAGATGTAAATTGATGTAATGTGAATAAACAACTAATGACCAACCCCTCCTAACATGCTAGGAGGGGGTATATATTGCCCACCCTACATGTGGGCTTGATGGGCTATATTGTTTACATGTTGGATCACGAGCCCAATCTACGTGTATATCGTTGGAGTGACCGATCCTTTCTAAATACGTAAAAACGTATTTCCAACAATCTCCCCTAAGGGAGGTCACTCCAAGTTACAATGTCCTAAATAGTATATAGCTCGTGATCTATGCTAACAATGATGTGACCGAGACTTTCTTTGGAAAAACATATTTCCAATAATATCCCCCTAAGGGAGGTCACACCATTTTACAAAATCTTAAACCTAGCATACTATGCTTGAGTCTTCGATCTTGTTCTTGTGAATATGCAGATGAGATCTTTGACTTTAGTCTTGAGCATGTTTTCGTGCCTTGACCTTGTGCATTCATCACTTGTGAAATTTGCCTCCTCGTGACTTCATGTTCCACATACTTACACCTTTATAAATTCTTGAAATCTTCAGAGTTTGTTACAAAGGAAGACTTGACTTTTAGGCTTTCTTTGAATTTGTTGAAGTATTAAGTGCATACAGTATAAGCATGTGCGAACGACTTCTTCTAGATTGTACACCATAATGCCACCTTCTTGTTACGCTGCATAAGACAGTTTGCAACAAAACATATACACGGATGAAAAGGCCTTGAACATTTCATTCTAATTAGGTTCCATTTTACCTCCGGTCGGTGAAGACCGTTGGACGATATTAAATATCCTACTTGTGGCAGGTAGTTTCAATTCAGAATCTCCTTGACAAGATTTCGCGGGAAAACCCATTCTCTTTACTCGACCGTCCAAAGCTGACTGCGAACATAAAGAGTGAATCATTTGGATAATAATATCCGCATGATTTGAAGCCGTCAATTCATGTTCCTGGAACAAGTGAAATTCAATTAAGAACCGCACCATCGTTGCTTTCCAGTTGTCACGAGCTTGATTCGTATAGAATCTTGCAAGTTACATACCAAGTGTTGTTTGATGTTAACACTAGAAGGATTTCCAATCATCACTGTGAACACTATATAGTGTCACTCTGCGTGTTCTGGCAAGATCACTAAGATATTGCATAGAGGCCTGGAACGTGTTTAAGTTCAATTAAGAATTAAACCACTGTTGCTTTTCCGTTATCACAAGCTTGATTCATAAAGAATCGCACAAGTCACCTACCATTAGCTTTTTGATATTTTCTCAAGAAGGATTTCCATCTTCATTGTAAATACTTTCGTATTACTCGGATGTTCAAGCAAGATCACGAAGATTTTGCATAGGACTCTTAAGATCTTTCTTACTTTTCACAGTGTGTGAAGAAGCAAGGAATTATGAAAGTGTGTCCTAATGAGATATTTAATGATCTCAAATGACTCTATACTCGATCGTGCATTTTGGATTTTAGTGATCGGAGGCTGGAGAGGAGTGTCACCATCTCAATACCAATTTATTCGGAGTGAATAAATCAATAGATAATGCATTGTCTCCGTGTGATTAAAACAAATATCTTTTGAGAGATATATGAGTTAGCTGGGATGGGTTGTGCATTGCATCACTAGGTCCATGATGTCTATCTTCAATATTGAGCATCATTAAAAATGGTCTCAATAGCATATGAATTGACCCTGTTTCTGCCTAAGTTGTAAGGAGGGCTACTTTCTTTACACCCTTTATCATTACAATTCTTTTTCATTCTTCAACCCCTTCATTTCTTACCAATACGTCATAACTAGCACCTTGTTGTGCTTGTTCCAGTGCTAACTTAAGTACTTGGTTGGCATTTTGCTACATTCACAATCTTTCTCCATCTTTCCTAAGGACTACTATTTCTATCTATGGAATGTCCTTGGGAAGATTCCTCTGGTTTAGAAAGAATCATTGGACTTAACCTATCCTACCATCCTTATGTCACCACAATCTTCACCGTCGTGAATAGAGATGTTTTGGGTAAGTGTATGTCACCATGAAATCCATTTAGATATATAGATCCATTTTGGTCCCCCTTAACATATAAAACGATATTCAAAAACATTTCGCACATGTCGGGATGAGCTATCACGTTACGTCAAACCATTTGTGATTAATCATTTCCCATACTAAATCACATTTTCTCCCCCATATTAAAAATATTAACCCAATCGATGTTTTTAATATCAATTGGTTTAATATCATTTTAAGAAAATTTGGGAAGAAAAATGTAAATCCAAATATCTTCATGATTTTCACAAGCTCCCCCTCAAATTAATGAGGGTGTACTTGAAACGTAAATAAAATACCTTTTAAACACAAGTGTAAGGTATTTATCATGTGCAAAGATCATATATGATAATGAATTCACAAGATTCACAATTTACAAGGTTGGACTTGAATGATGGAGAACATCATATGATAGAATCAAATGGTTCTTGTTCACGAATGTTGGTCGCCTCGTCACGTCTGAAGTTATCTCTTGACACCATGTGTACGATTGATATCATGGTCTTGACACCAATTAGTAACCTTGGCACTCTCGGCATCAAAGATTCTGAATGCTGGACAATTGCTCCCCCTCAATTGTTGACTCGTATTCTATCGAAAGAGATGTAGTCGCCGTTTGAGTAGTCGCATCGTCGAGTATGTAGATATCAATTGTAAATTTCTACGGTTGGGGAGATGATAACTTCCTAATAAACAAGATTTCTCTTGTTTTAATAAATAAATGCACTGACACGTACATATATTCGTGTTAGATTGTGTTATTACGTAAACACAATCCCTTACATGGTTATAAAGTAAACCATGCCCGAGAAAATTAATTCCCGTTGTTGAGTCAAAGCTTTCCGGTGAAATGCTTGACTTTAATATGAAAAACGGGTTACTATCTGAAATAATAGCAAGCCATTTTGAGCATGTTTTAAAACATTTGAACTTCTGCTCGAACTTTATTTACAACCCCGTGTCATTATCAAATGACATTTCTAGTATCGTAAATATTATCGATTCCAGAAGACATGCTCTTTTTATCAAAACATTTTTTTGAACACACAATTTTGAAAGATTTAGAAAAACCTTTTGAGAAATTCTCGAAAAATTGTGTTCATTGTTTTGAAAACTAATTACTTGAGCTTAAGATGTTGAATATCTTACAAAACAAACTCATGTCCGAGAAGTTGTAAACTTCCCGTTGTGAGGATAATGTAAAAACTACAACGGGGGGTTGAATAGTTTCTCATCGGTTTATCTCCTAATTAAAATTCCTTTCAATTAGGTAAGTGCAAAAAACTATCTTTTACTTGAAAGCTAGTTGCATAATGATTAGGTTCAATTCTGATGCATTAACAGTGTATAGTAAGTGTAGTGAAAATGAATGTAAGTAAAGAGTAAGGAAAGAAACAACCTAGTAGGAAGACACCAAGATTTATAGTGGTTCGGCAACGAGGCTTTATCCTCGTTCCTACTCCACTCCTCGAGTACACCTTACTCGAGATTTCCACTATATCCACAAGCTCCCTTCTTGGCGGAGAAAACCTTACAACTTCGATTACATTATTTTCCGACACTAAGCTAAATGTCGAGACCTAATCTTAGCTAGGACCAATCTATACAACGTCGCCCACTTCACTGTTTTACGACACAAGGCTAGATGTCGAGGTCTAATCCAAAGGTATAACAAATCTTCACAACGTTGCATACTTCACCATTTTCCGACACAAGGCTAGATGTCGAGTTCTAATCCAAAGCTAGAACCAATCTTCACGACTCTTCACTTTGTAGCTAAGTGAGAACTTCATACAACACAACTACATATCACTTTATAGTTCAGTGAGAACTCACAAGACACAACCACATCACTTTAAGTTTAGTGAGAACTCACAAGACACAACCACATCACTTTAAAGTTTAGTGAGAACTAACACAACTAATTACAACTCAACTAATCATATCCAAGTACACACATGTAGCTTGGATCTACACAACATAAATACAAGCACACACATGTGCAATGGATGTACACAACTCTAATCCAAGTATTCACAAATAGCTTGGATGAACACAACTAGTACAAGTATTCACAAATACATTGGATCTACACAAGACACAAATAAACAAATGATGAACATGACTAGATCTTTAGGAGAAGGTGATCTTCATCAATGCTACATCTTTAATCACATCACAAGTGTGTGAGTGATCTTCTCTTTGGACAAGGTAAAGAAGGAGATCAAGAGGATAATCATGAGTAAACATACTTAACACATTATGTGATCATTTACAAATGACTAGGATTAGATAAGAGAAAGAAGGCTGAAGAAGATGTCCAAAAACGGTTGATGAGAATGCAGATTTGATCCACTATTTATAGGACAAAACATCCAACGGCTATATCTGCCCGCGGTCCCTTATTGGAGCTCGCGGTTCCTTATCGATAAGGAACCGCCGTAGGGACTAAGGTACCGTCGGTGTAGAGTCCGCTCCTTTTTGTCTTTTAGTGAATTTGAAATATCTGAGGTTGTTTAAACCTTCAAAGGATATTCTTATGGCATATGGAATATACCATATTCAAATATGCATTTTCATTTTAATAAAACATTTTCTTAAAAATAAAGTTTATTAAAAATCTTTTGTTATGTTTGAAAAAAGTGAGTTTTAAGGCTAATCACTTTTATGATCACTAAGCATGATTAAGATATATTAGTGTAATGATTATTACCTTGATGATAGTGTTTGTTAGATAATTCGTTTTATGATTGTGTTTGACAATAAATGTCTTTGTAATTTGTCGTGATCAAAACTAAGAAAGATTAATTAATACTAGCAATTATTTTAGGCATTACTTTGCATTAACAATCTCCCCCTTTTTTATTACGACAAACTATAAACTCATTTACGTAGAATACAAGTTTATTCGAATTATTAACGAGTTTATCACTATCATTTCTCCCCCTTTGTCGAAGCAAAAAGGTTAGCACAAGTCTTTGAAGAAGAAAAGAACCGGACTTTTGCTAGTAGCTCCTCCTTGGTGCTTACTCCCCCTTGCTTGGGGCACCAAGACAATGAGCTAAGGTGACATGCTACACAAAGGTTAGAAGAAAGAAAAGAAACACTAATGTATATATGTGCACTACTTACTAACTAACTTAAGAGGGATAAGGAAAATAAATCTCAAATTAGAAGCAAGCATTTGCTAAGTATGTCCAAAGGGTGTGTACTGACAATATCATAGTTCAATTGGTGGAATAAAGGAAGAAAAGAAACATGCAAACCAATAAAAGATGATTTAAAATGTCAATGGGTTAAAATTTAGAATTTATGGAATCACCCATAATTAATTTTAAGTTTTAACCATGATCAACTCTTTAACAAATGTGTGAGATAGAATTCGAGGGAAAAATAACACACATAACATTCATATTACAAAAATATTAAATAACGTACAAGATAAATATTCATACACACAATATGAATATTTAAAGAAAAAAATATGGAAAATAGACCATAAAGCATAAACTACTCTAATAGTGATAATCTTCCATGATTGCTTAAAATTTATTGACTCAAACAACTAAAGTACAAAATGTGCCTTAGTTGGAAAAGAAAGACGACCAAGCATCATTTGAAGTTTTTTACGGGAACGAAAACTTTGAGAGGAGGTCGAGTGAGGAGGAATTCTAAAAAATTTAGCTTGTCATAGATATGAGCAAGTTCAATTAGTTGAAAACGACAACAAGCACACGAGGAACCATGATGCAAAACAAAGTCGTTAGATGGGGAAGGTCCATCAATATTAGAAGTTGGTGGAGAGGGAGATAATGGATAAGAGATGTTTTCACAATGCCTAGTGAGGTTAGGGAAAGAAGATAGGTCATTGAGTTTAGGAGAGTAGAAAGGTTTAGGTTGTGGTTGCAGAATTTCTTTTTCTCCGGTAATTGAATTTATAGAGTAAGTCTCATTCCAATATTGAATCAGAGGGAAAGAGGAATTCTTGGAGGATTTTGGAGAAGAGAATCACGAGGATTCATGTTCTTTTTTATCCAAATGGGTTTAACCGAGATTTTCGGTTTCTTTGAAAGCTTAGAAGAAGAAGCTTTAGGTTGAGAAGTTTGTGACAAAGAAATGTCAAGGTTAGGAAAGGAAGAATTAGGCATTATGAGGGATGAAGGAAAGAAATCCCAAAAGAGAAGAATTTAAAGAAAATAGACAAGGAAAAGATTTGAAATGAAAAAGAAAGGTTTTAGAGAATGTTTAGCAAAATTAGGTAAACAAAGAATCTTAACCAAAACAGTGGTCAAAGAAGAAAGACAAAAAATAAGCCAATAACGGCTTTACTGGGCGCGGTTCTTGAAAGTAGACCGTGGTTCCATATCGATATGGATCCGCATGGAGGCTAAGGAACCGCGTCCAGTGGACTGCAAAACTTGATTTTCAAAAGTTTTGGAGAAAGATAAGACTTTTTCAAAATTTTGCAAATCTTGGATTTTTACCTCTTCTAGCACTAGAGTATGCTAGGGTTTCATAAAAGCAACACATTCACAAAGAATGTCTTGACAAAGGGTGAAAAAATAATTAAATAACATTTTGGTCCAATTTTAAGTCAAGTTTTTAGAGGTTGTAATAGATTTAGGTTCAATTTTAAATAAATTGAAGTTGTTTAATGTGATCACATAGATTAAAGCACATAAAAACTAAATCCATAAATCATCCACATGTGAAAATCATGAGGTAAAGGAAAGGAAATACAAGAATTAAAAATACAATTAACTTCTACAAAGATACCTAACAACTAGGTCTTTAGTTCATAGTTATTTTTTTGCTTGATCTTCTTTTGAAAAGCATGTTAATTTTAAAGTCCATCATTTATCTCCTAGGAGGTGTAGGATTAGTAAATAGGTTCAACAATTGTTCAAGCAACAAGGGCAATTAGTTCCATTATGCATGAAAAAATCAAACAAGTGTGGATCACCCAACAGACGGGAAATGGGAACACCCAACAAAGGAGTGTTGGTGGTAGGAGGATGAGGGGAAGGCATGGTATCCAAGGCTGAAATAGGTGAGATGGGTGAATTTGGTGGAGTGAAGGGAAGAGGCTCAAAAACAAAGGGAATCCTTTGATGAGGTTGTGGTTGAGCATTCACGTTTAAGGGAGGGCTAGAAATGAGTGGAGAGGAAAACTCATTCATTCTTGATTGGAATGAAGAGGAGGTAGATCCATGTGAATGGTTAGTACCATGGGTTGAGGTTGTTTGCCATGAAGCAAGTGGTGGTGAAAGTGATGAGGAGATGAGAACAGGTGAGGCTTCACTTTTTAGTTTAAAAGAAGATGGAGAAGCAAGTTTAGAGGACTTGAGATTCACCTTAAGGCTTCTTTTAGATGAGGAGGTTTTGGAGGATTTGGATGTTCTAGTGGATACCATGGTTGAAAGATGAGGTTAAGAGAAGATTTGAAGGGATGAATAACACAATCAACAAGAGAGGGTTTAAGAAGAGAAAGGGATGATCAAAACTAGTAATAGGTTAAAATCATTTTATGTGAACAATGTCATTAGGTAGCCTAGTTTAGGAAAGTGCAGGTTTTTGCAAAAGTTTTATCAAAGTTTTACATAGATTAAAGAAAACAGTGTAAAGTAAAAATGATGTTGAAACAGTACTGGGCGGTTCCTTACGTAGGTCTGCGGTTCCTTATCGCGAAAGAACCACAGGTTCGATAAGGAACCGTGACCAGTGGTGTTTGAAAATAACACTTCCTTAAACTTTTGCTAGCCCAGAATTTATACAAAGGTTTATCAAGCCAAAGAGAACTGATAATCAAAGACTAGGAGGCTATCTAACACATAAGATGCAAAGAGCCGTGTAAATCAAAAAATCTATAACATGGATAATTAGGATTTAAATACTAGGTAATCCAAACATAAATTGTTAGTTAAGGAATACACAACAACCTAAGAAGATGTAAGAAAGAGATAAAGTTCAACATACCATACATGTTTACAGACATGTTAATCTCACAAGAGGGTAAATATCATTCATCTATGAGCATTTCCTCCTTGCCTTGATTCACTTATGATTCGATCCTGAAGATGAAGATTGAGACAATACTGATAGTCTGAATCAATGTCTAGTGAAGACAATTGAGAGATAGATGATGAAAACTCATAACGAGAAATGAGAGAATTGTCTTGAGAAACATTTTCATATTCATTTGAGTCATGCGTGAGAATTGAAGGGACATTTCCTTCAATGGGAAACATGACTCAAACCACGGAGTGAAAAGAAGAAGGATTAAGAGGAGGATGATCAATAAGAACTCTCTTAAGAAGCCGTGAGAGAATCATGGCATAAGGCAGAGTAGACCAAGATCCATTGAGAACAAATCTTATCCTTTTAGCCATGATAAATGCAAGGTTGTATGGAGTAGTGGTAACAACACAATACATCATATGTGCAAGACAAGCAGACACATGGTTGCGATCACCAACCAAACACATTGCATTTTCCCTAATAATTTCGGACCTAGGGACCATAAAATCACTAAGATCACTAGTTAGTAATTCCCAAGGAGTTAGAGAACAAAATTTTCCTTCAAAATTACCAAGAATAGGATTTTCACGAGGTTAAGCAAGGGAACGAGAGATGGCCGAAGGCGAAGGAATCTCAGTCGAGTAATGCACATCAATAGGGGCCGATTCTAAGTGGTTTACACCCTAAGCATCGGTGAACCTACATTGACCTTCGTATGGAACTCCGAGAATCCCACCAAATTCCTCGAGAGTGTATACAAAGGTTTTCCCCTTGATGGAAAATCTTATAGATAGACCATTGTTGATGTGTATTAACTTGAATGAGTTAAAGAATTCCATGAGGAAAGAAGGAAAGATTGGCTCATCAATATCAAGCAAACAATTGAATCCAATGGTATTGAACATGAATCGAATGAAATCAAGTCCACGAAGGTTAGAAGGAACAATAAGTCCTTCATGAAAACAACGAGACTCGAGATTATGATAAGTGTTTTGAAAAGAGCGAGTTTGATTTGTCGAAGAAGGATTAGGCATGTATCTTCTAGTGAGTAGATGGTCATTTTGATATCCTGTGGTCATGATGATAGTAACTAAAAATAACATATAACCATATTTCTCCAATTACTCATATGTTACATATAGACCAGAAATCAAGGAAAGTGAGAATGTGTTTTATCAGTCTCTTGATAAATCAAGGTTTAATCCTTATCATTCTCAGATTGACAATGTACCCATTTCACCATTGATCAAAACATATGAACTATGTAAGATCAACAATGAACTAGAACATTGGTTTTTCAATACAAAGTTTTTAGGTAAGCATTTAACAATGCCATTACCAACTTGTTCACGGGGTCATATCAATTCCATTAATCAACTAAACTATTTAGTCAAAATTTGGATTTGTTCTATAAATGGGTTTTAGTGAAATCTCAATGAATATGAACCTAAGGAATCATAGTAACAATACTATGTCAACTCATATTCCTAATAAGGGTCTACTTTAATGTCAATTTTAAAAAGCCCCAATTATGAATGTATGAACCCTAGAACAAATTAGATGAAATTGAAAGAAATAACTTACAATTAATTGATCTTGGATGATGGATGAGTGAAACCCACGAACTTGAATCAGTTAATTTGAGTAACTGAAGGTTTTTGAAGATTCAACAATGGTGGAGAAGCAAAGAAAAATCATCTGCTGTGTGTGAAGGAGAGAGAAGGTCTAGTTTGATAAAGTTATTTTAATAAAATTGGCGCTCTGACAAAAGTTACTTCCCACAGTTCCTTATCGATAAAGAACTGCGCCTCTGAGCCGCCAGTGATAAAGAACCGCCTACAGAGGCAGGTTTTTTTTATCAAAGAAAGACAATGAATTTTTGAAAACCAAAGTTTTAAAAATACTTAAAAATATATCTTAAACCTTTTAGGATATCATTGGACCATGAACACTAGGTAATAATGCCTTGTAGAAGGATTATGAGTTGAATCGAGATAAAAAAAGACCGAAACGAACAAGCGACTACTCGTAGCAAAAAGGCAAAGGGATAGGAGTCAACAGAAGTAAATCAAGACCGAGAACATTGCTCAAGAGACAAATGACATTCTTCAAATTGAGGAGGTGAAGCGCTTGTGTCATATATTGTGGTTTAAGACGTACCTTTCCGGCGAAAGTCTAAACGTCTTTGGTAATGAATTAAACCAAGAAATTTTGATGCATAAATAAGATCATTTTTAAGAGTAGTCTTATTCTATTTCAAAACATGAGCAAAATATAGATTCAATTTCTCTCCCACATGATCGGATAATTATTTCCAGAATTAACAATAACAATATCCTTGGAATATTTCAATTCCAAATGTGTAAAATCCACCTACAACTTAATGAAGTAGTTTTGGTATCTCAAAGGATTCACTAATCATCCTAGAGATGAGCTTAATTGCACAAGTTACACATGATATAGGGCCTACTAACCGTAAGGTTGCAAACCATTGAAATCATGCTTGATACTTTAAGCTTCTACTAACTCACCCTACATCTCCATAGTGAGTCAAGTATCCAAGCAATAAAGGTTTGAGAGGGAAAGAGGAAAGAATCACAAACCACAAGTAAATGACATGGAAAGGATGCCAAGAACAAGCATATAGTCAATTAATAATCAAAAGAATGATCAATAGGGCGTGTGGAAGAAAGAAAGCGTACCTTGGCCATAAATTGCATTCCGAGCTTTCAAGGAACCAATACAAAGCCCAATTATGACTAATAGTGACTACTAAGTTTTCAAAGACTAGTATCACTTCTACCCATCTTGATATCATCATTCAATGATGTTGGAAATCAAATAAGATGAGTCTTCTACAAGTGTAATTAACTCAATCCACAATCAATAGAATGATTTATCTTCATGAGTACCTACACATAACAAGATGCAAACTAGTAGATACATTTCAAGAGTAAATCTAAAATGCATTAATACTACTACTTTAAGTAATATGCAATATTAACATTTAAAAGGCTTGTTTTCAACAAAAAATAGTTTTGACCAAAGAAAAATTTTAGTACAACATAACCTTCTAATTTGAGGAGACAATGGACCGATCCAAGTTTTAAAGTACAATATACTTTAAAGATCTTGTGTCACCATCTCTCTGATACCAATTGTAGAAACTAGAAAGGGGCGTTGAATAGTTTCTCATCGCTTTATCTCCTAATTAAATTTCCTTTCAATTAGGTGAGTGCACAAAACTATCTTTTACTTGAAAGCTAGTTGCATAATGATTAGGTTCAATTCTAATGCATTAACAATGTATAGTAAGTGTAGTGATAATGAATGAAATTAAAGAGTAAGGAAAGAAACAACCTAGTAGGAAGACACCAAGATTTGTAGTGGTTCGACAACGAGGCTCTATCCTCGTTCCTACTCCACTCCTCGAGTACACCTTACTCGAGATTTCCACTATATCCACAAGCTCCCTTCTTGGCGGAGAAAACCTTACAACGTCGCTTACATTATTTTCCGACACTAAGCTAAATGTCGAGACCTAATCTTAGATATGACCAATCTACACATTTAGCCCACTTCACTATTTTACGACACAAGGCTAGATGTCGAGTTCTAATCCAAAGGTAGAACCAATCTTCACAACGTTGCCTACTTCACCATTTTCTGACACAAGGCTAGATGTCAGGTTCTAATCCAAAGCTAGAACCAATCTTCACGACTCTTCACTTTGTAGCTAAGTGAGAACTTCACACAAGACAACTACATATCACTTTATAGTTTAGTGAGAACTCACAAGACACAACCACATCACTTTAAAGTTTAGTCAGAAGTCACAAGACACAACCACACCACTTTATAGTTTAGTGAGAACTAACACAACTAATTACAACTCAACTAATAATATCCAAGTACACACATGTAGCTTGGATCTACACAGCATAAATCCAAGCACACGCATGTGCAATGGATGCACACAACTCTAATCCAAGTATTCACAAATAGCTTGGATGAACACAACTAGTCCAAGTATTCACAAATACATTGGATCTACACAAGACACAAATAAACAAATGATGAACATGACTAGATATTTAGGAGAAGGTGATCTTCATAAATGCTACATCTTTAATCACATCACAAGTGTGTGAGTGATCTTCTCTTTGGACAAGGTAGGATTAGATAAGAGAAAGAAGGCTGAAAAAGATGTCCAAAAAGGGTTGATGAGAATGCAGATTTGATCCACTCTTTATAGGACAAAACATCCAACGGCTATATCTGCCCGCGGTTCCTTACTAGAGCCCGCAGTTCCTTATCTATAAGGAACCGCCGTAGGTGCTAAGGTACCGCCAGCGTAGAGTCCGCTCCTTTTTGTCTTTTAGTGAATTTGAAATATCCGAGGCTGTTTAAACCTTCAAAGGATATTCTTATGGCATTTGGAATATTCCATATTCAAATTTACATTTTCATTTTAATAAAAAATTTTCTTGAAAATAAAGTTTATTAAAAATATTTTGTTATGTTTGACAAAAGTGAGTTTTAAGGCTAATCACTTTTATGATCACTAAGCATGATTAAGATATGTTAGTGTAATGATTATTACCTTGATGATAGTGTTTGTTAGATAATTCATTTTATGATTGTGTTTGACAATAAATGTCTTTGTAATTTGTCGTGATCAAAACTAAGAAAGATTAATTAATACTAACAATGTTTATTGCTTTGCATTAACAGATAAGTTTATCATCGGCAATAAACTTTCCTTTTAACTGAAGAACTTGTCCTAAGTTGACATTTACTTAGAAGTCGTTTTCATGAGCTTGAAAAACTTTTGAATGTTTTAACATAAAGCTCATGACCGAGAAAGATGAATTTCTTTTTATAAGGAGAAGTTCTCTTATTTAAAAGATACACTTTCCTTTCTGAGCTTAAAACCTGGAATGTCTTAATACAAGCTCATGACTAAGAAAGATTAATAGCCTGTTAAGAGGATAAGTTATCATTAAATATAAGCTTTCCTAAAATTGAAGTCAGAGTTACAGTCTCATATTTAACTGTAAGACATATACACGAGCTTAAAACTTTTGAATAGTTTTAATTTTAGCTCGTGTCCGAGAAAATTTAATTTCTCGTTTTGAGGGTAAGTTATCGTTGACGAGATAAACTTCCCTTTCTTGGAAGTTCGGGTGACTGTGATTTGACTGTGAGCCATGTACACGAGCTTAAAATCTTTGAATAATTTTAATGTTAGCTCGTGTCTGAGAAGATTTAATTTCTCGTTAATGAGGATAAGTTTATCATCAGCGATAAACTTTCCTTTATTTGAACATCGGGTCATCGTATGACATTTAACGATGAACCATATACACGAGCTTAAAACTTTTGAATATTTTTAATTTTAGCTCGTGTCCGAGAAAATTTAATTTCTCGTTTTGAGGGTAAATTATCGTTGACGAGATAAACTTCCCTTTCTTTCTAGTCCGGGGCATAATCTGAAATGTGATTATACGCCTGATAGGTGTGTAAACACCCATCCTTTTTACCACTTAATTACAATAATAACCGAGCCAAAACGTGTATTTTATGTCATTTATGTCGGAATTATGTGTGGTTTGTGTTTTTGTTGTGATTTAGGACGAAAAGGTGAAAAGTGGAGAAAACAAGGGCATTCACGGGTTTTTATCGAAGAAAAAGACAAAAGACAAAGTCAGGAAGTCAAGGAGTCAAGAGTGCAAAAAGAACGGAAATCCAAGACCAATTCAGAAGATTTATCGAAGAAAAAGTCAAAAGACGGAAGTTTACTAAAGCCGAAAAACTCGAGTATTATTTATGAAGAAAATTCAAGACGAGTTTAAAGAAATCCCTAGACAAAGTCCAAG
Source organism: Glebionis coronaria (assembly GCA_025667525.1). Classification (NCBI taxonomy): domain Eukaryota; kingdom Viridiplantae; phylum Streptophyta; class Magnoliopsida; order Asterales; family Asteraceae; genus Glebionis; species Glebionis coronaria. The sequence continues at coordinate 216,963,770 of CM046876.1, read as the reverse complement.
TATTAAGAAGATTAACAAAGGATTAAGAAGATCAAGGACTAAAGTATGTAATTAAGGAAAAGATGAAAAAGGGGAGGAAGCTTCCTAAGCACTCCCTAATCCTCCCCTATAAATAGTCATTAGTGTATTCATTTTCATTTTGTTGGATAGCTTGACAAACTATTTCTTTCACTTTTAATTACCTTGTTATTTACTTTTCATGTCCATTTAAATACCTTGTCTTTCACCTTAAATACATTTAATTTCAAGTAAGTTTCCTTTTAATTCTTGTCAATCTTTATTTTTATTGTTAATCTCATATCTACCTTTCTTTACTCTTTGAATTTTATGTTTATGTTCATGTTTATGTTTTGAGTTTTTATTAATTAAAGTGGGTTTTGATTATTTTGTTATTTTGATTGTTTTGGATTGTTTGATTATCATTAGTAGATGTTTTGTGATTAGTTTGATTTATCTTTTGGTTGATTTTGATTATATTTGTTTAGATTCGTGTATACCTGTGTTTCCTTGTTCTTCGCGTTTTCTGTTACTGTGTATTTCCAGGATTATTCCGGATCAAGCCAAGATATTCCGAGTGAAGGTGTTTGTTGAAAAAGTTCCGGATCAAGGGCGTTCATCCAGAATAAGTGGCATATTCCGGATCAGCCTCACATTCCGCATCAGTAAAACATTCCGGATCAAATGGTTTATCCAAAGTGATTCATCCGGAATATCCAACATTCCGGATCAAGCTGCTAATCCGGATCAACCTCTCATTCCGAATCAAATAATATTCCGGATCAGCAAGTTCATCCGGAATAATTTATTATTCCGGATCAAAGTGCTTTATTCGGAATATTAAAACATTCCCGATCAAGGAGTTTATTCGGAATAATATTCCGGATCAAGCACAACATTCCGAATCAAAGACCAGTATTCCGAATCAAGACTTTATTCCGGATAAGTGACATATTCTGGATAAAGAATTTATTCCGGATCAAGGTTTTGGGTAAATATTCCGAGTGAAGAAGAACATTCCGAAGGAAGGTGACATTCCGGATGAATGTTTATTCCGAACGAATGATTATTCCGGATAAGCTGTGTCAGGTTATTTTTAGTTTCTGTTCTTAATTCTTTAATTTTCAAGCTTTATTTTTCCCGCTTTTTTCCTTAGTCTCACTTTTAGTTTAATTGCCTTAGATTTATTTTAGCCTTGCCTTAATTTAAGTTTTAGTTGCGTTTTAAGTTTGCCTTAGGTAGTTTTAAGTTTGCGTTATTTACTTTTAGTGCCTTTTAATTTTCGTCACGCTTTTAAATACTTGTCATTTTTTTTAAATTAGATTTAGATTTACTTTAACGTCATTTACTTTAAAGTTTTGCACCTTTTATTTTAAAACAACCAAAAATATTTGTTTCACCAAAAACAATAGAGTTCTACTTTGAACCGGAAATCAATTCGTTAAGATACCAAATTAAATTGAACCTAACAAAATCTCAGTTATCAAATGGCGCCGCTGCCGGCTCTTTTCGTAAAGATTAACGGTTTTCTGTGAGAGACGCGTTGCTTTTTGGGATCCGTTCATTCGTGAGCGTTATTTTCTTGCTTAAAAAATTCAAAAAACCATAAAAATTAAAAATTGTTAAAAAATCCATAAAAAATAAAAATTTCAAAAATCCAAAAAGATTTTATTTTTATTGTGTATATATTGTCTTTGTGTTTGGTATTGTTTTCTTTTGCCTTTGTAGGTGTATGCGTACTAGATCTTCTAATTATCAAGAGCCCGAGACTCGAGAAGATTTAAGTATGGCAGGTGTTAACAAAAACAATAATCCACCGCACCTCAACAATAACAACAATGTTCTTCCACAACCCGATCTTCGGACAATGGAGGAGCTTTGTCAACCTACAATGTTTGGACGAGGAGGACCGATTGCGCCGATGCAAATCACGGCTCCGGAGTTTTCGTTGAAGCACCACATGATTCAGCAAGTGCAAACTAATCCATTCGCCGGAATGCCTGATGATGATGCCAACAAACACCTCGACAAATTCATTACAATCACCCAAAGCATGAAGTTGCCTGGTGCCACAATGGATGTTCTTCGCCTACAACTCTTCCCACATACTTTATCACATCACGCCGAGAAATGGTTTGATCGTCTCCCTAAGAATTCAATTCATACTTGGGATGACATGACTCAACGCTTTTTGTCGCGCTACTTTCCACCATCCATGGTCATGAGCCTTCGCAATCAAATCAGCGGTTTCATGAAAAACCCCGATGAATATCTCTTTGATGCTTGGGAAAGATATAATGTTTTGATTGATCGTTGTCCAAACCACAACATGCTCCCTGTGACCTTAATTGATACTTTCTACAACGGTCTGACTTTTGGAGATCGTGATACGATTAATGCAGCCGCCGGTGGCACATTTATGAAAAGGAGACCCGAGGAGTGTAGAGAGCTTATTGAGAACATGACTACTAACCACAAAAACTGGGATTCCTCCGCTTCTTCAAGGAACAGCCCGAGAGTCAATGTTTCCTCTACTTCAGCAACCCCCGACATGACCGAATTCACCCGCATGATGACTGAAATGAACAAAAATATCTTGCTTCTCGCTACAAACCAACAACATCAAGTTAAAGCGGTTGCACCTTCTTGTGAAACATGCGGTGGTCCACACTACTGATTGTCCTTCTACTCAAGGAAATCCGGAAAATGTGTATGCAGCATATGGTAATTATTCACCAAAAAATTACCAAGCTCGACCTCAAGGGGATAGAACTTTGCTGAGTTACCGGTCAAACAACTACCTTTCACCCGGTTTTTCTCCTCAAAACCAAAACCCCAACAACAACTATACTAGAAGCAACTAAATCCCACCTAGAGCTTCTAACCCTTATCACCCACCCGCTCAACAAGCCCCACCCATCAATCAAGATGTTGAAGCTTTGATGAGAACCCAAGGTGAGCAAATCAAGAATCTGCAGAGCCAAATTATCAATTTGAAAGGGGATATCACCAAGCAAGGAAATGACATAAGATCCGAGCTTCGAGATAATATCCAATCCTCCTTCACCAATCAAATGAATGATTTGAAGAATATGCTTGCTAGTTTCTTACCCACAACTCAACCTTCTTCTTCTAGTTCTCTACCTTCAAACACCGTCACCAATCCGCGAGCAAATGTGAGTGCTATTACTACCCGTAGTGGAGTTACCATAGTAGGAACACCTATCCCGCCCCCATCATCTACACCTCCTCCACTACCATTTATCCCTACTCCTCCTACACCTAGTATTAGTGCACCATTACCGTCTCCGCCTCGTCATGACGATGTCCCCAAGAAGAACCCTTCAACATCTCAACCTTTACCGTCTACACCTACACCTTCACCACCCAACCCCAATTTTCCTTATCCATCTCGCTTAGGCAAGACCAAAATGCACACAAAGGATTACATTCAAGTGTCGAATTATTTGAAGATGATCTCTCAAATGACTTTCAACATTAGCCTTGTTGAAGCACTTGTCCACATGCCGAAATTTGTCAAAGCATTCAAGGAATTGCTGAACAAGAAGGAGAAGCTGATTGAGCTCGCCAACACACGCTTAAATGAAAACTGTTCTGCAGTTATTCTTAAAGAACTTCCCGAAAAACTTGGAGATCCCGGTCGTTTTGTGTTGCCTTGCATCTTTAACAAAAACAAAGAATTTACTGCCCTAGCTGATCTCGGGGCCAGTATAAATCTTATGCCTTTGAGTGATTGGAAAACACTATCATTACCCGACCTTACTCCAACAAAGATGACCCTTGAACTTGCAAATCGCACTCTCGCTTACCCCGTTGGTATTGCCGAAGACGTGTTCATTAAAGTTGGCACATTTACTTTCCCGGTCGACTTTGTCGTTGTTGATTATGAAATGGACCCTCGTATTCCTTTAATACTTGGTCGGCCATTCTTGAGAACTGGAAGAGCTCTAGTTGATGTTGCCGAAGGTGAGTTAATCTTATGAGTCGGGGACGATGCACAAGTTTTTAAAATGGGGAAACTTACAAGCAAATCCTATGGACGAGAATCTGCGATAATGATTAATGTGCTCGATGATTTTGTCATCTAAAACAATCCTCTATTCGAGTCTTGCATTGATAATCCACTGTTTCAAGATGATGTGGATGATTCTCTCTCCAATTTGGAACCTTCACCCATTTATGATTCTCCACCGATCTTTGATGCTTATGATGATGATTCTAGCTCAGATTCGGATGATTATGATGACCTTACTTCTGAGTATCCCGACGTGCCCATTTATGATGATTTTGATGAGGCCGATACTTTTTCGAGTGATTCTTTACATCATGAAGATCCTCCGCCATCACTAAATCCTACTTTGGATGATTACTCATTTGAGGAAGACTTCTCTACGTTTCTCAATACGTACTTCCCTCATGAGAGTGATGCCCCTCCTTTAGATTTTGATGATTATCGTCTTGATCCTACTTTGGATTTGAAGAAAATTCTTTCAAAGGAGAAGCAACCGGACGACACCAACATCTGCAGCACATATGATTTAACACCTCTTTGTCCACCTTCTGAGGACGAGGTTGTGCATTTTCTTCGCGGATCTTCTTCACATTCTGCTGAGCCTGAGTGCTATTTTCCCTTAAAGGAAAAGGTGTTCGATCCCGGTATCGATATTCTGCAGCCATCTCAGTATCCGTCTAATGAAATAAAAGGAAATATTTTTGGACCTACTGAAGATATGCTTGCACCACTTCACCCTTGCTTCCACCGTGCTCCGTCTTTGCTTAAGGGAACCTTGCCTACTCTTCTTTGGCTTACCTTGTTCGCCTTAAGCTTGTGCTATTTGATGGACGAAAACTATGTCTTTGATCCTGGTGGATATGTTTCATGCTACTTCCTTTGCTAATCAAGGTCGAGTCAGGCTCACGACTCGGTTAACAAAAATCAAGCGCTTCTTGGGAGGCAACCCATGTTTCTATCTTTTAGCTTTCTTTATCCTAAGTGTAGGGGAGACCCGTTGGTGTTTGCTATTTCCTCTCTTCTACTAATCAGGGGTTCGAGCGCTCAATGATCAACTCTTGATGACTTTTGACGAACCGTCATTCCGTGTTCCATCTTCCCGGTTCTATCCTAAACTCTTTTCGATTCACTATTTTATATTTTCCAATATTAAAATAGGAATCTCTTTAGTTGTCTCTTCCTTAGCGAGATTTAAACAAAGTGCACAATGTCTTAAGTGTAGGGGAGTTTACTCCCACATGCTTAAACATTGAGGACAATGTTTATATTAAGTGTAGGGGGACTTCTATCGAAGTTAAGTGTTCTTTTCCTTGTATTTGTCCTCATTTTAACCGGAAAATCAATTTTTCGACATTTTTCAAAATTTTTGATCTATTTTGGCCTATTAGTTTTTCCCTTTGTATAGTTATTTTATTTCTTTGCTAGAATAAACTTTAATAAAATGGTTTTAATTTTCAAACGTTGTGAATCTTTTGACTCAACTCGAGTTTACTTATCTAAGTTTACTCTAGCTATTATCCTTAACGTGTTTAAGTCAAGTTTTGCTAGGCTTTTATATAAGGAGCTATAAAACGCGAAAGTCTTAACTCTCACGGGTTAAGAACAAGAACGTTTCGCAAGTTCCCATAATTGATCCTAGAGAGTCGTTTATCAAGGGAACTTTAATATGCGATTTCTAAACTTGAAAAAGTCTAAGAATTTGCAAGATCCTATAGGCGACTCGAAAACCCAAAACTTTGATTTGATAGGCTAAGCATCCACGAGTCTCATTCCTTGAGATTTTAAACTGTGGAGAACGAGAATTGATAGAGTAAATTATAAGTTTGGTATTCTTTCGTGAATTTATGTGTGTTAATTATAAGCCTATTCTCCCATCGCTTGCTAATAAATTTATCTACAATAAATAAGGTTGTACGATTTGAAAAGTTACTTAGCTTCTAGCCCAAGATCGTTTAAAAGTTTCTCGATATGGATTAGAGTTCATAGCCAAGTCATAACTTATTGAAGCGAGATGCGAAGATTGGCGAGTCCCAAAAGGTCCTAACAAGGCATGAGGGCTACATTTTGTTTCTAAAGATCCAAAAGTGATGTGAAGAATCATTTATCGAAAATCTATATGAAGGATCGAGACACACGACGAAAAGCAAGTACTCCCCAAAAGATCATGGAGAAGTCTATCCAAAAAGGCCCTAACAAGGTATGAGGATGAATAAATCCAAGTCCAAAAAGGAGGCGGATCGTTGTATATCAAAATCCCAAATAAAGATTGGAGAAAAATGAAGAAGTCGTGGTCCATATATGAAGAATCACACAAAACTTCAAGTGAAGAAATTCCTATTATGAAGAGAAGACCATTATTTCATGAACGTCTCTCAAGGTTTGAAGTATGAAGTCGCTACCAAATATCGGTCCGAGAAAGGTCTCAAATCGCGAAGCGAGTTATGCCAAGATATGAACTTTATGAGGTCCCGAGAAGCAGTTTTAAAAGATTTTGTCCTTTAGCTAACTATTGATTAAATCGTTCACTTCATTTTCGGCCTAAATAACTATCGAAATAAGTCGACAATGCATCCTCGTGATCTTTCAAGACAATAATAAAATATAAGAGATACACCTAGGAATAAGGGATTCTAAGTGAATAATTTGCCCACATGAGTTCGTGTTAGTTTGCTAACTTATAATAACAATGATCTCGTTTTTAAGCTTGGTTTGGAGAAAGTGAAAACTTGAGAATGATGATCATTCATGACATTTCCAAAACCCAAGGTATGTTTTTGATTTCTTTACTTTGAATTTTTTATAGTTTTCTATCTCTTTAATAAAGGCCAAGGTGGACTGATTTTGATGAAAAATGTAAACGTGCTTTGTAACTAACGCATTACACGAGGACATTATAATGGTCAAGTGTAGGGGATTTGATAGGTGTGTAAACACCCATCCTTTTTACCACTTAATTACAATAATAACCGAGCCAAAATGTTTATTTTATGTCATTTAGGTCCGAATTATGCGTGGTTTGTGTTTTTGTTGTGATTTAGGACGAAAAGGTGAAAAGTGGAGAAAACACGGGCATTCACGGGTTTTTATCGAAGAAAAATACGAAAGACGAAGTCAAGAAGTCAAGAGTGCAAAAAGAACGGAAGTCCAAGACCAATTCTGAAGATTTATCGAAGAAAAAGTCAAAAGACGGAAGTTTACTATAGCCGAAAAACTCGAGTCTTATTTAGGAAGAAAATTCAAGACGAGTTTAAATAAATCCCAAGACAAAGTCCAAGTATTAAGAAGATTAACAAAGGATTAAGAAGATCAAGGACTAAAGCATGCAATTAAGGAAAAGATGAAAGAGGGGAGGAAGCTTCCTAAGCACTCCCTAATCCTCCCCTATAAATAGTCATTAGTGTATTCATTTTCATTTTGTTGGATAGCTTGACAAACTATTTCTTCCACTTTTAATTACCTTGTTATTTACTTTTCATGTCCATTAAAATACCTTGTCTTGCACCTTAAATAAATTTAACTTCAAGTAAGTTTCCTTTTAATTCTTGTCAATCTTTATTTTTATTGTTAATCTCCTATCTACCTTTCTTTAATCTTTGATTTTTATGTTTATGTTCATGTTTATGTTTTGAGTTTTTATTGATTAAAGTGGGTTTTGATTATTGTGGTTAGTTTTGTTATTTTGATTGTTTTGGATTGTTTGATTATCATTAGTAGATGTTTTGTGATTAGTTTGATTTAATCTTTTGGTTGATTTTGATTATATTTGTTTAGATTCGTGTATACCTGTGTTTCCTTGTTCTTCGCATTTTCTGTTACTGTGTATTCCAAGGATTATTCCGGATCAAGCCAAGATATTCCGAGTGAAGGTGTTTGTTGAAAAAGTTCCGGATCAAGGGCGTTCATCCGGAATAAGTGACATATTCCAGATCAGCCTCACATTCCGCATCAACAAAACATTCTGGATCAAAGGGTTTATCCAAAGTGATTCATCCGGAATATCCAACATTCCGGATCAAGGTGCTATTCCGGATCAACCTCTCATTCTGAATCAAATAATATTCCGGATCAGCAAGTTCATCCGGAATAATTTATTATTCCGGATCAAAGTGCTCTATTCGGAATATTAAAACATTCCGGATCAAGGAGTTTATTCGGAATAATATTTCGGATCAAGCACAACATTCCGAATCAAAGACCAGTATTCCGAATCAAGACTTTATTCCGGATAAGTGACATATTCCGGATAAAGGATTTATTCCGGATCAAGTTTTTGGGTAAATATTCCGAGTGAAGAAGAACATTCCAAACGAAGGTGACATTCCGGATGAATGTTTATTCCGAACGAAGGATTATTCCGGATAAGCTGTGTTCAGGTTATTTTTAGTTTCTGTTTTTAATTCTTTAATTTTCAAGCTTTATTTTTCCCGCCTTTTTCCTTAGTCTCACTTTTAGTTTAATTGCCTTAGATTTATTTTAGCCTTGCCTTAATTTAAGTTTTAGTTGCGTTTTAAGTTTGCCTTAGGTAGTTTTAAGTTTGCGTTATTTACTTTTAGTGCCTTTTAATTTTCGTCACGCTTTTAAATACTTGTCATTTAATTTAAATTAGATTTAGATTTACTTTAACGTCATTTACTTTAAAGTTTTGCACCTTTTATTTTAAGACAACCAAAAATATTTGTTTCACCAAAAATAATAGAGTCGTACTTTGAACCGGAAATCAATTCGTTAAGATACCGAATTAAACTGAACCTAACAAAATCTCAGTTATCAACACCATTTATACGAGCATAAAACTTTTGAGTAGTTCTAATGTAAGCTCGTGTCCGAGAAAATTTAATTTCTCGTTGATGAGGATAAGTTTGTCATCGGTGATAAACTTTCCTTTATTTGAAGAACGGGTCATTGTCTGCAATTTAACAATGAACCATATACAAAAGCTTAAAACCTTTGAATGGTTTTAGTGTAAGCTCGCGTCCGAGAAAACTTAATTTCTCGTTTGTGAGGATAAGTTTATCATCGGTGATAAACATTCCTTTATATGAAGATCGGGTCATCATCTGATATTTAACGATGATCCATGTACGCAAGCTTAAAACCTTTGAATGGTCTTAATGATAGCTCGTGTCCGAGAAAACTTAATTTCTCATTTGTGAGGATAAGTTTAGCCTTGGCGATAAACTTTCCTTTATTTGAAGTTCGGGTCATCGTCTGTCATTTAACGAGGAGCCATATACACGAGCTTAAAACTCTTGAATGGTTTTAGTGTAAGCTCGTGTCCGATAAAACTTAATTTCTCATTTTGAGGGTAAGTTATCGTTGACGAGATAAACTTCCCTTTCTTTGATGAACGGGTCACATACTGTGATTTGACTATGAGCCATGTACACGAGCTTAAAACCTTTGAATAGTTTTAATTTTATCTCGTGTCTGAGAAAAATTAAATTCTCGTTTGTGATGATAAGTTTATAATTGGCGATAAACTTTCCTTTCTTTGATGAACGGGTCACAGACTGTGATTTGTCTCTAAGCCTTATACAACTTAACTGCGAGTCCCCTGAGACACTTGTTTCTTAGATATCAGCTTCTTCAGCAACCAAACTCTGAGAGTGTCCTTAGTTGTTAGGTATACAAAGATTGGACCGTTGTGTTCTTGTTTAACGTTAACTTTGGTACCTGCATTCTCATTAGAAAGTTGTATGCTTTTATGTGGGTTAGCGATATCTATCTTAGAACCATGCGGGGATCCACAGTTTTCTTTTCTTGTGCTAGAGGTGACCTGAGGAGATGATTCTCTTGTCTTAGCTGGCAAACGTTTCCTTTTATAGAAAACCTTAAGTTCATGCTTAAGTGATGTATCATCTTTTTCAATTTCCTCCCTATTAATTTTAGTAGAATCGGAGCATATCCTAGTTAAAGGGCACTTGTTTCCTATAAGAGTGAAAGTTCTACCAGTGGGGCACCAAACTTTACCAATGGGTTTGATTTCAGCTAAACACTGGGATTTAATTCTAGCATGGGAGTTCACCTCATGGAGGAATTTATTGACACAAGAGTCATGATTTGCCTTAAAGACACATTTCCTACATGTTTTACAAGTACCATATTTAATGTCCGAGTAAGATCTAGAATTCCTACATGATTGATTGATGCTCCTAGGATAAGACATGCTATGGTTAGCAGTGTTGGATAATCTAGAAGGCATCTGACTAGGTTTGAAAATGTTATCTCTCACTTGTGTCTTTTTCTTAGCACCCCTTAGATTAAAATTATGGCGAACGTCATTTGAACTAGTTCGAGACGTGTTCTTTGGACTATGTCTAGGGAGACTAGAGGCAATCATGTGATTAGGTCTTGCAAAAGCTGTTTTAGTCACATTGGGCCTAGATGGTGGAATGACTGGTCTAGAAAGATGAACCATATCAACTTGGGAGGCAAACCGCGGTCTCGAGGATTTTGGTCGCTCGGATCTAAATGCAGTTGGTTGTCTAACAGAGTGAATTTGAGGCGGTTTCCCTAAGATTGATGGGTTTTCAAGCTTAGAGTCCACACTAGTTCCTTTAGTTTTCCTTAATTCATTTCTTAAAGTAGCTATAGCAAAAACCTTTTCTTGAACCTGAGCCTTTAAAGTCTCATTCTCTTTGAGCAAGTTATATTGGGATGCCAATTTAGATTCTAGTAACTTAATTTGTTTCAAAAGATTATCCTTTTCAGCTTTAGAATCTAGAACTTTTTGATCCAATTTTCGTTCAAGAACAACGTTTGACTTTTCAAGTTTTTCAAAATATGTTTCAAATTTGTTCGTTTTCTTCGAAAATTCAAGTTTGGCATCCTCAAGATCTTTTGATTGCTGAGCTACGATCGTTTCGAGCTCTTTAATCTTGGAATCAGAAGCAGTTAATGAAACAGTCATAAGGCAATTATCATGATTTTTAGCATTTTGAACACTTTCTCCCTCCATTATGATGCACAACGGATGAATCAGAAATGGTATCGCTATCACTCTTTTCCATCCCATCTTCGTCATAATTAGTTTCGAAATGCTCAACATGCGGCATTTCATCAGCATATACATCATATACAACATTACATTGTACCATATTTGTAGGTTCTTCATCATAAACGGGTAAGGTGTCATCAAAAGTGATGTCTATAACATTCCCTGACGTGCTGCTGATATCATGCTTTGCTGTTGATTCCATGCCTTTGCAATCTTTAGCAGCCCCCAACTCGTTAATCGTATGACCATTTTCCTCTTGCATATTAGATTCTTGCACTCCATTATCATACGCTTGATGAAGTCGGGATCTTTCATAAATCGAAGACGAGACCGATGTCATGAGTTTCAATATTGTACCCCGGAAATCTCGAAGCTCGGTATGTGTATCTCGAACAGACTTGACGATATTGAATTGGAGGAAAGGCGTGAGTTGAGTCACAAGAGCCTTATATGCAAGTGCCGATGCAGAGTGACTAAACTCTTCATTGTGGAGTTCCTATGCTAATTGGTTCAAGATGATGAACATCGATTCCATGAATATATGACGATCTTGACCAAATAGTGTCACAAATTCGCTCCCTCCTTGAAGCCATGAAAGCGTCACTATATGAGACTAAAGTAGTCGAAATGAAGTGATGCCACTTTCACTAGCTTTGTCTTGCATTTTATTTGATTCTCCCTCTTGAAAAGTCGAATTCAAAGATTCCATTGAATTTCCATGAAAGATAATTGTGTTAATTGTCAAAAGACCAATACAATATTTGACAATTAGTGGAGAAACCAAGAAAAAGAAATTCGCGAGATTTGATAGAACCAACGAAAGATCCGTAAATAACTCTTAAAAATCCTCGTTTGGTGATATAACTCTGTTCTCTGCTCAATTATTTCTTGGTCGGCACACATTGGCTTGTCACTTTGTCTCGTCACATTTTCTCATCACGTTAGTAAAAAATATTACCTCTTGGTTCTTACAAAATACCCGGATCAATCCAATAATACCTCTCTCAACCAATTAATCCAAAGATGAGTGTGGAAACTATAAGCATGTAATATTAGTTTTTCTTGCAATCCTATATAGGCCCAAAATCACATGAAGTGCAATACAAGTTAAAATTTTTGTTCCTAATCACAATTAGTTGTGGCCCATCATGTGTGAATTAGCCAAAACATAACACTCATCCCACTCCACTTCTTGTATAAACAAAAACAAACGTTGCTATCTAGTTGAGATAATATAAAAAACAAACAGATTATAATAAATACGTGGGAAGTGAATAACTTTGGTTTCTCCGTCTCAACACAATATATAACCAAAACTTAATATAATACCAAGCCCTATCTTTTTATCAATCTTCATCCACCAAATTATAAAACACATCTGTCTCTTCTTCTTCGATACACCCAAAGTAACCAATCCCAGTCTCATATATAATAAGCCGAGCCCCCAAACTCATCTCACTAACCTCCGTCTGTCAAATCCTACAAACTTCCATCACAAAACTCTTTCATTATCCTATCACCACCGAATCCAAAAACCACAAATCCCACTCACTATAACAAACACTCAGTATCACCAAATTAAAATCATACTCCACCGAATCCAAATCCACTCATTCACAATCTCAATTTGATTTGTATTTGACTTTCCATCAAACGCATCCCCTATTTTCTTTATCTCCACCGAGTCACCCAAATCCACTCAATCACAATCTCTGTTATCTACCAAAACCAAATACAACTTTCATCAATAAATACAAATCAAACCAAAGCCATCATACCATTTAAACTGCTTTAGTCAAAAATCTGATTTAGCAACGAGGTGCGGAAACCAAAGTATATTAACTTCAAGATCGACTCAGGTCTCGGGTAAGTACTGACTTCTTATGTTTTCTGTTGTGAGGTCGAAAGAAATGATGTGTAAATATTTACACTGATCGATTCAGGTCTCGGGTGTTGTGTTCGAGTCCAGTCTGTGTGTTTGTGTTTGTGGGTGAGTTTTGAGATCGAGTCAGATGGTGTGGGTTGTCGAGGTTGGCGTTGAGGTTGTCGGGTCAGATGGGTCGAGTCGAGGGTGTTGTGTTTATTGTAGTTTGGCGTTGATGTTGTGTCAGTTTCAAAAAAAAATAAGAGTCTTGTCTATTGTTGGAGTCTGGGTTTTTGTAGTGAGTCGTGAGTCGAGAGGTGTTGTTGAGAGTTTGTTGTAGAGATTTTTTATGTGTTGAGTTTGTGGGGGTTTTTGTTGGCTGTTGGGTGTGTTTGAAATGTTATTCCGAATAAGAAACTTGAAATATTATTCCGAATAACAAACTTGAAATGTAGATTCCGAATAACAAACTTGAAATGTAGATTCCGAATAACAAACTTGAAATGTAGTGAATTCCGAATAAGAAACGGATACGAATTCCGAATAACAAAGTGGATTCTCAATAACAAAGTGGATACAGATTCCGAATAACAAAGTGGATATGGATTCCGAATAAGAAACTTGAAATGAAAGGTATTCCGAATAACAAAATGGACACGGATTCCGTATAACAACTTCTCTGTGGATTCCGAATAAGAAACTTGAGATGAATTCCGAATAACGATGTTGATAGTTATTCCGAATAAGATACTTAAAATTTATTCCAAATAATAATCTTGAGATGACAAGCTTTTGGAGGGAAAAAATATATGTCGGAACCGAGATAAACAGATAGTTCGGAATATGAAAACCCTCTTATTCCGAATCATACAAATTTTTTTTCATAAAACTTGTAATGTTTTCCCGAAAATCAATCCAAAAATCTAACTTTTTCATGTTTTTACCAAAACAAATACCCAAAATCACTACCACAACTATGTAGATGATTTCTAGGAAGATTAAACCATAAAAAACACAAAAAAATTGAACCGAATGATTTTAGATCAGAACCCACAAATCAATGATGAACAAACACAAGAACAACCGAATCAACCATGGCTCTTGATACCAATTGTAGGTCCACGTTTTCTTATGATTGTGCAAGTTTTATCATTGATCTAAAAGAGAGGAGGGGGATGAAGAACTAGAGAGGGAAAGTTAGAGATAGAGAGGAGAGGATTAGAGAGAAAGATGTAAATTGATGAAATGTGAATAAACAACTAATGACCAACCCCTCCTAACATGCTAGGTGTTGATACAAAAGTTGGATGATCCTTGCTAGACCCGAATTAGGTTTAATTCGGGTATGCTGGGCTCCGGCTCATGGACCAAGTGAATAACTTGCTGGGATCCTACACACTAAAGCAACACGCGTTAGTCTTACTGTGGGAATGTATCCCACGATTAGACTCCGGTGTGAGAGTAAGTAATCGGTTAGGGTTAAGAATCAGATGTGAGGTTAGAGTATGGAGAATGTCATACCTTTGTGGAACCCTTGGGGGTTCCTTATATAGGCAGTGAAACCCTAATGGGCTCACTGTTTACTTCGGCCCCGAGCATAAGATAATCACCATAATTAGCTTGATTGTTATCTTTTAATTATGGTGAGTGTATATCTTATTCTTTAAGGCAAACCCCAATCCTAATAGGATTGTGATTCTGTCTAACCCTTTTCCGGCCGTGCCGGGTCGTGGGCCGCCCATATCTTATGCGGCCACTATTCATTTAAGCCCATAATGCTAAAATAACATTAATCCAACCCATTCGTGATGGACCGGATACGGGTAGTACCCGTGGGCCGGGTTCATGACCCGGTTGGGGAGTATACGTCATCATGTCCTCCCAGTCTAGTTGTTATAGCCGTAGGCGTAACCTCTAGACTAATGAATGTCCCGTCGGTATTGCTGTCGCAAACATACCCGTACCCAAAAAAGCCGACCGGGACAACATTAATGAATGCATTAATGGGAGTCATTAGTCGGATGTTTTGTCTGCAAAAGTGCACCAGTCAGGCCCACCCTTGAGCCACGTAAAACTGGGTATGAAATGACCCGTGGGCCCCTTCTGACGTTTAAGAACTGTTAGACATCCCCACCGTTAGATACGCGTAGTGGGTTACACGTGTCAAACATCCATGGTACCTCGTAACTCGAGGAAACCCTATAAAAGAGTTGGTGTATGCTACTGTGTAAACACATAGTTTATATCTCTATTCCGCCATTGTTATACACTTGATCCATCCTTCACTCCTTCTCTCCTTTTTCCACGGACTTTCACCACACCAGGTTAGACCACTGCGCCTTTCTAATCCTTTTCATAAACCATGGTGAAAGATAATCCCGTTATCACGGACGTCCTCAATGTGATTAACCCGTAGAAATATATAGACTTCCTGTCTGAATATTATATTCCGGAGAGGGTACACCAAACCTATCCAGGTGATGGTGAAGCTATCACAGACGCTCCTAGGGGAAAAATAGGCGTGTATACGCGCCTATTTGACTCGGCTAACTACCGCATCCCCCTATCTAAGTTTCTCGTAGATGTGCTGTTGTATTATGACTTCCACATAATGCAACTTCACTACATAGGGGCGTGCAAGATTAACCAATTCGAGGTGACTTGCCACGCCTGTGTAGTAACCCCCACAGTTAATCTATTGAGGGTATTCTACTTACCCAAATGGTAAATGGGTGGCTATCGTTTAAAAAACGATCTGCAACTGCTCCCATGTCGTATAGGAAACCCCTAGATTCCTTTAAGAAGTGGTATAACCACTACTTCTTCGTAAATGCCAAGGTATTCCCCACCCCGTTTGTTATGAAGTATAGAGTACGACTCGACCCCTTACCCTCATTCAAGGATTAAAGTAGCAAGGATGTGAAAATGCTAGACACCCATCATACTGATTTCCATAGGGGCCTGCCAGAACACTTCTTATGCTTAATAGGGATCAGCCGCAACTATTTTGGGAGGGAGGATAGATATCCATGCTTTCTGACCGAGCATAGACAGGTAGGTATTCCACATATGAATATGCGTGCCAGCATGTCCAAAGTACTTGTAAGCTTACTAATACATATGCACTTTTTATGTCCACAAAGAAGAAGTTGTTTGGTCTTCTACGCCAAGGTGATCCTAGCAAGGTGCCGCAGGGATTCCGACCCCTAAAAGAGGGCGAGCCTCCCCTACTAGATGCCACTGTCAACATGACTATCCCTTTGGAAGAAACAACCGATCAGCGGTCGGATGAACAACAGACGGATGAGCATGAGCCAATAATCCAAAAGTCACCACTGGATTTCTATAATGAAGACTGTGGAGAGCTGCTGCTGGAGAACGCCACCTCTCCCCATGGTGAATAACAACTTAGTGACCCATCCATCAACCGTGCAGTTGATGCTGACGAAGGGGAAGAAGATGAAATGGCGCAGGAGGCTGGATCCTCCCACCGAACAAAGCCAGGATCCCGGAAGCGCAAAACCACCAGGAAGGTGGTGAAGAATGTGGAGGTGGAGGCGGGGAAACACAATGCTCCCCCCAAGAAATTAAGGCAAGACCACCCGTAGTTCCAAGAGGGAAGTAACACTACCATGCCCCAAGGCAACCCCCCGCCGCAAGTAGATGCTCAAGTCTGGAAGGCAACCCCTGTGAGCGCCGTGGCCCCTACCATCACGGAACCCACGATTCATGTGACGTAAGTACCAACAATACTCCATATAATGTAATCCACTAACAAAAACTCATAAGTGTTTGTTTCAATAACAGGGCGGATCCGTCGATGGTAGCACAAGAGAAGGAGATGGAAAGAGAACCCTCACCCATGATATCCTTGAGGCCCCCATCTCCCCCCTTACGAATGAAAAAGAGCCCCATGTTGAGGGTCCGGACACCAACCTCCGCCTGGCATGGAACTTGTCTAGCCTAACCAGACTAGAGGCGGAGTCTGAGTGCAAAGAATTCATGGACCATCTAACCCCTCCAGTGCTGGCACAAGACTTAGATGAACTCGTGCACGAGACGCTGCTGGAGCAGTATGATGTGGCCACGGAGCACCAGGTAACAGTTGGTGCGGCCCTCTGGCGCCGTCTGAAAGGAGCCTTGGCCAACGTGAGCCGTGCTGATAGGAGGATCGCTCGTAGAGAATTAATGCACGGTTTTTACCCCACGTATGAAAATTCGTTGTTCCGAATCTCTTCGAATTGATTTCCAGTCTAAAGTGCGACTCAATTGCCTTTTGGTGAACAAGAGAATGGTTTGGTTGATTATCTATTTTAAACTAATAGCAAATAAGTAAGTGTCGTTGAGTAAAGTAGAAGTTTAAAGATTATACTAAAAATAACGAGTTAAAAATAAATGCTTGAAAACTTAAAGACAAGATTAGGAAAATTACTTGAACACTTAATAAATCTAACACTTGAAAACTTTGCAAAAAAAACAAGAAATTAAACAATTGGAAAACAAACAAATACTGCCAAATCGGAATATCCAAAATGCATTAATCGGAATGTTTAGTCGGAAAACACTGATCGGAATGTGCAAAATGGCCTTGTCGGAATGTCTGAAAAGGAATCAGATCGGAATAATGACAACGCCCAGGTCGGAATACTAATGAAATCGGAATATGGGACACAACTCTCGTCGGAATATCTTAGAAATAAGGCTAATCGTAATATTGTGAAAATAGGACCAATCGGAATAATAAGAATGCTATAATCGGAATAACGAAAAAAAAGGCAATCAGAATATGGGAAATAGCTCAAATCGGAATGTATGGAAGACACCCAATCGGAATACCACCAAATCAAGCTAATCGGAATAAAATTAAACCCTAATCCGATCCAAGGTGATCGGAATACAGATGCTCAAATCGAAAAGCTGAAAACCCTTTTCCAATTTGGAAATCGGAAAGAGGGATGGAGATCGGAAAGCTACAATCGGAAAAGGGTTTGAATCCTTTTCCGATTTATGTGGGATTCGAGAAATAAGCTAGTAATAAGCTACTTTGATAAGCTCACACCAAGACTTGCACGAATCAAAAGTGAAATATACTAAATAAGCACAAATAACAATTTATCCAAACTTAAAATAATCAATCTTTTGAATCAAACTATAAAAAGATGAAATTTTTAAGAAAACTTTTAAAAAGTAATTAAGCTAAACATGTAAATAAGCCAATAAGCACAAAGATCTTAAAGCTTATTCGTATGAAAACTTAAGTAAGCATAAAAAGATTAACTTTTTAAGCACGAAATCATTAAGAACAACACGGATCAAATGAAATTCGCACCAAAATTAATCTAAAAATCAAAGGAAGGTAGAAAGAGATGAAAGATTAAAAGCTTAACTAGAACTTGATTAATGAAATCAACAATACACAAATGTTTAATCTTGAAAGATTAAAAGAAATAAAGATGAAAACTTAGTGAGAGAAAGTTTAGAACTTTCTCTCTCTAAAACTAGAAAGAAAAGTGAAAAATGAAAACTAAAACTAAAACTAACCACCCTCCTGATGTGTATTAGGAGGGTATTTATAGGGAAAAATGGGAAGGAGTGTGTAGATTTGCTAAATGTGATCCGGTGGTCTAACATGGTGGAATATGGTGGTGGTAGCCATTGTTGGTTTAGAGAGAGAGAAGAGAGGTTGAATGTGTGAAAGATAAATGTATTGAATTGATAAAATGACAAGCAACACACCTCCTTGGAAGCTAAGGAGGGGTATATATAGTCACACACGCACCTTAAACTATACATCGAACCTAGTCTAGTCTAAGCGTGTGTGACTATGATAACTAATGGGAATTCTTAAATGTCGTCACATAAAGTGAGTTTCCAACAATCTTCCCCCATGGGACGACGTGTAGAATTCCTTACAATATTCTTCCTAACAAGTACAAAATGTGTAAGACCAAGAGCTTTCATGAAGCGTCCAATGCTGATGAAGTCTTCTGAGGCCTTCGTCTTCAAAACGACTCATCTTTAACTTGTAGTAGAAATACTGTAACGGCATGAGCTAAGTAACCCATACACTTCTGGTTAAGGAGAAGCTTATGAATTAGCTTCCCCCTAATTCATGCCACATAAACTTTATGTAGAAGCTTTTAAATAGCTTCCCCCTAAACCGACAATCCTCATAAGCAACTTCAAAGCTTTCAATAAAGCTTAGAATGATTAAGCGCACAGCGGAATCTAACAAGCAAATCCCATCATATAACATGATAACGTTGCTAAGAGGGATTGAAAGTTTGGGGCACACCAAGTAGATCAACAACTTTTCTTCTCACGCTTGAATAATTCTTCTGAATTTTTCTTCCCCCTGAGAGTTCAAGTTATGCATTCCAGAAAGAATCAAGACACTTCTTCCCCCACATAGTTGAAGAAGGTAAATCAATCCCAATCATGAAGATCAAATATTGAAGTGGACACTTTATCCCATACATGAAGTTGACATCGTAACACCAGAGTCAATTAAGTCCCGGAAATGCACATATCTTCTTCCAGAGATGCACCAGAGTCAATTAAGTACCGGGAATGCATATAGGATAATGATGAAGTTTAATTGCAACAATCAAACAATTAAACCTCGAATCAGTAGTGTACCGTTTAGAGATTGATAACGCCACGAGTTAAAACACTGATTTTCTCTGCGGCTATGACAAATGTCATCCCGAAATATCTTCATATCAAAAGAAGGTATGAAGTTCATCACGTGTAGTCGTTGTGCGTTCAATGTGTCTTCTTCTTCCCCCTTGATGGTTTCGAATTCGGAACCATCAACAAATCGTAGGCACATAAACCTGAAATCTCGTGAGAATAATAAATAAGCTGAATTATATATTTTGTGAGAATTAGCTGTTGATCGAAAATCTCTTCTCATAAACTCTCCATGGCCACCTTTACCAACCCACGTGAAAGCAATTTGAAGTGACCACTAAAAGAATGAACCAGATACATCAAACGTGAAGCTGAATAAAAATCCTTCGATCTTGTGACTTAAGCTTGCACTATTGGTGAATGAAGAACGGTGGAGAAATCTCTAAGTACTCAATGCATCACTGAAGAAGTCTATAAGCACAACACCTCTTGAAATTATCCACGTCGACTAAGCGCGTGACACTGAGTTCAACAATGTAACCCCTTTAAGTGATAGTTATCTGAGTCATCAACCAACCACCCCAAACCCGGAAACCAGATAACCAAGTCTTCATTCTAGGATTAAGCACGAGCAAGTTATCTTTTAAAAGATAAAATAAATACACGCCATCGAAAAATCCGTCTTCAACGTCACGTAATTAATACCCGAACAAACAAAATCTGAAGCCACTAAAAAAATCGCCAAATTTTTTCTTGGTCTCGTCAAAATAAATTTTGTCACGATGTCTCGTCACTTTGTCACGTCACTTTGTCTCGATGGAGTCCCGAAAAGTTAAACATTAAATTCATGTAAATGAAAAAAATTTAAAATTTTTCATTACAATGAAATTAAGTTTTCATCCATGTCAAAAGGTTAACTAACCGGCCCATTTCTTTGTAAAATAAATGTTAATTTGTCACGGTCCATTGCCTTGTTTAACAAATGTGAATCCATGGACCAAACACAAATTTATACCCGGTCCACAATATATTCGGTCCATCCAAATTTGGGTGGGATAAATATTCTCGCACCTCAAAATAAACTCATAGGTATATCCACCTTTTGCTATGTGCCCACGTAGACCCATGGATAACCACAAACCTCACGGTTCAAGTCAATTCAGGGTCTCGGTATGTTTTTAAACAAGACATACTGTTTTTGTTAATCATCCACAATGTTTTTCTTTTAAAGAAAAAATCATCAGCCATCGCAATAATTTTTTATTAACCCATCGCAATGTTTTTCTTTAAAACCCATCGCAATGTGAGAAAAAAAATTGGCAGCACAACGATATAGATGCCATTCCGATAGGTCAAACCACCCATCGCAATGTGACTCTTCGGAATGAGTCCCATCGCAATGGATAGGCCGAACCCATCGGAATGTGTCAAAAACTACCCATCGCAATCCATGCGATCTAAATAGCCATCAGAATGCATGCATCTGAAAACATGCGTGCCATCTGAAAAGGTACCATTAATCGTGGACTTTGGTATTCAAAGGACTCTTCTATTGCACCTATGGCATATGAAGATGCGGATCACGCGGGTTGTCAAGATACAAGGCGTAGCACGAGTGGAACTTTGCAACTACTAGGAGATCGACTAATCTGTTGGGCATCGAAAAGGCAGAAAAGTGCTGCAATTTCAAGTACGGAAGTAGAATACATAGTTATGTCCGGTTGCTGTGCTCAAATTCTTTGGATGAGATCGCAATTAACCGACTATGGTCTAGGTTTCAACAAAATTCTGATGTACTGCGACAACAAGAGTGCAATTGCCTTATGCTGCAACAATGTTCAATTCTCCCGGTCGAAGCATATTGACATTCGCTACCATTTCATCAAGGAGCAAGTGGAAAATGGAGTAATAGAGCTTTACTTTGTCCGATCTGAGTATCAATTGGCGGATATTTTCACATAGGATTTAGATCGCGCTCGAATTGAATTTTTGGCCGACAAGCTAGGAATGAGAACTTTCTCGCCTGAGACTCTAAAGGAACTAGCATATGAAGCGAAAGAATAGTCTTGGTAAAACTATTCTCTGTATCCTTGGTGATCATCTATATATATTGTTTATATTTTTATCCACAAAAGAAAAATACAAAAATAGAAAACCATATAAAAACCATAAAAATTGAAAAATCTAGAAAAATCCAAAAATATTTTTACTTTATTTTTTCTAAGGCATGTCTTTTGGTACGATAATATTTATGGCCTTAGAAATGTTGATTAATATCGACACGGAACCATAAATAGAGTTCGTACAAAAGTTGTAAATATTTCATAAAACATGCCCTAATGGCTTGTAGTTATTTCAGACTGCAACCCGGTTTTTATATTAAAGTCAAGTATTTCTTATGAAAGCTTTGGCTCACAACGGGAATTAATTTTCTCGGGTAAGGTTTACTTTAAAACCTTGTAAGGGATAAAGTTTACTTTATAACTTGGTCTCACACAAATCTATGTACGTCTAGTGCATTTATTTGTTAAAACAAGAGAAGTCTTGTTTTTATGAAGCTATCATCTCTACAACCATGCAATCTACAATTGGTATCTACATACTCGACGATGCGACTACTCAACTGACGACTACAGCTCTTTCGATAGAACACGGGTCAACAATTGAGGGGGAGCAATCGTCAAGCATTCAGAATCTTTGATGCCGAACGTGCCAAGTTCACAAGTGGGTGTCAAGACAACAATACCAATCGTACATTGGGTGTCAAGAGATGACTTCAGACGTGACGAGGCGACCAACATATGCTGACAAGAACCATTTGAACTTATCATATGATGTTCTCATCTATCAGGTCCAACCTTGTCAATTTTTTCTAATATGGTGAATATGTGATCATGTTACAAATCGGTATCATATCTCATACATTTGGAATCGTGAAGATAAAACGGACTTGCATTTTTCTTCCCAAAACCTTTGCTAAAACTCCATTAAATCAATTGATATTAAAAACATCGATTGGGTTAATATTTTTAATATGGGGGAGAAAATGTGATTTAATATGGGATATTATCACAAATGGTTTGACTTAATGTGCTGGCTCATCCTGACATGTGCGAAATGTTTTCGAATATCGTGGCATATGTTAAGGGGGAGCAAAACGGATTTGCATATCAAAATGGATTTTCATGGTGACATATACTTACCCAAACCTCATTTAATTCACGACGATGAAGATTGTGGTGACATAAGGATGGTAGGATAGGTTAAGTCCAATGATTCTTCTAGAACCGGAGGAATCTTCCCAAGGACATTCCATAGCTAGAAATAGTAGTCCTTATGAAAGTTGGAGAAAGATTGTGAACGTAGCTGAATGCCGACCAAGTACTTAAGTTAGCACTGGAACAATCACAACAAGGTGCTAGTTATGACGTATTGGTAAGCATTGAAGGGGTTGAAGAATAAAAAAGAATTGTAAAGATAAAGGGTGTAAAGAAAGAAGCCCTCCTTACAACTTTAGACAGAAACCGGGTCAACACATATGCTATTGAGATCATTTTAATGATTCTCGATATTGAAGACGTACATCATGGACCCAGTGATGCAATGCACAACCCATCCCAGCTAACTCAGATATCTCTCAAAAGGTATTTGTTTTAATCACACGGAGACACATTATCTATTGATTTGTTCACTCCGAATAAATTGGTATTGAAAAGGTGGAACTCCTCTCCAGCCTCCGATCACTAAAATCCAAAATGCACGATCGAGTCTAGATCCATTTGAGATCATCAAATATCTCATTAGGACACACTTTCATATTTCCTTTCTTCTTCACACACTGTGAAAAGTAAGAAAGATTTTAAGAGTCCTACGCAAAATCTTCATGATCTTGCCTGAACATCCGAGTAATACGAAAGTATTTACAATGAAGATGGAAATCCTTCTTGAGCGAATATCAAAAAGCTCATGGTAGGTGACTTGTACGATTCTTTATGAATCAAACTTGTGATAACTGGAAAGCAACAGTGGTTTAATTCTTAACTGAATTTAAACACGTTCCAGGCCTGTACGCAAAATCTTAGTGATCTTTCCAGAACACTCAGAGTGATACGTTAGTGTTCACAGTGATGAGTGGAAATCTTTCTAGTGTTAACCTCAAACAGAACTTGGTAGGTAACTTGCAAGATTCTACACGAATCAAGCTCGTGACAACTGGAAAGCAACGATGGTGTGGTTCTTAATTGAATTTCACTTGTTCCAGGAACATGAATTGACGGCTTCAAACCATGCGGATATTACTATCCAAATGATTCACTCTTTATGTTCGTAGTCAGCTTAGACCAGAACTAATATTACTGGGTCCCATTTCATGAAGTGCGGGTTCAGAGATGCTTTGCTCAGAAGCCATTGCTGTCAGCTCAGCAAAATCAACATTCATAGTTTCGAGGATCTTGCGAGAGTTACGGTTGTAGATTCGGTATGCCTTCTTTGCGGGTGCGTAACCAATGAAAATACCAATATCAGCCTTTGGTTGAAGTTTTCCCAAATTGTCACCATCATTATTTGGATAGCAAAGAGAACCAAATACATGAAGATATGATAAATCTGGTACTTTTCCAAGGAGTAGCTCATAAGGTGTTTTACCATGGCGTTTACGAATTAGTGACCGGTTTTGGTTGTACACTGCTGTAGATACTGCTTCCATAAGTGTGCGATTTCGCCTTTCAACGACACCGTTTTGTTGTGGAGTGCGTGCAACGGATGTTTCATGAGATATGCCAACTTCTTCATAATAATCACGCAAGATTTGATTCACAAATTCGGTTCCATTATCTGTACGAATGCGTCGGACAGTAGTGTTGAGACGCACTTGAATCATCTTGAGAAATCTGATGATGAATTTAGCTGCCTCATTTTTTTCTTTAAGAAATTTCACCCATGTAAACCGAGAGTAGTCATCGACAATGACGAGGATGTACTTTTTGCCACTAAGACTTTCAACACGCATTGGGCCACAAATATCCATATGCAACAGATAAAGTTTCTCTTGGTTGGTGTCTTCCGTCTTGGGTTTGTAAGATTTCTTAGTGCTTTTCCCCATTGTACACGCGGAACACAAATGATCCTTGTGAAATGAAAGTTTAGGAAGACCACGAACAAGTTCGTTTTTCGCCAAATGATTAATAGCGTCAAAGTTAAGATGAGATAACCGTCGATGCCATAACCATGACTTAGTCTTCGATGCTTTGGAGATAAGACATACGGGAGAAGTGGCCATCATGTCTTGTAGAGACAAAGTATACAAATTATTCCCTCGAGTACCTTTCAATAAATCAACCCCTTCCAAATTACGAATGAAGCAGGTATGCTCTCGAAAAGCAACTTCTAGGTTTGCATCACAAAATTGTCCCACAAAAAATAAGTTGTGACCAAGACCTTCCACATAATACACTCTCGAAATTATAACATTCCCAATATGATATTCACCGTAACCCATTATCTTTTCAATATGATCATTACCAAATCGAACCGTACCAAGAAACTTGCTGACGAAATTTCTGAGCTGAGAGCAATCTCCGGTCATATGCTTGGAGCAACCAGAGTCCAAATACCAGAGAACAATTTGGACCACCTGTTTTCAATAACAACAGTAGACAATGCATTGGAAACTATTGGTTCCGGAGTGTTAGCAGATACAGATATAGAATTATCAGAATTGCTAACATTTTTGAGACCCTTAGATTTCCTGCGTTTTCTAATGTGAATCTTAGCACTAACAGGTTTTACTGTTCCAACTTTCTTAGGTTTTGGATTAGTCGCGGGCACTACAGTGGGAGTAGACCTAGTTAAAGGGCACTTTATTCCTACAGTAGTGTTGGTGTTCCTAGTTAAAGGACACGCTTGTGTTTTGGTAGCCTTGGTACTCCTAGTCAAAGGGCTCGCTTTCTTCGCTTTAGTGGAAGTGATCCTAGTCAAAGGGCACGTATTTGCTACTATAGTGAAAGTTCTACCAGTGGGGCGCCACATCCAACCAACTTGGGTTAACACCTTCCCAGTCGGTTTCCATTCTAATCCATTTTTCCGGGCATACATCTCATTCACATGGTCTATAAGGCAAGAATCATGACGACTAGAAAACATACATTCATAGCAATTCCAACATTTCAAAATAGAATTCACACTAGGCTTAGAACGCTGCACAACCGCAGAGCCTTTAGGTTTAGCTACATGATTCTTTTTATTCAAAACAGAAATAACATTCCTAGGATGGGCTTCTACTTTCTTCTTCACTTGACTACTAGATGGGGGCAAGATCCTATCATTCTTCTTGTTTCTTTTAAGCTTAGATCTTTGAGCCTTAGTAGTGGTGCTTACTCCTGTAGAAGGCAACACGGGAATATTAGAAGCTGGTTTTGATTCTGCCTTATCTTTAGTGACCAAAGTTTGAGATGGTTTATTCCTAGGGCCCTTGTTAAGTGGTGTGACGGCTATAAGGTTCCTTTTGATTGCACTAGAGGACGATGCTGAGACAGTGGCTGCGTTATCCACAACATTCTTACCTTTTAGAGTACGAAGTGTTTCCTTTAACTCAGCCAAGACCAGATTCTTATCACAATTTATTTCCCTCAAATCAGATATTTCCACCGACTTTCGATTCAATTGTTCAATCAATGATTGATTATGTGCAGTGGTATCAACACATGCGGGCTTTACTGAATCGAAGAGTCGTGTATTTTTCTGTTTTAAGTTATCAACTTTGGACAACATCTTGGAAACTCGATTATCGAGATCAAGTTTAAAATTCTCAGCGGCCTCAAGTACGTTCACACAGTTAAGCTCCTTAGATTTCTCTATTTCTATCGGCAAAGAGTTAGCAACCTTGTCACTTGGCTGACGCTGTTTTGATTGTAAATTCAATCGAAAATTCTTTTCAAAATTTGCATCATCGATATTAACACCTTCGAATGAAGTTTCAAAGATTTCTTGAATAAATTGTTGCTTACATTCAAGCGAAATACAATGTGTTTGAATCTCATTAAAACGTTTTGAAAGCAAAGAATATGAATCTCGAAGCTTTAAAAATTCAGCGTCAGATTCGTGACAGGTACTATCTACCACATTATCCACAGATTCAACATTATGCACCATAGTTACATTATCAACACTTGTATTCACACAGACAGAAACTATATCATGAGACATCACTTGATTCAGAAGCAGATCATTATGGCGTGAAACCCGTTCTATTTCAAGTAAACTGTTTTCATAAGCATCATTCATTTCATTGAAAACACGTCTAACTTCTTCTATTTCCAAAAGCAAATCTTGATCAATATTACTAAGACAAGCCTTAACATTGTCTAAACACGGAACAATTTCATTTCGGAACGCAGCTCTAGTGTGCTCAAAGTTCCATTCACCTTGCGTTATGGTCGAAGCCGTCGTACGTTCCAAAATGACCTTGTCAAAATTGGCTAAGTGTTGGTGAACCGCATTTAAGTTAACGGACGCCTTGCTTACCGGTGGAATTAACTTTGTTAAATCCTTTTTGACAAGTGTAGGAGACGTACTAGGAAGGTTTTCATTTGACAAACTTTGGGGGGTAAGAACTGTCAATTCTGCTAATTCCTTTTGTAAGCGAATGTGTGTCTTTTTAGAAAATTGATCTTTGTTATGTTGATCATAATCAATTGTATGGAATTTTAAAAGCATTTTAGAATGAGTTTCATCCGCAAGTGACTGTGACTCCTCAGAACTACGAACAAACGGTGCTTCTTTTGATTTGCCAATTATGATCATATCATAAAGACCGGGAATATATTCCTGAGCTTGTTTTGCATAATCGGGATTAGGTGGTAAATCTTGAAGACGCTTAAGTTCGAGTTCTTTAAATGATTTAGTTAAAAGATGAACCTTTTATGTGGAAGCGTATTGTTTTAAAAGCTGTTGTTCATTGAATTTAAGAAGTTTGGTAGCATTAATTTCCGATTCAACCTTTTTAGACTCGAGAGTTTCGAAATCCATTTTAAGTTTCTGAAAATCATTGACAACCGACTCTTTTTCTTTTAAATCATGGGAAAGATTAGCTTTTAATGATTCTATTTCTTTCAAGTGTTCAATCTTTTCAAAACGAAATTGGTCAAAATCAGAACATGTTATTTTCTCTTCTTGAGGGACCATTTCAAAAGTTTTGACCTTTTCTTTATGCAACGCAAGCTCAGCAGTTAGGGTGGAATTGGTATCTACGGATTGTCTGAGGGCCATATGCATTTGATCAATTATATGTTTAGGCACCATGACCAAATCATGTTGAGCATAAGATGCCATACCCGTCGTAGCATTTGGTTGAGGTTCACTCAAATGTGTAGGATTGGGTACCACATCATTTGAGTTACTAGTTCCCGAATGCTATTCGAGGTTGTCATTTTCATGCCCAACTTGATGTTGGTTATCATCAATATTATTAGATGTGGTTGGTACCTCACTGATGACATCAGAACCGCAGTGAGAGAGATTAGCAACAAGAGCAGCTTGGGCAGAGTGAATGTCATCACAATCCGAATCGTATGCATCAAGATCGTCCGTTTGATTAGCTGCATTAGAAGTACAAACAACTGCAATGCCTTCAGTATCTGCTGCCCCTGGGTCTGCAAGAAATGCTAACTCCTCTGAATCCAAAATCTTCCCCTTAGACTGAGCATCAACCAAATACATCTTCTCACGAAACCATGCATCATCCCTCCTCCTTTTCGGCTGAGTGCATTCCCTAGCCATATGACCTTGTCCTCGACAATTGTAGCAAGTCACAACCCTTTTAGGACCAATAGGACTTCCATTTCCACTAGCTTGAGAATTCACAGCTTGATTGTTCACAGTCCTTGTAGGAGGTCCATATGAACTTTTTCTTCCCTGAATGGGTTGCACTGTTACTTGACCATCTTGAACAGTAGCTTGTTGTCGAGGATTTGAAGTGGTGTGGAGCTGATTGTAGGTGGAAATCCTCTAGTTGCAACAAGTTTTGACAAGTATGGGGTGAGATGGTTTAGTACATTAGCTGGCGTATCATTTGGAGTAAAGACCGGTGCTTGGATTGGAGGAAGTTCATTAGAGTAGAAAGCTTGTGCTGGTTGTGCTTCTATTGGAAAATATCCTTGCTGAGGAGTATAGCCCAATGGAGAAGTGTTGGCTTGTGATGGTGATGTCTGATATTGTGGTTGCTGTGGAAAAGATTGTTGATGAACACTTTGTTGATATTCTTGTTGTGGCATCATTGGTGGTTGATAAGATGGTTGTTGATAGATGTGTGGTGGTGGCTGCTGCAAGTATGATGGTTGTTAATAAGTATAATCCATGTTTTGTTGAGAAGCATACATTGCAAGTGGATCATGAACTTGAGGTGTAGACAACTGAGCCTCGATAACATGGCATTCGTGTTGTTGAAGAAAAGCTTGAAGTTGATCCACATTGGTGTTATGCAAGTCCTTAGCCAATTTAACATCCGTCACGTATTTTTTCCATTCTGGAGGAAGATTATTCAAATACTTGGTGTTCAATTGAAAGGTAGGAATTGCCATGCCATAGATATTAAGCTCATTCAACAATAGGGTAAATCTCAGATAGTAATCATTGAGAGTCTCCCCTGGCACATAGGCAAACTTATCAAAAGTATCGTAAAGCTTACACTCTCGTTCTTGTTTAGTTAACGAGGTGCCTTGCATGATAACACGAATTCTATCCCATAACTCTTTGGCAAATTTATGTTTGCTGACGAGTTTGTAGACATCTGGAGGAAGGGCTTGAAGAAGGATGTTTGTAGCATACTTATCACATTTATCTTGAATCTTCATATCTCCAGTCAACTCACCCGTTGTGCGAGGACGAGTAGTCGTACCTTCCGTCACTGTACCATAATCTAATGGTCGATTGAGCACCGATGCCCAAATTAGATGTCCATTCTCCTTGTTCAATATATAAAGTTCCATTCGGGAAGCCCATTCCTCATACATAGTATTTACCAACATTGGTGGACGATTATCCGTACCCGAGAGGATGGACTTATCCGTAAGAGATGTGTACTCCATTTCAATAAGTAAAGATTTACAAAGTCGATCGATCAATGAAAGAAAGTAAATGTGTTTGTTGTAGTGTGTTAAAACCGAGAAATAATGTTAAAATCCCCTAAATTATGTCCTCGATAAACCAAAAATCCAAGTCAAAATTACACACGTTTTTTGAAAAATGTTGGATCGTACTCAGATCGCAGTCGTGATCGTACTCAGATCGCAGTCGTGATCGTACTCAGATCGCAGTCGTGATCATACTCAGATCACAGATCGTACTCAGATCGCAGTCGTGATCGTACTCCCTATGATCGTACTCAGATTGTAGTTGAGATCGCACTCCCTATGATCGCACTCAGATCGGACTACCAGATCGTACCCAACGATCGTACCCTGATCGCACTCCCTTATCGCAGGCAGTGATCGTAGTCTGATTGAAACCTTGATCGTACTCTACAATCGTGGTTATGGATCGTACTGAAGGATCGTACTAAGCACTTGGATTGATAGACCGTACTCTGCTATCGTACTAATGGATCGTAACGAAGATCGTACTGACCAAACTTACCTTGATCGTAGTTAGATCATAACAGCAGATCGTGACTATGGATCGCAAGTAGAAACCCCCAGGGTTTATGCAAACACAAAGTCAGATCGAACTGAATACCCACTTACCTTATTTCTCTGACAGTACAATAACACAATCAAATCAAGATTCAAAGCCAAAATATGAATCAAACAACCAAAAATTTTGTGTTTTTAACCCAAATAACAATACCAAATCACTATAACAAGTAACAAGATGAAGTACATCAAGATTAACCCATAAAAACACAAAAAAAAAAATTTGGTTCGTGTGAAAATGGATCAAAAATGGCGAGAATCAAGAACACAAACACAAGAACTAAACAATCATCCCATGGCTCTTGATACCATTTGTAGAAATGTAAATCTTGCTTATGTTTTTAGAGAGAGAAAGAGATAGAGAGATGGTGGATTACACACACACTTAGAGAGAGAAAACCAATGTTTACTATGTGTAAATTATGAAATCACACACCCTCTCCATCAGAGGAGAGGGTTTATATACCCAAGCCTTGTAATGGGCTTGGGCTTACACGTTTGGGCCAGCCTACACATGTTGTAGGCTAGGCTTGGACTTGTTTGATAAATAAAGAAGGTTAACTAAACTACGAGCTATTACATAGACTATCGTTGGAGTGACCGATCCTTCTTAATACGTAAAACGTATTTCCAACAGAGTGCATGTGTTGCTTCTTCTTTCTTCCTTTCTTCACGTCTTATCGACTCGATTTAATTCTTTGTCTTTTCTCAACGTCGTCTCGGGATTTGAACGTGTCTTGTTAATTTTCTTCTTTAATTTAGAATTGAGTTCTTCGACTTCATTAAACTTCCGTCTTTAGACTTTTTCTTCGATAAATATTCAGAATAGGCCTTGGACTTCTGTTCTTTTTGCACTCTTGATCTTTTGACTTCATCTTTTCCCGTTTTCTTCGATAAAAGCCCGTGAAAGCCCGTGTTCTCTTCCTTTTTAATCTTTTGGTCCTAAAACACAATAAAAACACAAACCACGCATAATTCCGACTTTTACGACATAAAATACACGTTTTGGTCTTGTTATTATTGGAAATAAGTGGTAAAAGGATAAGTGTTTACACACTTATTAAATCCCCTACACTTGACCATTGCAATGCCTTCATGCAATGCATTAATTTTAAAGCACGGTTACATTCTTCATCAATAATAACCCACCTTGGCCTTTATTAAATACTAAACATAAAAAGGTAGAAACAAGTAAAGAAATCAAAGACTTACATTGGGTTTGGCTGCCGTGAACGTTTATCATCCTCAAGTTTCACGTTCCCCATACCAAGCTTAAAAACGAGATCATTGTTATTATAAGTT
This sequence comes from Glebionis coronaria, assembly GCA_025667525.1. NCBI lineage: Eukaryota > Viridiplantae > Streptophyta > Magnoliopsida > Asterales > Asteraceae > Glebionis > Glebionis coronaria. The sequence goes on along the minus strand of CM046876.1, from coordinate 216,932,259 downwards.
AGCAAACTAACACGAATTCATGTGGGCCAATTATTTACTTAGACTCCCTTATTCCTAGGTGTATCTCTTATATTTTATTTTTGTCTTGAATGATCACGAGGATGCATTGTTGACTTATTTCAATAGTTTATTAGGCCGAAAATAAAGTGAACGATTATCAATAGTTAGCTAAAGGACAAAATCTTTTAAAACTGCTTCTCGGGACCTCATAAAGTTCATATCTTGGCATAACTCGCTTCACGATTTGAGAACTTTCTCGGACCGATATTTGGCAGCGACTTCATACTTCGAATCTTTGAGAGACGTTCTTGAAATTATGGTCTTCTCTTCATAATAGGAATTTCTTCACTTGAACTTTTGATAGATTCTTCATATTTGGACCACGACTTCTTCTTTTTTCTCCAATCTTTATTTTGGACTTTGATATACAATGATCCGCCTCCTTTTTGGACTTGGATCTATTTATCCTCATACCTTGTTAGGGCCTTTTCGGATAGACTTCTCCATGACTTTTGGGGAGTTTTTGCTTTTCGTCGTGTGTCTCGATCCTTCATATTGATTTTCGATAAATGATTCTTCACATCACTTTTGGATCTTTAGCAACAAAATGTAGCCCTCATGCCTTGTTAGGGCTTTTCGGACTCGCCAATCTTCGCATCCCGCTTCAATAAGTTATGCCTTGGCTATCATCTCTAATCCGTCCGAGCAACTTTTAAACGATCTTGGGCTAGAAGCTAAGTAACCTTTTAAATCGTACAACCTTATTTATTGTAGATAATTTATTAACAAGCGAAGGGAGAATAGGCTTATATTTAACTCACATAAATTCACGAAAGAATACCAAACTTATAATTGACTCTATCATCTCTCGTCTTCCACAGTTTAAAATCTCAAGGAATGAGACTCATGGATGCTTAGCCTATTAAATCAAAGTTTTGGGTTTTCGAGTCATCTATAGGATCTTGCAAATTCTTAGACTTTTTCAAGCTTAGAAATCGCATTTTAAAGTTCCCTTGATAAACAACTCTCTAGGATCAATTATAGGAACTTGCGAAAAGTTCTTGTTCTTAACCCGTGAGAGTTATGACTTTCGCGTTTTATGGCTCCCTATATAAAAGCCTAGTAAAACTTGACTTAAACACGTTAAGGATACTAGCTAGAGTAAACTTAGATAAGTAAACTCAGGTTGAGTCAAAATATCCACGAATTAGAAAAAATTTAGAAAAAATTTAAAACCACTTTATTGAAAATTTATTCTAGCAAGGAAAGAAAATAAACATAACAAAGGAAAATACAACTATTCAACTAGGCCAAAATAGATTAAAAATTTTGAAAAATGTCGAAAAATCAAATTTTCCGGTTAAAATGAGGGCAAATGCAAGGAAAAGACCACTTACTTCGATAGAAGTCCCCCCTAAAATTGATATAAATATTGTCCTCAATGTTTAAGCATGTGGGAGGAAACTCCCCTACACTTAGGACATTGTTCACTTTGTTTAAATCTTGCTAAGGAGAGGACAACTAAAGTGAATTCAATGTGAACATATAAAATATGAAATATTGAATCACAAGAGTTTAGGATAGAACCGGGAAGATGGGAACACGGTATCACGGTTCGTCAAAAGTCATCAAGGTGCTCTTTGAAGCTTGAGTCCCTGCACAAGATAAGAAACAAGACAACAAACACATACGGGGCTCCCCCCTACACTTATTATGAAAGCAGTAAAGGATACATCACGGGTTGCCTCCCGAGAAGCGCTTGTTTTTGTTCACCGAGTCACGAGCCTGACTCGACCCAATTTAGTTCATGGGGAACGTGGTGAGGGATGGAATCATCTCATGGGAGATGTCCTAACCAAAGTATAGCTTCAAACGCTGGCCATTCACCTTGAAATTGGGCTCATTTGGCTGAGAAAGCTCAATGGTCCCATATGGAAAGACTTTGGCGACGGGGAATAGACTAGACCAGCGACTCTTCAACTTGCCAGAGAAGATCTTCAACCGAGAGTTAAAAAGTAAGACTTGGTCACCAACGTGGAACTCTCGGTTCTTAATCCTTGCGTCATGAATGATCTTGGTCTTCTCCTTGTAGATCAGCGAATTCTCGTAAGCTTCATTCCTCAGTTCGTGGAGCTCGTTGAGTTGAATCTTGCGAAGATCACCGGCTTTGTTGATGTCGAAGTTAGCCCACTTCAAGGCCCAGTACGCCTTATGTTCCAGCTCGATGGGGAGGTGGAATGATTTCCCTTACACAAGACGATACGCTGTACAACCAATCGGGGTCTTATAAGTGGTACGGAAAGCCCACAGAGCATCATCTAACTTATCAGCCCACGCGGCACGATGCTCTCCCACAGTACGCTCCAGAATTCGCTTCAATCCACGGTTGGAAATCTCGGCTTGCCCATTGGTTTGGGGATGATAGGCGGTGGAAAGACGATTATTAACACCGTACTTAGCCATGACTCTTGCAAATTGATCATTGTAAAAATGAGTCCCGCGGTCACTGATGATAGCACGAGGAACGTCGAATCGAGCGAAAAGCTGCTTTAAAAAGTTCACAACCACCCTCGCATCGTTCGTAGGAAGAGCCTTAGCTTCAACCCATTTGGAGACGTACTCAACGGCTACGAGGATGTACTTGTTCCCTTTGGATGATGGAAATGGCCCCATAAAGTCGATGCCCCATACGTCAAAGATTTCACATTCTTGTATGAAATTTTGAGGCATCTCATCTTTATGTGTGATCTTGCCTTGGCGTTGGCAAGCATCACAATGCTTAACCATTTCGTGAGCGTCACGATAAATGGTGGGCCAATAGAATCCAGAGTCAAACACTTTCTTAGCGGTGTAGTTGGGACCAAAGTGACCGCCAGTGGGTCCTTTATGGCAAGCAGCAAGGATTTGCAAAGTTGCCGGTCCATCAACACATCGACGAATGATCAGATCAGCACATTGTTTGAATAGAAAAGGGTCATCCCAAAAGTAAGTCTTAACATCATTCAAGAACTTCTTCTTTTGTTGGGATGTTAACCCTTTGATGAGAACACCACCCGCTAAGTAGTTTCCAATGTCGGCAAACCACGGGGTGTCATCCAGATTGAGATTAATAGACATTAAGGTCTCAAGGGGAAAAGAGTCATTGATCTCATTGTTCGGATGATCCCCTTGATATGGATCCTCAAGTCTACTAAGATGATCCGCGGCTAGGTTTTCGGCACCCTTCTTGTCACGAATTTCAATGTTGAATTCTTGAAGGAGTAAAACCCAGGGAAGAAGTCTTGGCTTAGAGTCGTGCTTAGTCATCAATTACTTCAACACGGAATGGTCCGTGTATACGATTGTGGTGGATAAAACAAGATAGGGGCGAAATTTTTCAAAAACATAGACAACAGCTAAAAGCTCTTTTTCGGTTGTCATATAATGCAATTGAGCCCCCGTCATTGTTTTGCTAGCATAGTGGATTGGTTGGAAGTGTTTATTCACTCGTTGGCCCAAAACCGCACCAATAGGAAAGTCGCTAGCATCGCACATCAATTCAAAGGGTAGCTCCCAATTAGGGGTAACCAAGACCGGTGCCTTAGCTAGCTTATCCTTAAGAAGATTGAAGGCTTCGATACACTCTTTAAAAAAGATAAAAAGGAGTATCTTTTTCCAAGAGGTGGGTCATCGGGCGAGCGATTTTAGAGAAATCCTGAATGAATCGACGATAGAAGCCCGCATAACCCAGAAAACTTCTCACACCCTTCACGGTTGAAGGTGGAGGTAATTTGGCTATGACATCAACTTTAGCACGGTCGACTTCAAGACCGGCTTTAGAGATTTTGTGTCCTAGCACAATGCCTTCTTTTACCATGAAATGGCATTTTTCCCAATTCAGAACAAGGCGAGTGTCTTCGCACCGCTTAAGCATACGTTCCAAATTGGCAAGGCAAGAAGAGAAGGAATCCCCAAAGACCGAGAAATCATCCATGAAGACTTCCATGGTTTGCTCAACCATGTCATGGAAGATAGCCAACATGCACCTTTGGAAAGTCCCGGGGGCATTGCATAAGCCAAAAGGCATCCTTTAGTAAGCAAATGTGCCATAGGGACAAGTGAAAGTTGTCTTCTCTTGATCTTAGGGATCGATGGGTATTTGGAAATAACCCGAGAAACCATCAAGAAAGCAGTAATATTCATTACCCGCTAAACGTTCAAGCATTTGGTCCATAAAAGGAAGAGGGAAATTATCCTTTCTTGTGGCATCATTGAGTTTGCGGTAGTCTATACAAACTCTCCACCCAGTAACGAGACGTGTAGGAATCAACTCGTTGTTGGAATTGGGCACAACAGTGATTCCACCTTTCTTAGGCACACAATGGACTGGACTAACCCATGGTGAATCCAAAATAGGGTAAATCATACCCGCATCAAGAAGTTTGATAACCTCTTTTTTGATGACTTCATGGATTTTAGGATTCACCCTTCGTTGGCTTTGAATTATGGGCTTAAATTCGTCTTCCATGAGAATTTTATGTGTGCAAAAGTGAGGATAAATTCCGCGAATATTGGAGATTTTCCAAGCGATAGCTCTTTTATGTTTCTTCAACACGGCGATAAGTAGGGATTTTTCTTCTTCTTTCAGGTCCTTTGCGATGATGACCGGTAACTTCTTGTTGTCTTCAAGGAAAACGTACTCTAAATGAGGAGGTAGGTCCTTAAGCTCAAGAGTAGGAGGATCCTCAATAGATGGTGTAACTAACGATGGATCATCATTAGTCACCTCTTTAGGAGAAGGAGGAGAAAACGGGTCTTCATTGAGAAGTCTCTCAATAGTACGAATGTCTTCATCCCAATCGGTGGACGAATCATCATACTTAATATCGAGAGGACCCCAGCTAGCTTCGAAATCATCCAAGTCACTTTCTCCAAAGGGAGTCAATGCCGAAGCAATTGAGGCAACGGTCTCAACATTGGGTAGAGAAGAGGGAGTACTTTTGCAAGAATCATGAAAATGTTCTTCACAAGCCTCATCGAGAACATCAATAGCATTAACACTCTCATATGAATAAGGTTGCTTAGAAATCTTACCCATGTTGAAGACAATTTTATCGTCACCAACTCTCATGATTATTTCGCCCGCGGCTACATCAATGAGAGTGCGACCGGTCCTCAAGAAGGGACGTCCAACGATTAATGGAACACGAGGATCCATCTCGTAGTCAACGACAACAAAATCCGCCGGGAAGGTGAATTTGTCAACGCCAACAAAGACGTCTTCGGCTATCCCCACTGGATAAGCAACCGTACGGTTAGCTAATTCCAAAGTCATTTTGGTGGGGACTAGCTCGGGGAGAGATAATTGCTTCCAAACACTTAAAGGCATTATATTTATACTGGCACCTAGATCGGCTAGGGCCATGCAATTCTCTACTCCCGGGAAGTTGCAAGGAATCAAGAAACGACCCGGATCACCAAGCTTGGTGGGCAATTTCCTTAAGAGAACGGCGGAGCAGTTCTCATTAAGTTGGGTCTGAGCAATTTCAAGAAGCTTCTCCTTGTCACTTAGAAGATCTTTAAACATCTTAGCGTATTTAGGCATGTGAGCGAGAGCCTCGGCAAAGGAGATGTTAAAATTCAATTGTTTAAACATTTTGAGAAAGTTTGAAACTTGAATATCATCCTTGCTTTTTTGCTTCTCTTTCCTCAACCTTGAAGGATAAGGTATATTGGATGAAGAAGAAGGCTTTAGGGGGGTAGGATCACTCACAACCACGGGTGGTGGGGAAATAGGGATAGAAGGCAAAGGAGGTGGGGAAAGTTTCTCTTTTTCCTTATTTACAATCACGGGTGGAGGTGTAGGAAGCTCGGGTTCCGTATAACCTTTTCCACTACGAGTAGTGATTGCTTTCATCTCCCCTCTTGGGTTCGCAACGGTGTTACTCGGAAGAGTACCCAAAGAAGAGGGTTGATTACCTTGGAAGAGTGAACCGATCATATAACGTATGTTAAGCGCTTGAGTGCTGAAAGAGTCTCTCATGTCTGCACGAATATCATTGCTTTGTTTTTCCATGTCATTCCTAAGCTCGGCTCGAATATCGTTCCCTTGTTTCGCCATTTCGCCCTTCAAGTTGACCAATTGACTCTGAAGATTCGTCACCATCTCTCGATTAGTCTTCCTGAACGTCTCACGTCTTGATTCAATGCCGTCGGTTGATTGAGAGGTGGGGCTTGGTGAGCTTGAGAATTTCCTTGAGTTGGGTATGGATTTCTTTGGGATTGATATTGATTGGTAGCACGAGGTTGGGATTGGTTGTTTCGGTTATAGCTTTGTTGTTGGTTTTGGTTTTGAGGAGGGAAACCGGGTGGAGCAAGATAGTTGTTTGAACGATAACTTAGTAAGCTACGGTCTCCTTGAGGACGAGCTTGATAGCCTCCCGTGGGATAAGTACCGTATGCCGCGTTAACGTTTTCAGAAAAATTGCCTTGGGTAGAAGGACAATCATTGTAAGAATGAAGACCACCACATGTGTCATAAGTAATAGCAACGGCTTTAGCTTGTTGAAAGTGGTTTGTGGCCATGGTCATGAAATCCTTGTGCATATCCGCGATTTGTCGGGTAACTTCGGTTATCTTGAGATTGGAGGTAGTAGAAGAAACATTGACTCTCGAGTTAGATCTTGAGGATGCGGATGAATCCCAATTCTTGTGGTGAGTAGTCATGTTTTCAATCAACTCTCTAGACTCCTCCGGTCTCCTTTTCATAGAAGTACCACCAGTGGCGGCGTTGATCGTGTCACAATCACGAAAAGTGAGACCATTGTAGAAAGTATCAATGAGAGTGACGGGAAGCATGTTGTGATTTGGACAGCGGTCGATCAAATCATTGTATCGTTCCCAAGCATCGAAGAGCGATTCATCATTGTCTTGCATAAATCCACTAATTTGGTTACGAAGGCTTGAAACCATGGATGGTGGGAAGTAGCGCGACAAAAAGCGTTGAGTCATGTCATTCCAAGTATGAATAGAATTCTTTGGGAGACGGTCAAACCATTTTTCGGCATGGTGAGAAAGCAAGTGGGGAAATAGTTGAAGGCGAATTTCATCCATAGAAACACCGGGTGACTTCATGCTTTGGGTGATGCTAATGAATTTGTCGAGGTGTTTGTTGGCATCATCATCCAGAATTCCGCGAAATGGGTTAGTTTGCACTTGTTGGATCATGTGATGCTTCAACTAAAACTCCTGAGCCGTGATGTGCATCGGCACAATCGGGCCTCTGCGTCCGTTCATGGTGGGTTGACACAATTCCTCCATTGTTCGTAAATCAGGTAGGGGGACATTGTTGTTGTTGTTATTGTTATTCAAATTGGGTAGAGGTGGGTTATTATTGTTGTTATTAACACCAGCCATATCTAGATCTTCACGAGTCTCGGGCTCAAAATAGTTCGGAGATCTAGTACGCATACACCTGCAGAAGAAAAATATACACAAAAATAATATCTATATAATATTTTTGGTGCAAACCTTTGGAAAAGAATTGCTTTTTATGATTTTTCAATGTTTTTGTATTTTTGAAGAATTTTATATTTTTTATGGTTTTTTAAAAATTTTTGAAGCAAGGAAAATAACGTTCAAGGAACGGATCCTAAAATTCAATGCGTCTCTCACTAGAAACCGTTAATCGTAACGAAAAGAGCCGGCAGCGGCGCCATTTAATACACGGTTTTTACCCCACGTATGAAAATTCGTTGTTCCGAATCTCTTTGAGTTGATTTCCAGTCTAAAGTGCGACTCAATTGCCTTTTGGTGAACAAGAGAATGGTTTGGTTGATTATCTATTTTAAACTAATAGGAAATAAGTAAGTGTCGTTGAGTAAATTAGAAGTTTAAAGATTATACTATAAATAACGAGTTAAAAATAAATGCTTGAAAACTTAAAGACAAGATTAGAAAAATTACTTGAACACTTAATAAATCTAACACTTGAAAACTTTGCAAAAAAACAAGAAATTAAACAATTGGAAAACAAACAAATCCTTCCAAATCGGAATATCCAAAATGCATTAATCGGAATGTTTAGTCGGAAAACATTGATCGGAATGTGCAAAATGGCCTCGTCGGAATGGCTGAAAAGGAATCAGATCGGAATAATGACAACACCCAGGTCGGAATACTAATGCAATCGGAATATGGGACAAAACTCTCGTCGGAATATCTTAGAAATAAGGCTAATCGGAATATTGTGAAAATAGGACCAATCGGAATAATAAGAATGCTATAATCGGAATAACGAAAAAAAAGGCAATCGGAATATGGGAAATAGCTCAAATCGGAATGTATGGAAGACTCCCAATCGGAATACCACCAAATCAAGCCAATCGGAATAAAATTAAACCCTAATCCGATCCAAGGTGATCGGAATACAGATGCTCAAATCGGAAAGCTGAAAACCCTTTTCCAATTTGGAAATCGGAAAGAGGGATGGAGATCGGAAAGCTACAATCGGAAAAGGGTTTGAATCCTTTTCCGATTTATGTGGGATTCGAGAAATAGGCTAGTAATAAGCAACTTTGATAAGCTCACACCAAGACTTGCACGAATCAAAAGTGAAATATACTAAATAAGCACAAATAACAATTTATCCAAACTTAAAATAATCAATCTTTTGAATCAAACTATAAAAAGATGAACTTTTTAAGAAAACTTTTAAAAAGTAATTAAGCTAAACATGTAAATAAGCCAATAAGCACAAAGATCTTAAAGCTTATTCGTATGAAAACATAAGTAAGCATAAAAAGATTAACTTTTTAAGCACGAAATCATTAAGAACAACACGGATCAAATGAAATTCGCACCAAAATTAATCTAAAAATCAAAGAAAGGTAGAAAGAGATGAAAGATTTAAAGCTTAACTAGAACTTGATTAATGAAATCAACAATACACAAATGTTTAATCTTGAAAGATTAAAAGAATTAAAGATGAAAACTTAGTGAGAGAAAGTTTAGAACTTTCTCTCTCTAAAACTAGAAAGAAAAGTGAAAAATGAAACTAAAACTAAAACTAACCACCCTCCTAATGTGTATTAGGAGGGTATTTATAGGGAAAAATGGGAAGGAGTGCATGTGTTGCTTCTTCTTTCTTCCTTTCTTCACGTCTTCTCGACTTTATTTAATTCTTTGTCTTTTCTCGACGTCGTCTCGGGATTTGAACTTGTCTTGTTAATTTTCTTCTTTAATTTAGACTTGAGTTCTTCGACTTCATTAAACTTTCGTCTTTAGACTTTTTCTTCGATAAATCTTCAGAATAGGCCTTGGACTTCTGTTCTTTTTGCACTCTTGATCTTTTGACTTTGTCTTTTCCCGTTTTCTTCGATAAAAGCACGTGAAAGCCCGTGTTTTCTTCCTTTTTAATCTTATGGTCCTAAAACACAATAAAAACACAAACCACGCATAATTCCGACTTTTACGACATAAAATACACGTTTTGGTCTTGTTATTATTGGAAATAAGTGGTAAAAGGATAAGTGTTTACACACTTATTAAGAATAAATGATGGAAAAGCATGAGAAGACCATATCCTCCCTGCAGGAAGCCTTGGTTGTGGCGGAATCGAAAATTAACGAACAAACCAACCACGCTAACACCGGCGAGGAGCACATTGCTGAGCTGGAAGTCCTCCTAGCTGCATCCAATGAGAAGGTACGCGACCTTATTGATACCCATTGTTCACATAAGACCTATCTTGCCTTGTAGTAATTCCAAGTATTATTCACAAGTATCTGCAGCCGAAGCTGCCGCCAGAGCCGTAACGGAACAAGCCTCCACCATTGCTCAAGAACGTGATACGCTCAAGGAATAACTCACCCAGGCACAGATTGTCATGGAAGAGTGAGCAGCGATAGGAGAGGGAGAGCTGAATAGGCTGGTGACGGACTGCGTCAAAGTGTTATGCCCTCCACTGCTCACGGCCATAGCCAGTCGTAGGTGGATGGTGGGCCATGGGATGCGCCTTGCCGTAACCCAGGTAAAGAGGCTCCTCATTTTGTGCAGGCTTTTGTGGATGTTGTATCAGACGACATTGACCGTGGTAGGCACGAGGGTTTGATCAAGGCTTCAGAATTGATAAGAAAAAATGAAGACATCTCCCAACACGCCTACCATAATCTTGGAGCAGAAGACAATATGACCGCCTCCATGGCCGCCCTTGGGGAAATCCAACACCCCTTCCTAGATGATCTCTAATCGTTAAAGGATGCTTCCAACAAGGCGGTCATGGCCAAGCTCACCACAGACCCCACCGAACTAACCCTGCCAACATACGACGCTAGTTTGAAGGTGATGAAAGGTGAGAAACTTTTAGCCGAGGCGTTGGATGCCAATATGGCTAGGGCACAGAGTGGCAAGGATGCTCGTGGCGAGGCCCTCCGTGCCCTGATTGCAGAAGGAAAGAGAGAAATAGGAGAGTTCCTACTTCCTTTGTAATTTACCTTGTAAACATTTGTATCTTGTACTTATTCATCCGTGCATGTACACGACTAGAACTCATAATATTATTAGGATATTATATGTATGTCTATGGTGACCACGGCAATTTTGTGTATTGAATTTGAAACTTTTTTATTTTCTTTATACATCGTATATCTATTGCATGACATGTCACGGCTTATCAAGAATAAAACTAAGTCTATATTTTACTAGACGTGCAGCGTGTGTCTTTGTCATGGCCGGTACTATGTAAGTACAGAATGCAGAAACTTACTACAACGTCTTATAAATAAGGTGTCTAGTAAGGATACATGATCTGCGTCACTGCGGTTGCATCCCTCTTATGCGACAAGTTGAATTATTAGGTTCACCCAATCCCCTTACCCCGCCTGGGAGCGAATAGCACATGTACGGCATGAATGAATGTATATGAATAATAAATAGCACATTATGGAAATAACAAATAAATCTAGGACATGAGACAATATTTTGCACAAGAACGGGCCGTGGAGCTAGCTAGGCACCACGGCATTTTATTAGAACGTTTATGATTTTTTGACAGAATTAAAATTCAAAGAAAAATAGAACCTAGAAAGAATGAAAACAAAAAATACATGGATCTTCATTGAAGCCAACCATAGCGAAGTGTCTATGCGGAGGCCGTAGCCTTTCAAAGATAGCATTTTTTAAGGTTGCAGATATTCCATGTACGTTCCAGGTCACGACCATCCATATCGCGTAACTTGTACGTGCCTAGTCCCAAGGCTTTCGTAACCTCATACGGCTCTTCCAACTTGGGACCCAGCTTTCCTGTATTCTCCGTGCGACTTTCCTCGTTAGCACGATAAACAAAATCCCCTGGTCGAAAGGAAACACCTTTAACCTTGGCATCGTAATAATCCTTCATCCATGCCTTGGACTTGGCCTCATTGATAGCCGCTATTTCTCTTTTTTCCTCTAACAAGTCCAGATTAATCTAGAGTTCCTCATCGTTCGTGACGACATTAACCTCCGTCGTGCGGATGGTTGATATTCCAATTTCTGCTGGTATAACAGCCTCGGTCCCATAAGCCAGCGCGAATGGAGTGTCCCCATTGGTTGTTTTGATCATAGTCCTATGCGCCCATAGAACATGCGGCAGCTCATCTACCCACTTGGCACTTCGTTCATCTAAGCGTGCCTTGATGCGTTTCACCTAGGCTTCTATTTGTCCGTTCCACAAGACCATTAGTCTGCGGGTGTTTAACTGATGCGAAGCGCCGTGTGATGTACAATGTCGCGCACCAATACTTGAATGGATTATCCGCGAACTGCTTCCCGTTATCCGAGATGATTTCTCCGGGCAAGCCAAAGCAGCACACAATATTTTCCCAAACAAACTTTTTGACTTGTATGCCTGTAATGGATTTAACCGCCTTAGCCTCTATCCAGCGTGTAAAGTATTCCATTGCGATGATCAAGAACTTAACTCCCCCTGCGGCAACAGGAAAAGGTCCTGCGATGTCGATCCCCCACTTATAGAATGGCCATGGTGATGTGATGGGTGTTAGTTCTTGCTGCGGATGTCGCGATACTGGTCTGTGCACTTGACAATCACTTCATTTACGAATCATGTCACGTGCATCCCGATGCATAGTAGGCCAATAATATCCTGTGCGTAAAGCTCTTGCTACTACGGATCTGGGGCATGCGTGCATACCGCATGACCCTTCATGTATTTCACTGATCACATAGCTAGCCTGGCGTGGTCCAACACATCGCAACCACAGCTGTAAGAAGGAGCGCTTGTACAAAATACCTTCTCAGAGCTCAAAGTGCTGCGACTTCCTTCTGATACGCCGCGTCGCCTTTTCATCATCTGGAAGGGTCTCATCAATTAAATAGCTGATGGTCGGGGTCATCCATGTAGGTCCCTCTTCCTCAACTATAGATGTGATTTCCCCTTCCGTAATAGATTTTTCCTTTAGTATTTCTACCAAGACTCGCTTGGATAAGTGGGCAAAGCTTGTAGACGCAATCTTGCTAAGAGCATCCGCCTTCTTGTTTTCACCTCTTGGTACCTGCTTGATAGAAAACTTCCCAAAAGTAGCTATGAGTGACTTGACTTTCTCCAATTATTGGACCATGTTATCCTCCTTGGGTATGTAACCTCCTAGGATGTGATTCGTGACAAGCCGTGAGTCCACGTAAGCCTCAAGGTTGCGGACTCCCATCCTAGCGATGATTTTTAAACCCGCAATCAGTGCTTCATATTCCGCCTCATTATTAGTGGCTGTGAACCCAAAACGCAGGGCGTAGGTAAACTCCATTCCTTCCGGATTCGTGAGAATAAGGCCAGCTGCTGATCTGTCCATGCACGAAGATCTGTCAGTAAACAAAACCCATGGTTCCACTGGAACTTCCTTTGGTTGTACTATTGGTTCGTCCTCCCCTGGCTTCTCGATTAGGAAATCTGCCAAGATTTGGCCCTTAACCGCTGTCCTTGGTCTATTGGAGATGTTATGCTCACCTAGTAAAATGCTCCACTTTTGTAGCCTCCCGGCCACATCTGGCTTGGAGATGATTTGTTTTATTGGCTGATCAGTGATAACCACAATTGGGTGCGCCTGGAAGTACCGACGCAACCTTTTTGTAGCGTATACCAATGACAAAACCAACTTCTCCATAGAGGAATAGTTCAACTCCGGCCCTTGTAATATTATACTTATGAAGTAAACCGGAGTCTGGATTGTATCCCTATATGTCATGAGTATTGCGCTCATTGCTCCGTGTGTAGCAGACAGATACATGATGTGCTCTTCCTTAGGGCGGGGAGCCACTAGCATGGGAAGAGATGCGAGGTGTTGCTTAAGCTGCTCAAAGGCTTCCTCTGCCTCCTTTGTCTAGCAGAAGTCTCCTTTCTTTATGCACTTCTTGAGTGTTTTGAATAGAGGTCGTGATTTCTCCGCGGACTTCGACAAGAACCTGATTAGCCCGACCAGCTTTCCATTTAGTGATTGTACCTCTTTTCGTGTCCGAGGGGATGGTAACTGTATCACCGCGTCCGTCTTTTCCGGATAAGGCTTGATGCCGTTTGGATCAATCATATATCCAAGGAACATCCCTTCAGTTGCCCCAAACGTGCACTTTTTTGGATTCAGTTTCATGTTGATTCTCCTCAATGTTTAAAACGTCTCTTGGATATCACGGAGAAGTGCTTCCTCCGTATTACTCTTGATGACCAGATCGTCAACATATACCTCAAGGTTGTTGCCTATCTGGGAATCAAAGGCTTTATCAACAAGTCGCTGATATGTCGCTCTGGCGTTCTTTAGTCCGAACGGCATTTTCGTGTAACAATACACGCCCTGACTAGTGTGAAACGCCGTCTTCTCCTCAATCTTCTTCCGCCATCTGGATCTGATGGTATCCTTTGTACGCATCTAAAAAAGACTTGAAAGGGTATCGACATAAGGATTCCACCTTCCAATCAATTTCTGGTAGCGGATAGCAGTCTTGCGGACAAGCTTTGTTCAAGTACGTGAAGTCCACACACATGCTCCAACTCCCATCATGCTTCTTGACCATGACTGGGTTGGATAACCACTCGTGGTAGTATAACTCGCTCATAATTCCTGCGTCTACTAATTTCCATACCTCATCCAGTATTACCTGGCTGCGCTCTGGTGCTTGACCACGCTTCTTTTGTTTAACAGGAAGATATCCTGGCAGATTTGAAGTTTATGTTCTGCTATCGAATGCGACACACCTGTCATATGCTTAGGCTCCCATGCGAATACATCCAGGTTTGCTTTTAGGAGAGAGCACATGGCCCTCTTGCCGTTATCCGAGAGCATTCCCCCTATGGCCACCTCTTGTTCTGGGTACTCGGGATGGATTGCCACCTTCCAATTGGGGGGGTGGTAATCCTTCCTTAATGGGAACAGGCTGGACTGGTGTTGTCACGGCGTGGCATTCGGATGCGGGAATAATTGAACTGTAAATTGTAAGAATTCTCCCTTCAACATGGAACTTAATCATGCCATGATCCGTAAACGGAACTGCCCGTATGGCCAGGATGCCTGGTCTTCCAATAATCCCATTGTATGGAGAGTGTGAGCGTATCACCAAAAAGTTCATCCATGCCGTGGTGGAATTCTCTTCATTCCCAATGGTTACTAGCAGACAAAGTTGTCCTATTGGCCAGATAGTGTCTCCACTAAATCCAATGAGTGGCGACGTGGCCGGTACTAATTGGCTACTTATCTCCGGTCGTAGCTGTACGAAACAGTGTTCGTAGAGTACTTCTGCTGACGACCTCCATCCACATACATACAGCGGACGTTGTGGGTTCCAATGCTTACCTCAATCATGAAAGGTGCATCAGCCATGTTGCTTGCCGTAATAGGAGGGAATGAGATCTCTCTGCCGCGCGAAAATTATTGAGTAACCTTCTGCTTTATGCGGCGCTGCCACGATTGGATCATATATATGGTTGAAGGCTTGTCCTTTTGGTGTTCCTTCTATTCATATTTTTTATTGTCCTTCCCATCCTTCTAATCCTTGACCAGGTGTTTGAGCTTGCCTGATTTAATCAGCGACTCGATGAGCTTCTTGAGCTGGATGCACTACTCCGTGCCGTGACCTTTGTCATTGTGTAATTCACAGAAGCGATTTCCTTGATGACGGTTGACTGGGTTGTCATTGGGGGAGGCCTTGGGAAGTTTGCCCCTTCTATCAGCAAGATTTCTCGGTACGGCATCTTTAGAGGGGTGAATTTATCATCTGACAGCCCTCCTTTGTTTTGGCTCTTGTAATCCGAGTTCATTCCATTCCCTTGGGTGTTTTGACCACCTCACTGCCTCTTAGGCTGGTCGTTCGATCGATAGTTGTAGTTTCCCTTTGTAAGATAGGCCGCGGCTATCGCGGTTTCTCCTTATACAAAGTTTTCTGACCCTTTCCATGAGGTCATCATACTTCTCCGGTCGCTTGTCATTGAGGCGCCTAATTAATTCCTTGTCCGTTATGGCATGCATATAATCAAAAAATTTTAGGAGCTCGGGCATTGTTTTTGTGCGCGTGCACTCATCATTAAAACGTTCCGTGAAGTCCTCCGTAGATTCTCCAGGTCGTTGCTTGAGAATTGCCAATGAGACCGGATCTCTATTATACTTCTTTTGCTGAGTATAATTGTTTTTTAACGCTGTACGCAACTCACTGAAGCTATCAATGCTTCGTGGAGGAATCCCCTCAAACCAGTCACGGGCGTTGCCAATCAAGGTCGAATTGAACATCTGGTATCATATAGGCATTGGCCATCGTTCGATCTTTGCCTGCGCATCAAATATCTTTAGGTGATCATCCGGATCACCAGATCCATAATAGGTTTTGACGCATGTTGGCATACGACGCTTTTTATCCTTGGAGTAATTCCGTATGCGGAGGGTGAAAGGATCCTCCCTAGGATCACACCATGGGCGGGAGAGATCTTTCCCCTCTACATCACGATAGTAAAGGTCATCGTAGTATCCCTCATCATCCGATGGTGGTGGAGGAGTATACCTAGGTCGGCGACGCTTGGGGGGATGGTCATCTGAATCCGACCCCGAGGGGCGGGGAGAAGGGGGCGGTGCTCCACTTCTCTGCTGAGGACCCCTTTTGTGAGAAGAGATAGGAGCCTTCTTCTCACTGTTCGCCCTATCCCAAACGGTGGTGCGGCGATTGTTCCTGGTAGATTCTAACACCGGGCGTTCGCAGAGCCGTCGGACCTATCTCCTTCCTCACGATATTGTAGTAATTCCTGCATAATGCGATCCCCTATGCGCTCGAATACATTCCGGGGTCGCGAGTTTTCCTCAAGGGGGTTTCGCTCCTGTGGGCGCACTTTGAGTTTGAGGAGAGGCTCCGGATACGGCCCTACCAAAGTTGAACCTAGATTGGAGGTTCCTACCTAGGCTTAACCTTGACACAATACCCGGGACGATCCTCTCAAAGTTTTGCGTGAGAACACGAGCGAGGTCTTCGTCACTAAGTGGTTCCACTTCTACTTCTTCCTTGATTGATGGCCTGTGTGGCTCCTTGTTAGGGGCATTAGGCGCACTCCTCGGATCAGGGTTATCCATGGTCATGGTTGGTGGTGGGGTATTGTCGGACATGCCTGCCCCACCCAAAGACTGAAAGACGTTTCAGTTATTCGGTCCGCCTGTTTGGTTGCCAGGTGACTGGGTGGGGATGAGTATCCCATCCCCTGTGGACTTCCGATTCGCAGGATTCGTGTTCCTGGGATTCCCTACGGATATCCCTTCGTCATTGAAAGAGATCGAGATGAAATTTGTTCTAGCTTATTGTTTGGGTCCTACGGATGGCGCCAACTTGTTGATACAAAAGTTGGATGATCCTTTCTAGACCCGAATTAGGTTTAATTTGGGTATGCTGGGCTCCGGCTCTTGCACCAAGTGAATAACTTGTTGGGATCCTGCACACTAAAGCAACACGCGTTAGGCTTACCATGGGAATGTATCCCACGATTAGACTCCGGCTTGAGAGTGTTAAGAATCGGATGTGAGGTTAGAGTATGGAGAATGTCATACCTTTGTGGAACCCTTGGGGGTTCCTTATATAGGCAGTGAAACCATAATGGGCTCACTGTTTACTTCGGCCCCAAGCATAAGATAATCTCCATAATTAGCTTGATTGTTATCTTCTAATTATGGTGAGTGTATATCTTATTCTTTGAGGCAAATCCCAATCCTAATAGGATTCTGATTCTGTCTAACCCTTTTCCGGCCGTGCCGGGTCATGGGCCGCCCATATCTTATGCGACCACTATTCATTCAATCCCTTAATGCTAAAATGACATTAATCCAACCCATTCGTGATGGGCCGGATACGGGTAGTACCCGTGGGCTGGGTTCATGACCCGGTTGGGGACTATACGTCATCACTAGGAGGGGGTATATATAGCCTACCCTACATTTGGGCTTGATGGGCTATATTGTTTACATATTGGATCACCAGCCCAAACTTCGTTTATACCGTTAGAGTGACCGATCTTTTTTAAATAGGTAAAAACGTATTTCCAACAGTTCATATTGTGCTCAAAAAGCTTTCACATAATTCCCTTAAATCTAGTTTTTGAAAAGGATTTTGAAAAAATGGTCTTTGGATCATTTTAACTAGTGAAACTATTCAACCCGCCTTCTAGTTTCTACATTATTCTTATTAGTCGAGTTTCTCTCATGCATAGTTTGATTACAAGCTACGTGCACTCCTTAACAGGCTATTAAGATCTATTCATTAGGATTAACATACGTAAATATTATTTAGAAATGAAAACATTTAGAAATGAAAATGAAAGTAATTAACAAGTTTTAAAGTTTAGGATTTAAAAAAATAAATAAAGTGTTTTATAAATATAAAAAATTTACAAGCAAATTAGTATTAATAAAAAAAAGAAAAAATATTTTTTTATTAAAGTCGGTTTGCACCAAGGTTATGGAACAAAACGAAAATTATTTAAAAGAAAAAAACAAGCCCATTGAACTTATATTTAAATTAGGAGGCCTTAGGGAATTTATAGAATACATAATTTTATACCAAAAATCATATTTTCCTTCCTCATAATTTCTTTTATCCGAAATCCATCCATGGTGGAATTAGGGTTTCTTTTTAAAAAAATCTTCCATTGATTTTAAGGTAAAACCTTGAAACCCCGTATTTTCTTTCTTTGTTTTAATCTTTTTATTAACCTAGTCATGTTAATCATGTAATTCATCCTTACGTAGCCCAGTTGGCCACCAAGGTTCTACTAAGTGTTTTCCTTAGGGCAGGTTCCCTGGAGGTCTTGGGTTCAAGACCTGCCATGGGCTTTTCCTCTCAAGCGAAGCGGATAAGGAGTTTAACATAACTAGGCGAGGGTTCAAAGAAGACATATGCCTGCTTGGATGTTATTGCATTACTCGACACACTAACCATTAATATTTGACGTTCTAGAAAGATTAAAAAAATAAAAGAAAAAATGTAATTAATCCTTGTGATGTATTAGGGTTTATGATTGTAGTTAATGATATTAGGGGTTGTAATGAACAATTAATGAGGTTAGGGTGATCATTGATGATGTTTAGGTAGTCTAGATGAGTGTTAAAATCGGAGATAAAACTGGGTACAATTTAAAGTCATCTAGTAGAGGTCATAACTCCGTCATAAAATGAGTTAGAGGTCTAATTTTATATAAAAACATTAATTTAGATATTCTACTTTCCAATGGAGATGGTCGAAACTCAATTGGAGGTATGGAAGTTAGTTTTTATAAACTTACAAGATTCATGGTCAAAAAATGTGTTTTTAAAGACGAATTTAGGGTTAGGGTTTGAAGGGTTGAAACCGTAACATATGAACTTATTTTCAAGCCCTCATGGACAAATCTTAACTATGATATACAGGAGGTCAAGCATGCATTTGAAGAAATGTTATGGGGTTTTGGTAGGTCAAACATATGTAAACTTTTGAAAGGTTAGATCTGGAACAAGTTGTGATCACGAATTTATTTAATTTTTTCTATATTGTGACCTAATATTTAATTTGGATCATCTAGATTCATATAATATGATGTAGTAAAATGGTCTAAATAGTAGGGTTTGGATAAGATAGGTTTTTGCTTTAACGAACAGTAGGTAAAATATTACGATTTTCAAAAACGTAGTAAAGGGAGTTTAGAAGAGTATTGATTTAAGCTTTTAGATAGATTCCAATGAATTTTACATAATTTGGGTTACTACATAAATGATACAACATGTGTGCTTTGTGTTCTTGTTGTTGAGGTGCGAGGAATTCACTTGTAGCTACGCTTCAGGTGAGTTTTTTAGTCACATTTTTTAATACTTGTTTTATTCTAGTGGGATGGAAATGATGCTATATAATTTTATACTAAATGCTAAAATAATAAGATACTACATGATTATTTGTTGTGATTGAAAATACATACGAAGACGCATAACATTAGAAAAACTTATTGGGTCGTGTGACAGTAATATTCAAACTCATTGGGGATGTTAGAATTGGGAAAACTCATCGGACAAGGCCAATGGACCGGGAGCCGCCGTCTCTACATACCTATTTCATACTTGATACTTGATGAATGATATATGATTCTTGATGTTTGAGGTTTAGGAATTGCTTGAATGATATGGTAGTTCTAGAGTTCATGAATTGATAACTAAATTGTTTTGCTATATCATCTATTATTATAAAAGGGTTTTATATGATGCTCTAAACCTATGATTCTCACCAACTTTATGTTGGTGTTTTTAAGCATCATTTTTAGGTGAGCATCAAGACAATTTAGCTGTTAGTAGTGGCTAGAGAGACCTTAGAATTGCTGTTGGAGTTCATCTCCTTATTATATTGTTTTAGACTTTTTGCATGTATACTTGTTCACTGAACTTGATTTTTGTTTGTCTATGGATTGATATGGGATTTCATTTTAATAAAAGTCTCCTAATAAGTGTGAAAACACTTATCCTTTTACCACTTATTTCCAATAATAACAAAACTAAAACGTATATTTTATGTCGTAAAAGTCAGAATTATGCGTGGTTTGTGTTTTTATTGTGTTTTAGGACCAAAAGATGAAAAAGGAAGAAAACATGAACTATCACGGGCTTTTATCAAAGAAAACAAGAACAGACGAAGTCAGAAGATCAAGAGTGAAAAAAGAACAGAAGTCTAAGGCCTATTCTGAAGATTTATCGAAGAAAAAGTCTAAAGACGGAAGTTTAATGAAGTCGAAGAAGTAAAGTCTAATAGAAGAAGAAAATTATAACACAAGTTCAATTTACATCGACAAATTCCGAGACGACGTCGAGAAAGACAAAGGATTTAAATCGAGTCGAGACGAGAAGAAAGAAATAGGAGGCAACACATGCACCTTCCCATCTCCTATAAATACACTCCTAAACACATTAGGAGGGGGGTTAGCTAGTTTATTTCTTTTTTTTGTAGTTTTCATTGTAGAGAGAGAAAGTGTTTAACTTTCTCTCACTAAAACTTCATCTTTTCTTTCAAATTTAAGCTTTATTTAATCTTTGTATTTGAGTTTCATTAATCAAAAAGTTCAAGTTAAGTTTTTCATCTTAATCTTTTTCTACCTTTCTTGATTTTAAATTATCTTTGATCCGAAATAATAATGAAACGTGTTTGATTTTGATGATTTTGTGATTAAAAAGTTTATCTTTTTATTTCTTTCTAAGTCTTACACGGATTAAGCTTTGAGCTATTCATGCTTATTGGCTTATTTAGTGTTTAGCTTATTGTTTTTAGTTTTCTCAAAAAGTTTAGTCTTTTTAAATTTTCTTTTATAGAGTTTGCAAATTTCGTATTTTAAAGGCTTTCTAATTTATGCTTGATTTCATTTGGTTAAGATTTGGATAAGTGCTTATTCGTTTATGCTTATTGGAACTGCTTATTGGGATTTTTGCTTATTTCACTTGCATCAGATTAATTTGCCCTCCATCGCAAAGTTAGGGCTCAAACATTGCGACGGTACATTCAGACAACTTATTTGTGATGGCAATAACCCAAGGGGTTCTACTTTGTGATCAAGAGAGTTTTTTCCCCTTATTCCGATCGTGATTGCGATCGCTCATTGCGATCGTACATTGCGACGGGACTTAAGGTTACTTTGAGACGAAACGCTGCCCAATTTTTGTTAGCAACATTCCGACAGAAATCCTTGTATTCCGATACTATTATCCCGATCTTAAACATTCCGATACTGGACATTCCGATAGATAGTGTATTCCGATACTCAACTTCAATATTCCGACAGAATTCAGGTGTGATATTCCGATGGGTAGTATTGCGACCAATATTGCGATGGTTTAGACATTGCGACTGTGACAATCCGTTAATTTATGGTTGATATTTTATTCTCAAGTATTATTTAAAAACATTATTTTAATGTTATATTATGAACTCACTTATTTTTGGGAAGAAATTTGGGTTTACATCTTGAAGTAGCATCGACTACGTCTAAACCTGAAGATTCTACGTTACGTGCTTACGTTTACATACACCGTTTTTGGTGACAGTCCGACATTTCAGAAAATAAATTTATCCGTGAATATTATTTTGAGATTTTAAATTTGTGTTGGTTCATAAACTCACAAATTTACGAGAAGATATTAGGACTTACGATTATAATTTAACGTCCTTTACGACTAAACCGGAAACCTTAGGATTACGTATTTACGTTTTCGAACTTTGTTTTTGATGAGACAAATTTTACTAGATTCGTTTTGTGCCGTTGATTCATAATTTATAAAAACGTTTTTCGTAAAATGACCCGAGGGCACGTAAATCGAGGAAACTAGAATCGAGGAGTACCCGTAAATAATTGGGGATGAGACAAAAACAAGTTTTGCCCCATCCCCACATGGGACGCCCAAAACTTGACACCACAACATGTGATGTGGCCAAGTTTTAGCTTGTTGCTTACACTTGTTAAGCAAAGCTTAACAAGTAAGCCAACTTTCCACCAAACCATCAAAACTACTTCACACATACCACTAGCTCTCATTTGTTAAATGCAAAACCACCAAAAGTTCCCTCTACTCTCTCCCCTAGCCGTCCCATATTCACCACAACACCACCATTTTGATCAATTCTAGCCATAAACCATGTGTTATCTACACATATGGTGAAGCCCTATTGAAGACTTGAAGATTGGAGGTGATTCTAACATCCAAGGAGGTGATATGATGATGTCCAAGGGCTGATTTCTACATAAAGTTTACAAGTAATGGTGGCCTTGAAGATTGGTGTTGATTTATCACAAGTTATGTGATCAAAATCCATGTCTTGATCACAACCTACATAATCTTGGTGGTATAAAGATTGTTCTTCCCATCCTCTTGTTATTTTGATTATGTAATCATGTATTTTCTTTCTTATTGTATATGTATATGATGAATATATGATGGTAAAAATATTGTGTGGGGATCAAGTGTTGATAAATATGATTAAAGAGATGAAAAACCATAGGTAACAAGGTTAAAATCTTGCTTAATGTGATGGTTGTATAAAAATAGTAACTAAATACATGTTAAACTGATAAAATGGCAAAGTGGAATCAATATACTGTAAGTATTAGGTCTTGTACACATGTGAGAGTTGGCCATGCAATGGAATCATCAAAATGAGTGAGATATGATCAAAACAAGATTAGTGTACCAATCTGAATAGTCTGTTTTGTAGGGACTGTTAAGGATAGTTAGACATGGAAAGAGCAGTAGCTATATCAACTTATTTGTAGCACATAATATGAAGTTTATGCCATCCAAAAATGAGCTTCTATCTCCTTATAGAACTCAAGATATGATAAAAATGGTGAAGATGAAACTAAAAATCAGATTTTGAAGAATTAATGTTTAATAGTATTATATAAGCACTCAAACTAATATAGTATAAAATGTGAATTAAAACCCAATAACTTATAAATTTCATTTATATAAATATGTATAAGGTTAAATAAATGGAAACTTTATAAAAATGGTAGTTGAATAAGATTTATAAGTTATAAAAACTATAAACATGATTTTTACGACTTTTTCGGCTATTACCGTAAAATTAACGTTTTTCGCCAATTAAAACTTAGACGATCAAACCCGTCTAATGTAAAGTTTTTAAAATTCATATACTGATGTATAAGTACCTAATACAATTAAAAACCGATAAAACCCGAACTATATGACATACGGACATTAACGAGCTAAGTTAGCATATTTGGACTAATAATTTAACTAAATAAGTTAAACACTTATAAAAATTACTTATTGGGCTTAACCCATTTGGGCCCAACATGTAAAGAATAAATACTGATAATACAAGTATAAAATGGATTAATACAAGTTAATGAACTTATAATATGCTTATTGGACCAAAAACATGTAAATAGGTAAAACTGGTAAACTAGTATAAAAGTTACCAACACATAACACTAAAATGAGTAAATGAGAATGTATAAACCCACTTAATCATCATCATATATGCAAAATCATCATATGTATATTTGTTATTTTTATAAAGTCGTTGGACAACAGTCTAAGACGAGTATTATTTGTCTAGGTTTCCGTGATTGAAGCACGTACCGTACATCCGAATCGCCGATAACCGCCTTCCCACATCAACATGAGTTCATAGCCTCGCACTCTTTTAAATGTTTTTATGAAATGTTTTATAAACCCGCGAGGGAGATAACATGTTAGTTTTGATAAAATAGGACACCATTTGTCCCGATTGCTTGTTTATTGATTTGGACCCGAATGATTGCATGACCCGATGAATGATTTTATGACCCGATAGATGAAATGAAATGGATTATTAAAGTTAGGTTATGTCACTAAAAGTCCCATTAGCATGAATTGTGAACTACCGGGATTTGGTAGACGCTTATGCATATAATAGTACTATTTGGGGACGATCACCCCAGTTCGCGCCTTGACGGTTGATCCCCGTCGTGCCACATTGATTGGTAAGCGAATTTATCTATGAGAAGATTTACACAAGCGTGATTATTGTGACGACACGCTAATTTAGATGGGCAAATTAGTTTCGGGTTAGCTACCCGTTGTTTGTTGAAGTAAGGTAACAATGTCATGCGGCTTATAATAATCCAAATAACGAAACTACTGCTATATGCATTGAATTACGATATATATTGCCTGACTAGCAATACGGGGTCTTATTAT
This sequence comes from Glebionis coronaria, assembly GCA_025667525.1. Classification (NCBI taxonomy): domain Eukaryota; kingdom Viridiplantae; phylum Streptophyta; class Magnoliopsida; order Asterales; family Asteraceae; genus Glebionis; species Glebionis coronaria. The sequence continues at coordinate 216,908,065 of CM046876.1, read as the reverse complement.
TGATTTTATGTTTGTGTTTTGGTTTTACATAACCATATTCATATAACGGATTTTATTTAACTTTATACAACGTTATAAAACGTATTGTATAATATTTTTACGACATTGGTTCGTATAACGGTTTTGAAGGCGAAAGTCTATATTGTGATTTTGCCAAGGATTTGTATAAAATGTTTTTGGCCTATTTTATGGTCTACTATAAAGATTTGTACAAAAATGATTTTCGGTAATAATTTTATACCGATATTATATTGATGGATTTAATTAAAACTCTATGAATTCACTCGGCGTTTTTGCTGACCTTTTCTTTTAACATGTTTTATCTCAGGTACTTGAAGGTAATTCTCGGGAAGACAACAAGAATTCATGGCCCGAACTTAAATAACAATTTCCATTCAAATATTTTGTAAAAGTTGTATGAAATGACTATGACTTGGGACCTATGTAAATTTGATATTTATGAATGAAAATTCTTTTGTTATTAAACGACGTGATTTTTATGCGTTGTCTATGATGTGAGTAATGTGCTATCCCGTAACACCAACGAGTCTTCCGCTGTATTGAATTGTATAAATTTAGGGGTGTTACAGTTTGGTACCAGAACTCTCGTTATAGAGAACGAAATATTTTTAAAACCAAGGTTTTGAATAAAACAGTTCAAAATCTTTTAACTATAAACATTTTTCTCAAAATGTCTAAAAATCTTTTGACTATAACGGTGCCGAAGAATTCCCGAGTTACCGACAAGGCCAGACTGAGAAGTGTTATTTTAATATATATATAACTTGGATTATATATATATATATATATATATGATGTAATTTTATTATATGATTGTTTGATGATTATTTTGATATTTATACAAGGTATTTATACGACGTAGATTGTCACAAGGAACCCTAAATCCCCTAGTAAATTAATCGAAGCTATTACCGTAGGAATTCTAGCTATCCTAGATCTAAACCAAGTTGTGGATATTTACGATCCCAACAAATGGTTGATATTCGTAGAAATGTTGATATTAGTTGATTACGATATTAAAAAAGAATTGGCGAGATTAAATCTGATATCGATGTCATGACGATCTTTCCTTATAGAGTGGAGTTTGACAAAACGTTACCACCTAGAAAGATGTCATCTGTTTCGTTGTCACCCAATTCTTAAAATTGAAATCAAAAAGGTGAATGTTGCACTTGAGGCTGTCATTGGAACCATTACCCAAAAGCCTCATGCCACTAGTACCTTTCCGAGAAGTCTAATTGAATGTATGAGTCATTTCATACTAGTGACTCATTTGATAACTATTGTTGTAAGAGATATAGGATTGGAAATTAAGTGTTGATCATATCGAGCTTTTATTGCCCTTTTAAGGTCTAAGAATAAGGTTGAAAGTATTGGAGAATGAGGTAGGATATCGAATTGAGTATAAGTTGATTGAAACTTGAATAAAGTAAAATTTAACCCGTATGGAATATGAGATTATTAAGAGGAAGTCATTAAGTCCTGTGATTGAATTATAAGGTTTTAAATGATAGTTGATTCGTGTTAAGGGTTGTTCCTAGGCCATTGTCCACTAACGAGGATGCCCAGTGTCCAAGAAATAAATTGAAGAAATCTTCTTCTGAATTGAGACCGACGGATCTTCTGGGACATGTGGAACACCTAATGACTCTTGTAGATTAGTATTCATTGTGGTATCTTTTAAAAATCCCTAACTTAACTGAGACATCAGTTGGTAGGATGAGTTCTTGGAATTGTATGACACAGTGACACGTAATGTGTTACGGTACAGTTTTGACTTGTTTGTGATTAATGAAAAGACTACCTTTGATTGCTAAATTCTACATGTATCGATGTTATCTATCTTTTATTTATTTATCCTAATGTTCGCATTAGTGATGCAACCATTGCATAAGTACTCATCTCGATTTGAGTTACGTTGTGGATTATTCTTTTTTTGAGTGCCATCGAGGTCACGAACCTCATGATTATTTGGCTAAGCTCATTTCCTATCATATTTAAGTTAGTTCTTGGTGAACAATTCTTCATCACTCCTTTGCAGATCACCAAGTGTTTTTATAAGTTAAAACAATATCCCTTGAGAAAAATTGAATTTTCATCACTATAAGGATTATTCAAAGTGAGATTCATAAGTGATCGTTATCGAAATGAAGTTATTTATAAAACACCTTGGAAAAACTTAATTGTTTTCACAACAAAGAAAATCTTTGTAAATTTATTTATGATTCTTATTTAAGAATTAAGCATGAAAATGTTTTTATTATAAACATGATGACAAAATTTTGACGAACTGAGTATTGCATCGTTAATCTTTAAATTGTATATAGTTGCGCGCCTACATACAATTTGGAAGTGACCATGCAAGGCTGATTAGTAGTCACCATGAAATTATTAATAAACACAAAATTTTCTTTGAAGATTGTGAAAGATTAAATTTTATGAGATCTGTAAGAAGTGAAAAATAGGGACATATTGATAGGGACACCTACGTATGTTCCCGTACTATTTATTCTTCTGTGCCGAATTTAATCATCTATATATATTGTCTTAATTGGCAATTGATATTCCCTTCTTGTCCAATTCTCCCGTTGTGAGATTCTTAGGAAGAGTATCTGATTACCGAGTGTTGATACCCGACTGGATGTATCGACGTTCCTATCATTTCTTTTGATTTGGTTTCATTTGAATGACCTGGGTAACGATCCGAGGAGCTTTCGAATGCGTACTCAAATTATGAAAACATGGGATATATTCATATTCGTTAAATGTTTTCGTCTGTATCTGATTTGAAATTCTCTCGCATAGATTATGCGTTAACCTTACTCTTTTAAGGTTAGTTATGTCTCTGGATATCCTTAAATTTGTGAAGGATTATGAGTTATTATTAGTCTTTTGAGAAGTTCACATCTTATTGACGGTAATGAAACTGGAAAGTATATAGTGCCAGTAGAATGGATTGATTAATTATGACATGACGACATTGTCTTAATTGATGGGAACTCGAATAGAATTCCCCTAAATGATAAGATGTTGATTATCAAAAGTGATCTAAATAATTCTTGATGGATGACCATATCCTGCATTTAGACTTGAAATTATACCATGAATGGTTGTGAATTAGTCGTAGATGTTATAATCTAGAAAGAACCTAATATGAATTTATTAAAAGATTTTTCTGTTATCTGAAACTTTAGGAGGTATTTATTTGTGAATTAACTAGAATTTTGCCATTAAGGCAAGTTGAAATTGGTATTGATTATATTCCCGATGCTGCACTGGTGGCGTGTGCACTGTACGTCAGCACCATCTGAATTAAAAGAATTACCGTACAAGTTAGAGAGTTGTCGGAGAAAGCATTTATTCTACCAAGCTCGTCATCATGAAGAGCTATGGTGTTATTATTTCTTATATTTATTGATTACCATGAACTAAGTAAATTGACGATTAAAATCTATATCCACTACCCAAGATGATAGATTGTTCGATCATTTACAAGGTTCTAGCGTATATTCAGGAATTTGATCCACGGCATGGTTATCATCAATTTCGCGTCCGCGAAAAAGATTATCTATTTCAATTACTACATCTAGAACTTGTAATGAACATTATGAGTTTCACGTGATGTCGTTTGGATTGACTAATCGCATGTAGCATCCATAAATTTGGTGAATCACGTGTGTAGGCTGTAATTTGATAAATTCATGCTTGTGATCATTAAGGACCATTTGTTTATTTATAAGAATAAGAATGAGTTAATAATTATTTATAGATTGCCCTGAATTGGCCGAACAATGAAAACATGTACCTTGAATAATTAACATGTGATTTAAGACTTTGGGTTATACCAAAAAGAAACTGCAAATATGTTTTGACAAATGTTTTATCAAAGGAATTTTTAAGAGATTATTCCCTTATACCCAGAACATTTAACTAAACTCCTGTTTAGGGGTAAATGTTTGTGTATACCTCAAGACAACCTAGGAGGAATTGAGGAAACCATTTTAACCCTGACTTGAAATTTGAAAGACAGTTTTTGCTTTTCAACTATGAAAATTTTGACCAAAGTATAACCAAAGATTTTTTAAACATTTACGAATCTTATTAATTATTTTCGATAAATCAGCAAAAAAAATCGTGTTAATTAAATTCAAATTTATTCTTTTGAACATTTTCTTATAATTGGACGAACCGAGAAATTTAAAACTTTTTACGTTTACGTTTCATAAAAATTAAATATCTATTATTTAATTACTTGTAATGATTATCGTCGCTTTAGACGTCGGATTGAGCAAAACTGATAAAAATAATAGTTGAAACAAAACTAAAACTTAGAAAATATGAAGAAAGAATTTCTGAGGGAATTGTGGACATGATAATTATTTCATCAGGAAAAGTGAATGTAGATACCGACACATTATATAGAAAGGATAAAGAACCAAATGGGATGTGTTCCTTAGTAATGATGGTACAAAATAAATTGCTGAACAATTTAAAAATAGCTGATGCTTGTAAAGAAGGATAATATAGATAAAAAAAGGGGTTCGCGGCTAATGTGAACCATTAGTAATAAGAGCCGATGGCGTTAAACGTTTTAAAGGCCAATTGTGGTTGCCTAAACATGGAGGATTTCGAGATGTAGTCATGTTGGAATCTTGTAAGTATAAGTATTATATTCCTGTCATTTCTGACTAAATGTATTTTTATCTGAAGAAGTTGTACTAATGGCAAATTATGAAGGCAAACATCGCCTCATACATTAATAAACGTCTAACTATTGCAAAGGTCATCATCTGAATTTGATTCGATTTGGGTCATCATCGACAGAATGACCAAATCTGCTAATATCATTCTTGTTAATGATAGATTCTTGATGAAGAAATTGACTCTTTGTATTTAAAGGAGTTGTGTAAACATAGTGTGCCTGTATCGATCATCTCTAACAAGATCCTCGCTTCGCATCGAATTTCTAGAGATTTGCTTAGAAGTCATTGAGAACGAATCTTGTTGAGAGTACTCTGTACCACCCCAATCGAAGGGACGAGGTAAAGTAACGATACAAAATACTATAAGTGTTGTTTTATGTTTGAATGATTGACCTTTGGTAATAAACTGTATAATCGCTTTCCTTTGGAGAGATTATCATTGATAATTATCGTATTAGGATCGAGATCGTATCTTGTTAGGATCTAAATATAAGAGCATCTGTAAGCAAGAGTTGGGATGAAGACATCCGACATACACCCATTGTGAGTTGGACATGTCTTTTAGGTTTAAGGTTTCCTATGATGGCGAACCTAACCTTACAAAATACTCGACCCGCTAGACCTGAAATGATTGTTGAAATTAGGTTCTGATTATTGACTACCGGTAGTGAGCAGAAGGTTATAAAATGTAGATCTTGAAGTGCCGAATGGATAGCGAGGTTATGACAAAAGATTTCGCATTGGAAAAATGAATTGATGATCTGAAAGATCATGGGAATTAAGTCCCCGTTGTATGGGACTATTGAGATGATGTTAAAAGATTGGTTTGAAAGGCATATAAGCTGGATCTACCCTAGGACTTCCGTCAATTGATGGTTGATATTTTATTCTCAAGTATTATTTAAAAACATTATTTTAATGTTATATTATGAACTCACTTATTATTGGGAAGAAATTTGGGTTTACATCTTGAAGTAGCATCGACTACGTCTAAACCGGAGGATTCTACGTTACGTGCTTACGTTTACATACACCGTTTTTGGTGACAGTCCGACATTTCAGAAAATAAATTTATCCGTGAATATTATTTTTAGATTTTAAATTTGTGTTGGTTCATAAACTCACAAATTTACGAGAAGATATTAGGACTTACGATTATAATTTAACGTCCTTTACGACTAAACCGGAAACCTTAGGATTACGTATTTACGTTTTCGAACTCCGTTTTTGATGAGACAAATTTTATTAGATTCGTTTTGTGTCGTTGATTCAAAATTTATAAAAACGTTTTTCGTAAAACAACCTGAGGGCACGTAAATCGAGGAAACTAGAATCGAGGAGTACCCGTTAATAATTGGGGATGAGACAAAAACAAGTTTTGCCCCACCCCCACATGAGACGGCCAAAACTTGACACCACAACATGTGATGTGTCCAAGTTTTAGCTAGTTGCTTACACTTGTTAAGCAAAACTTAACAAGTAAGCCAACTTTCCACCAAACCATCAAAACTACTTCACACATACCACTAGCTCTCATTTGTTACATGCAAAAACACCAAAAGTTCTCTCTACTCTCTCCCCTAGCCGTCCCATATTCACCACAACACCACCATTTTGATCAATTCTAGCCATAAACCATGTGTTATCTACACATATGGTGAAGTCCTATTGAAGACTTGAAGATTGGAGGTGATTTTAACATCCAAGGAGGTAATTTGATGATGTCCAAGGGCTGATTTCTACATAAAGTTTACAAGTAATGGTGGCCTTGAAGATTGGTGTTGATTTATCACAAGTTGTGTGATCAAAATCCATGTCTTGATCACAACCTACATAATCTTGGTGGTATAAAGATTGTTCTTCCCATCCTCTTGTTATTTTGATTATGTAATCATGTATTTTATTTCTTATTGTATATGTATATGATGAATATATGATGATAAAAATGTTGCGTGGGGATCAAGTGTTGATAAATATGATTAAAGAGATGAAAAACCATAGGTAACAAGGTTAAAATCTTGCTTAATGTGATGGTTGTATAAAAACAGTAACTAACCACATGTTAAACTGATAAAATGGCAAAGTGGAATCAATATACAGTAAGTATTAGGTCTTATACACATGTGAGAGTTGTCCATGCAATGGAATCATCAAAATGAGTGAGATATGATCAAAACAAGATTAGTGTATCAATCTGAATAGTCTGTTTTGTAGGGACTGTTAAGGATAGTTAGACATGGAATGAGCAGTAGCTATACCAAACTTATTTGTAGCCCATAATATGAAGTTTATGCCATCCAAAAATGAGCTTCTATCTCCTTCTAGAACTCAAGATATGATAAAAATGGTGAAAATGAAACTAAAAATCAGATTTTGAAGAATTAATGTTTAATAGTATTATATAAGCACTCAAACTAATATAGTATAAAATGTGAATTAAAACCCACTAACTTATAAGTTTCATTTATATAAATATGTATAAGGTTAAATAAATGGACACTTTATAAAAATGGTAGTTGAATAAGATTTATAAGTTATAAAAACTATAAACATGATTTTTACGACTTTTTCGGCTATTACCGTAAAATTAACGTTTTTCGCCAATTAAAACTTAGATGATCAGACCCGTCTTATGTAAAGTTTTTAAAAGTCATATACTGATGTATAAGTACCTAATACAAGTAAAAACCGATAAAACCCGAACTATATGACATACGGACATTAACGAGCTAAGTTAGCATATTTGGACTAATAATTTAACTAAATAAGTTAAACACTTATAAAAATTACTTATTGGGCTTAACCCATTTGGGCCCAACATGTAAAGTATAAATACTGATAATAAAAGTATAAAATGGATTAATACAAGTTAATGAATTTATAATAGGCTTATTGGACCTAAAACATGTAAATAGGTAAAACTGGTAAACTAGTATAAAAGTTACCAACACATAACACTAAAATGAGTAAATGAGAATATATAAACCCACTTAATCATCATCATATATATAAAATCATCATATTTATATTTGTTATTTTTATAAAGTCATTGGACAAGAGTCTAAGATGAGTATTATTTGTCTAGGTTTCCGTGATTGAAGCAAGTACCGTACATCCAAATCGCTGATAACCGCCTTCCCACATCAACGTGAGTTCATAGCCTCGCACTCTTTTAAATGTTTTATTTAATGTTTTATAAACCCGCAAAGGAGATAACATGTTAGTTTTGATAAAATAGGACACCATTTGTCCCGATTGCTTTTTTATTGATTTGGACCCGAATGATTGCATGACCCGATGAATGATTTTATGACCCGATAGATGAAATGAAATGGATTATTAAAGTTAGGTTATGTCACTAAAAGTCCCATTAGCATGAATTGTGAAGTTTTATAAACCCGCAAGGGAGATAACATGTTAGTTTTGATAAAATAGGACACCATTTGTCCCGATTGCTTGTTTATTGATTTGGACCCGAATGATTGCATGACCCGATGAATGATTTTATGACCCGATAGATGAAATGAAATGGATTATTAAAGTTAGGTTATGTCACTAAAAGTCCCATTAGCATGAATTGTGAACTACCGGGATTTGGTAGACGCTTATACATATAATAGTACTATTTGGGGACGATCACCCCAGTTCGCGCCTTGACGGTTGATCCCCGTCGTGCCACATTGATTGGTAAGCGAATTTATGTATGAGAAGATTTACACAAGCGTGATTATTGTGAAGACACGCTAATTTAGATGGGCAAATGAGTTTCGGGTTAGCTACCCGTTGTTTGTTGAAGTAAGGTAACAATGTCACGCGGCTTATAATAATCCAAATAACGAAACTACTGCTATATGCATTGAATTACGATATATATTACCTGACTAGCAATACGGGGTCTTATTATTGATTTTATGTTTGTGTTTTGGTTTTACATAACCATATTCATATAACGGATTTTATTTAACTTTATACAACGTTATAAAACGTATTGTATAATATTTTTACGACATTGGTTCGTATAACGGTTTTGAAGGCGAAAGTCTATATTGTGATTTTGCCAAGGATTTGTATAAAATGTTTTTGGCCTATTTTATGGTCTACTATAAAGATTTGTACAAAAATGATTTTCGGTAATAAATTTATACTGATGTTATATTGATGGATTTAATTAAAACTCTATGAATTCACTCGGCGTTTTCGCTCACCTTTTCTTCTAACATGTTTTATCTCAGGTACTTGAAGGTAATTCTCGGGAAGACAACAAGAATTCATGGCCCGCACTTAAATAACAATTTCCATTCAAATCTTTTGTAAAAATTGTATGAAATGACTATGACTTGGGACCTATGTAAATTTGATATTTATGAATGGAAATGCTTTTATTATTAAACGACGTGATTTTTATGCGTTGTCTATGATGTGAGTAATGTGTTATCCCGTAACACCAACGAGTCTTCCGCTGTATTGAATTGATTTATTTTTCAAATTTTAAATTCATTACGTTTAATTTCCAAAAATTGCACGCTTCCTGAAATCTCTGTTTTTACCAAGTGTTTTTCTAGTAATTTTTAGTTTAATTTTTAAAGCTTTATTTTTTCTCAACGACATTTTTATATTTGCTTTTAGTTTTAAATAGGTAATCAAACAACCAATTTTATTTTCCACCAAGAACGACTGAGTCGCACTAATTATCGGTAATCAATTCGAAAAGATTGGACGAGAAACTTTTTTTATACTTGGTAAAAGCCTTGTATTAAATGGCGCCGATGCCGACTCTTTTAGTTAAGATTAACGGTTATTACTGACAGACGCGTTGGATTTTGGGATCCGTTCACTTTTGAACGTTATTTTTCTTGCTTTAAAATTTTCAAAAATCCATAAAAATTAAAAATTTTCAAAAATCCATAAAAATGAAAAATTTTCAAAAATACAAAAAATATAAAAACATAAAAAAACCAAAAATATTTCTTGTCTATCTTTCTTTTCTTTTTGTAGGTTTGTATGCGTACTCGTGCTAAAGCCGAAGTCATTACTCCACCTATTGTCACCATGGACAATCAACCAATGATCGAGCTTTTGCAATCGCACGTAGAGGGCAACACCGATGCTATTGTCATACCCGAGATTGGAGCCAACAATTTTGAGCTCAAATTCGGCTTCATTCAAATGGTCTCTGCTCAACCTTTCTTGGGGCGTTCACTTGATGATCCTCATGACCATATAAAAAGGTTCCTTCAACTCACTAATACGGTTAAGTATAATGGGGTTTCACAAGAAGTGATTCGCTTGAAACTTTTTCCTTTCTCCTTAGAGGGAGAAGCCCAGAATTGGCTTGATAAGGAACCGCCACAAAGTATTCTTACGTGGACGGATTTAGCGACCAAATTCATCAACTACTTTTTCCCACCCTCACGTACTACCGATTTGCGGAATGAAATCATTACCTTTGAACAAAAGTACGGTGAGACATTTAATGAATCTTGGGACCGTTTTAAGGAACTTTTAAGAAAGTGTCCACAACATGGTTTCACAAAAGTACATCAAATTAATACTTTTTACAACGGTTTAAGCATGAATGACCAAGATTCAATGAATAGTGCCTCGGGGGGTAACATTTTGGTTAAGTCTTCTAATGTCGCTTGGGATATTATTGATAACAAGTCTAGAGTGCAAACCAAGAGTGTTCGGACTAATGTGGCTAGTGCTAGCACTAATGAGAGAGACAAGAGAATTGATAAGCTTACTTCGCTTGTTGAAACACTTGCTCTCCAAAACGCTAACAACACCAAAGCTATCAATGGTCAAGTTAATGCTATGAGTCAGTCATGTGAAATATGCGGGGGATCTCATTCATACACCGATTATCCTTCGACTCATGACAATCCGGAAAATGTGTATGTCGCCAATGGTAACTTTTCTACGGGAGGCTATCGCTCAAACAACTTTCTTTCACCACCCGGTTTTTCACCTCAAAACCCAAACAACCTCAATCCCAACAATCAAAACAAACCTTGAGCTCCAAATCAATATCAAACCCAAAGAAACTCATATCCACCTCAAAGAAACAATCAAGTTTACCAACCACCCGGTTATCAACCACCTGCCTACCATGCTCTTCCTCCCACCCAACCTACCATATTTAATCAAGAGGTTGACACTTACATGAGGACTAATGATGTGATAGTGCAAAATCTTCAGCGGGAAATGGCCAACTTGAAAGCAGATATGGTGAAACAAGGGAATGATCTTCGAGCCGATATGCGAAAGTCTTTGGCAAGTGAAACGAATGACTTAAGGAACATGATGGCTAGTTTCTTCCCAAGTAATCAAGCCTCTGGTTCGGGTTCTCTTCCGAGTAACACCGTTGCTAATCCAAGAGGGGAGATGAAAGCAATCACCACTCGTAGTGGAAAAGGTTTAAAGGAACCCGAGCTTCCTACACCTACACCGGTGATTGTGACAAAGGAAAACGAGTCCCCTTCTCCAATTCCTCCAACTTCTACTCCTCCACCTTCTACTTCTCCAATTTCTCCACCTTCTATTTCCCCAATTCCTCCACCTTCTACTTCCACCCCTCCACCACCTAGGATGTGAGTGAGAATTCCATTCCAAAGCCTTCATCTCAACCCAATATACCTTATCCCTCAAGGTTGAGGAAAGAGAAATTGAAGAACAAGGATGATATTCAGGTTTCTAACTTTCTCAAAATGTTTAAACAACTGAATTTCAATATCTCCTTTGCTGAGGCTCTCGCTCACATGCCCAAATATGCTAAAATGTTTAAAGATCTTCTTAGTGATAAGGAGAAACTTCTTGATATCGCTCAGACCCAACTTAACGAGAATTGCTCCGTAGTGCTCTTAAGGAAATTACCCACCAAACTTGGTGATCTGGGTCGTTTTCTCATTCCTTGCAACTTCCTCGGGGTAGAGAATTATATGGCCCTAGCCGATCTAGGTGCTAATATAAACTTAATGCCATTAAGCGTTTGGAAACAATTGTCTCTACCCCAGCTAGTCCCCACACGAATGACTTTGGAATTAGCCAACCGTACGGTTGCTTATCCGGTGGGGATAGCCGAAGATGTCTTCGTCGATGTCAACAAATTTAACTTTCCGGTGGATTTTGTTGTCGTTGACTACGAGATTGATCCCCGTGTTCCATTAATTGTTGGACGTCCATTCTTGAGGACCGGTCGCACTCTCATTGATGTAGCCGCGGGCGAATTAATCATGAGAGTTGGTGATGATAAAATCGTCTTCAACATGGGTAAACTTTCTAAGCAGCCTTCTGAAAACGAGAGTTTTAATTTCATTGACGTTCTTGATGAGGCTTGTGAAGAACATTTCAAAGACGCTTGTAAAAGTGGTTCTTCTTTTCTTTCCATTGTTGAGATCGTTGCCTCTATTGCTCCCTCACTGACTCCATTTGGAGAAAGTGATTTTCTTTTGAAAGAATTTGAAGCAACTTTGGGGGATGTGGATTTAAAATATGACGATTCTCCCTCCAATTGGGATGAAGACATTTGTACCATTGAGACACTTCTCAATGAGGACCATATTTCTCCACCATCTCCTAAGGATATCTCTATAGATGATCCGAATTTGACTACGCCTTCCATCGAAAATCCTCCGGATTTAGAGTTTAAGGATCTTCCGTCTCATCTCGAGTACGTTTTCCTTGAAGACAATAACAAGTCATCGGTCATCATCGGAAAGGATTTGAAAGAAGACGAAAAATCCCGACTTATCGTCGTGCTGAAGAATTATAAGAAAGCGATTGCGTGGAAAATCTCCGATATTCGTGGAATTGATCCTCACTTTTGCACACATAAAATTCTCATGGAGGACGACTTTAAACCCGCTATTCAAAGCCAAAGAAGGGTGAATCCCAAGATCCATTACGTTATCAAAAAAGAGGTTATCAAACTACTTGATGCGGGAATGATCTACCCTATCTCGGATTCACCATGGGTTAGTCCCGTTTATTGTGTGCCTAAGAAAGGCGGAATCACCGTTGTGCCCAATGAAAACAACGAGTTGATTCCTACTTGTCTCGTTACAGGGAGGAGAGTTTGTATAGACTATCGCAAACTCAATGATGCTACGATAAAGGAGCATTTTCCTCTTCCTTTTATGGACCAAATGCTTGAACGTCTAGCGGGTAATGACTATTATTTCTTCTTAGACGGTTTCTCCCGGTATTTTCAAATTCCCATCGATCCCAAAGACCAAGAGAAAACTACATTCACTTGTCCTTATGGAACATTTGCTTACAAACGAATGCCTTTCAGCTTATGCAATGCCACTGGGACGTTCCAAAGGTGTATGATGGCTATCTTCAATGACATGGTTGAAGAAACTATGGAAGTCTTCATGGATGATTTCTCGGTCTATGGTGATTCTTTCTCTCATTGCCTTGCCAATTTGGAACGCATGCTTAAGCGGTGTGAAGACACTCGCCTTGTTATAAATTGGGAAAAATGCCATTTCATGGTTAAAGAAGGTATTGTGCTTGGACATAAAATCTCAAAAGCCAGCCTTGAAGTGGACCGTGCTAAAGTGGATGTCATAGCCAAATTAAATCCACCTTCAACCGTGGAGGGTGTGAGACGTTTCCTTGGTCATGCGGGCTTCTATCGTCGATGCATTCAAGATTTTTCTAAAATCGCTCGCCCGATGACCCACCTCTTGGAAAAAGATACTCCTTTTATCTTTTCTAAAGAGTGTCTTGAATACTTCAATCTTCTTAAGGACAAGCTAACTAAGGCACCGGTCTTGGTTACCCCTAATTGGGAGCTACCTTTTGAATTGATGTGTAATGCTAGCGAATTTGCAATTAGAGCGGTTTTGGGCCAAAGAGTGAACAAACACTTCCAACCAATCCACTATGCTAGCAAGACAATGACCGGGGCTCAATTGCATTATACCACTACCGAAAAAGAGCTTTTAGCTGTAGTATATGCTTTTGAGAAGTTCCGCCCCTATCTTGTTCTTTCCACCACCATCGTGTACACCGATCATTCAGCGTTGAAGTACTTGTTGACTAAGCAAGATTCTAAGCTAAGATTTCTTCGTTGGGTTTTGCTCCTTCAAGAAATTTAAATTGAAATTCGTGACAAGAAGGGAGCCAAAAACCTAGCCGCGGATCATCTAAGTAGACTTGAGGATCCTTATCAAGGAGATCATCCGACTCAAGAGATCAATGACTCTTTTCCCCTTGAGGCCTTAATGTCTATCAATTCCAATCTTGATGACACCCCGTGGTTTGCGGACATTGCAAACTACTTAGCGGGTGGTATTCTCATCGAAGGGTTAACATCCCAACAAAAGAAGAAGTCCTTTAAAGATGTTAAGACTTACTTTTGGGATGACCCTTATCTCTTCAAACAATGTGCTGATCTTATTATTCGTCGGTTGTTGATGGACCCGCAGCTTTAGACATTCTCGAAGCTTGCCATAAAGTACCCACCGGTGGTCACTTTGGTCCCAATTACACCGTGAAGAAAGTTTTCGACTCTGGATTTTATTGGCCTACCATTTATCATGACGCTCATGAAATGGTTAAACGTTGTGATGCTTGCCAACGCCAAGGCAAGATCACACATAAAGATGAGATGCGTCAAAATTTCATACAAGAACGTGAAATCTTTGATGTATGGGGCATCGACTTTATGGGGCCGTTTCCATCATCTAAAGGGAACAACATCCTTGTAGCTGTTAACTACGTATCCAAATGGGTTGAAGCTAAGGCTCTCCCTACGAACGATGCGAGGGTGGTTGTGACCTTTTTAAAGTAGCTTTTTGCTCGATTCAGTGTTCCTCGTGCTATCATCAGTGACCGCGGGACTCATTTTTGCAATGATCAATTTGCTAGAGTCATGGCTAAGTACGGTGTCAATCACCGTCCTTCCACCGCTTATCATCCTCAAACTAATGGTCAAGCTGAGATATCTAACCGTGGACTGAGGAGAATTCTTGAGCGTACTGTGGGAGAGCATCGTGTCTCGTGGGCCGATAAGTTAGATGATGCTTTGTGGGCTTTCCGTACCGCTTATAAGACCCTGATTTGTTTTACACCTTACTGTCTTGTGTACGGGAAAGCATGCCACCTCCCTATTGAGTTGGAACATAAGGCGTACTGGGCCTTGATGTGGGCCAATTTTGACATCAACAAAGCCGGCGATCTTCAGAAGATTCAACTCAATGAGCTAAATGAACTAAGGAATGAAGCTTATGAGAACTCATTGATCTACAAGGAGAAGACCAAGATCATCCATGATGCAAGGATTAAGAACCGAGAGTTCCACGTTGGTGATCAAGTTTTACTCTTTAATTCTCGGTTAAAGATCTTCTCGGGCAAGCTGAAGAGCCGTTGGTCTGGTCCATTCACCGTCGCCAAAGTCTTCCCATATGGCACCATTGAGCTTTCTCAGCCAAATGGGCCCAATTTTAAAGTGAATGGCCAGCGTGTGAAGCTGTACTTTGGTGAGGACATCTCTCATGAGATGATTCCATCTCTCACCATGTTTCCCTTGAATTTGTTTTGGGTCGAGTCAGGCTCGTGACTCGGTTAACAAAAACAAGCGCTTCTCGGGAGGCAACCCGTTGATCTATCCTTTACCATTTTCATAATAAGTGTAGGGGGAGCCCCGTATGTGTTGTTGTCTTATTTCTTATTCTGTGCAGGGATTCAAGCTTAAAAGAGTACTTTTGATGACTTTTGACGACCCGTGATTCCGTGTTCCCATCTTCGTGGTTCTATCCTAAACTATCGTGATTCAATATTTCATATCTTATATATTCACATTGAAGTCACCATAGTTATCCTGTCCTTAGCAAGATTTTAAACAAAGTGCACAATGTCCTAAGTGTAGGGAGTTTACTCCCACATGCTTAAACATTGAGGACAATGTTTATATCGAGTGTAGGGGGGACTTCTATCGAAATAAGTGGAATTTTCCATGAATTGTCCTCATTTTAACCGGAAAATCTAATTTTTTTGACATTTTTCAAAAATTTAATCTATTTTGGCCTAGTTGTATAGTAGTATTTGTTAGCCTCAAAATATTGAGTCAAACAAGAATGCTCGGTCATAAGTTATTATTGTAACATTAATTAGAATGTTGTAATAGGTAGTTAATTAGTCGTGGTTTACGGGCTTGGATTTAAACTAATTAAAGTCAAAAAGACAAGCCCGGCCCAATATATAGCCCATTAAAGCCCGCATGTGGGTAGACTATATATAATACCCTCCTAGCATGTTAGGAGGGTAGGTTGCTTACATTTGTATTTCTTTTCTCAATCTAATATTCACCTAGTTCTCCATCTTCTCTCTACATTCTCTCACTACTTTCTCTCTCTAGGAACCCATCTCTTTTCATCTATTTTCTATCTTTAATCATATAAATATATGGGACAACATTTGGTATCAATCGCCATGGGGTAGATAGGTGATTGGTTTTGATTCTCCTATAGTGATTCGTGAGTTTCTCTTGATTTTTAAGCTCGAATCATCAAGTTTTTTTGTGTTTTTGTGGAGTTAGTGAGTAGACAAATCATCTACATAGGCGTGGTAGTGATTTGGGTTACTTTGATCGGTTAAAAACACGAAATATGGTGGTGTTTGGCTTGATTTTTGGTGTGAAATTACGTTTTCCATAAGTGTTCTTCATTGTTCCTATTTTTTAGGATCTTCTGTTCAAATTCGTATCATCTGTTCTAAATTCGCAACTTTCACCTGAATTGCGAAATTGAATCCAAAAAATATTGCGGAATTGTACTTGGAATTGCAAAATCTTGTGATTTTTAAGTAATTGCGGAATCTTGATATTGTGCATATTGCGGATTTAGGTCATCATTGCGGATTTCTGTTCAAGAATTGCGGATTTTGCTCTCAGTTGCGAATTTAGCACTCCATTGCGAAATTGTTCAAGAATTGTGGATTTTGCACTATTGCGAATTTAGCACTCAATTGCGAAATTGTTCATTCGAAGCCATTGCGGAATCTTTCCAAGAATTGAGAAATCTTGCCATTTATTGCGGATTTTGTACAATTGCGGATTTTGACAGTTGCGGATTTTGACAGTTGCGGATTTTGACAATTGCGGATTTTGTACCTTAAATGGATTGCGGATTTGAATTCCAAAAAGCATTGCGGAATTGTTACAAACACAAGAATTGCGGATTTCTACCTTAAGGGAATTGCGGATTTAGAAGTAATTGCGAATTTGAACTTGAGTGATTGTGAATTTGTGTAACTTTTTGACATGAAGCATTTTTAGACTTAGCCACTATCTAGACTAGGTTCGGAACATCGTTTACAAAAAAAAAAGAGTTTTTTGGCGGGAAAACCATTTAAAATTTTATTTTTTCCTAGACCATTTTTAGGCCATTTAAGCTTCGATTTCAAATTTTGGCGATGCGAAAAATTTTTCGACCAAAATTTCAAATTTTCGGACCAAAATTCAAATTTTCGGACCAAAATTCAAAATTTAAGGCCAAATTTCAAATTTTTTAGGTTTTATTTTTATTAAAATTTTCATTTTTTAAAAATTTTCCCTACTAGTTATTGGCTATTTCTAATTCATTTTCAAAATTTGGTGTTTCATAATTTTTCGGTTTACCGTTTTGTCAGACTGAGGAATTTATTGTCGGACTGAGAAAAAATCGGAATTTTCGAAATTGCAACTACTAACCAATCACACCATATCTACTTAAGATCCAAAGTCACTTCATCAACAGAGAGAGACGATCATCATGCCAACGAGTAATGCGGTTACTGAAAGTTCAGACGTGAAAGACCTTGAAATGGAACGACTACAACAACAGATATGTTTCTTGAGAAAAATGCCATGGACGGTTTTAGAGTACTTCAAGATTCTTTTCAGAACCTTTCAAAAGTCTTGTTCGAATTACGTGAATCCACTGGCACATTCAGCAAAACATTCACTCATGCCATTAAGAAACTTCAAACACAACTTGTCAACGAAAGAATCATTGCTAGTGAATGCAAGATCACTTTCACTGATCTCAAGACATCACTTGAAATGATGTTTACTTCTGACTTCATCAAGTCTTCGCTTACTAACGAGTGCTTCAAGCGATATCTTAGAATGGATGCTTTATCATACAAATATTGGATAATCCGCAACATCGACTTCATTGTAACATATGTGAATCACACAATACAGATGCAACAAACGATTGATGACATACTTCATACCAGTTGTGGTATCGCATCGGATATTGAGAATACAAGCTGCAGATATGTGACTCCAACGCATAGTTCAGGGAATGATGACAACAGCTCTGGGAAAGACAACAACAGCTCTGACAAGCAACACATTGACTCTGAGAATGTCATCAGCAATACACCTTCCTATGATAATGGTCCTGTTTACGATTCTGGGCCATTGGAAGAGGTACACAATGTTGAATTTAATGTGTTTGCCAATGCCAATACGCATGAGCATAGTGATCAAACAACAAACCTTATTGACACATGTAGGACGGAAAAGGTTGATAGCAATACCACACCCAATTCATCAGACATGTGCAATAATGAGTTTGAGGATGATCAACATGCAAATAAGTATGATGATGAGGAGCGTGTCGCGCTTGCTAATTTAATTGCTACTTTACAAAAAGATGTCAGAGAAAATAAAAAAGAGTCAAAAGCAATTAAAGAAGGCAAACGCTACGCTCACTCAAAACTTTGAAGAATGCAGAGCTGCTCTAATTAAATCAAATGAGACTCTTAAATGTAATAGGGATGAGCTTCTTCAAAAGACCAAAGAGCTTGAGGGGTACAAGGGTAGTGCGTTCAAAAGTCAAAAGGACGATTTTGAAAACAAATATAATACCACTCTTGAGTTATTAGCTAAAGAGAAGCGTCAATATAATGTTTTCTTAATGGATGAACGTCAAAAAACATACCTTGCCAATACCAAAGTTAATGAACTTGAACAAAAGCTCTCTATGACCACTACTGATTCTGCTAAAATTCTATAGGATAAGAAACAAGAGGTAGATGCGTTAAAACAAGACTTCAAAAGTAGATATGATAAAGAAACTGAAAAAGTAACGAAACTAGAAGAACAAGTCGAATTATTGAAGAAAGTTGTTTATAAAACGCATGATTCTATTCAATCCGTAAGAATGCTAGCAACTCCGTCGATGTTTAAGGGTCAAGCTAGCTTTGCAAGTCCTGAGTACCTTTCCAAAGCTCAAGCTGCGAACCCGTGTCTTTATCTTGATGAGACTGAAAGGACCGATCTTGATTGCATGCATGTAAGTGCCGATAGTGAAGAGACTGCCCTTTGGGATGATGATAGTCTACCACTTGTCAATAAGGAGTTTGTAAAACCATATAATTATGCTTATGAGAATAGCCTTTATGGTCTTTTCAACAAACAAAATCAGAAAACCCATGAGGAAGTGTTCTTAGAATGCAAACAAAAGAGAATTCAATGGAAGAAAGCTTTTGCCACTAAGAAATCTAATGTTTACAAATATAAAAACTGCCTTCCTCTAGATGAGTCCAAAAGCAAGAGTAGGAAAACATTAGGTATTCTTAAACACCACATAGATAATGTTAAATATATCATTGAAAGAGATTGGGCAAAACGTGAAAATGCTGAGTGGCAACGCCCGATTCCTCAAGATATTACTTTGCTTGTGAAAGAACTCTTAATTCCAAACACGGCGTTGATTGAAGAAACTGTTCTTCAACTTGAGGAGTTCATTCGGACTGAAATGTATGATGAATTAAAATATGTTGAATCTCTTGAGAAACACATTGATGATCTTCAAATGGAGAAGTCTGATTTTTCAGATGAATATGATTTACTCTTGCAAGAATGCGTTTCTAAAGATGTTATGTGTGCTTATTTTACATCTTGTGCTGATATTGATGAATATTCTGATGTTGCATGCAAATATCTTGATAAGATCAAAGAATGTGAATATTTTGAAATTGAGCTTTCGAAACGTAAAGAAAATGTTGATAAAAAGGCTTTTGAGTTACTTCAACACAAATCTGATTTCCTTCAAAAACATTGTCATTCTCTTGTACTTGCTTTGCAAAAAGACGTTGGTAGTTTTCCACATGATAATAAATTGCAAGAAAAACTTTCCCAAACGTTTCGAGAAATGAATGAACAGAATTGGGAAATAAAAGGGTTGAAAGCTCAGTTACAAGACAGGGAAAGAGCGATAGCAGAGTTGCAGAAACTCGTTGCTAAGATGGGTGGGAAAGTTGTGGAACATAAAGTTGTGAAACTTTTTGTTCGAAAACCCAATGCCTACAAGGATCCAAAGCCGTCTATATTAGGAAAACCGACTCCGTTCTCCAATTCTTCTCATATGAAATCTAGGTTACACCCTAAGACTGATGTGAAACCAAGTGTTCCAAAACCATCCATATCACCCTATGTTCCTCCATTTAGAAAGCACACTGTTGCTAAACCCAACCATGTGAATGCACCTAGCACTTCTAGGACTTCTCCAAAACGTGTGACATTCTTGTCCACAAAGGAATCTGTAGGTTCAAATGACCTCGTTCATACCCACAACCTAGAGGATGCGAAACAAAAAGGGAAGATTCAGAAAGACAAACCAGTGTATGAAAAACCTAGTTCACCAAATCCCGCTAGAGTTCCACACACTCCTAATGGTAGTCAACCAAAACCTAGGATCCCTCTTCAACAATCTAGGAATTGGAAACCATCCATGAATAGTCGTGTTTCAAACACTACGCCTGAACGATTTGGAAAACAAAGGAATACAAGTACTTTCGTAAATCCCAAATTCCCTGTATGTCCCACTTGCAAAAAGGGCATTCACAATGGAAATCATGACCATTGCATTTTGCAATACCTCTATGAGGTCAAATCTTGTTCCTTTGAACGGAGATCAAATACAGAATCCCATAAGACAACAAGGAGATACAAACTCGTCGCAAAGAAAAGCAACAACAACAAATCTGAAACATGGATTAAAAAATGACTTAGTTTCTCTCCAAAGAAGTCTTCCGCTGTGCAAGAGAAAGCTACCCCTAAATCTAGTCTTTAGTGGAAACCAACGGGTCGGATCTTCACGGAAGTTGGTCTTAAGTGGATTCCAATAGAGAAGAGTGATGACACCAGCACCAGCACTAATGCTACTGTTCTACATGCTGAAAAGGAATTTGTTACTCCTAATTCTAGTATTTGTGCAAACTCTTCTTCTGTAATTGCAGGTACAACAGCGTATTCTGAACCCACTTCTCCTTCTTCAAAGGGTTCCAATTCTGTACATTCAATATCACCTTCTTCTGCTGTACAAAAGTCTATTTTGGATTATTTTCGAAAAACTTGAGAAAACATAAAAATATAATAAAATGTAAATATCCATAGAAAAACAAAATAAAAAATGGAAAAACTTTCAAAATACAAAAAATATTTTTTTCGACATGTCTTTCAGTATCGATAATATGGACGTACCTAGAAATGTCGCTCAATAACGACACGGGGATGTACATAAAGCTCGAATGAAAGTTGTAAATATTTTTCAAAACATGTCATCTCAATGATTTACAATTACCTCAGATTGTGACTCGTACTTCAAAGAAAGGAAAGTTGATCACGATGATTACTTATCCTCAACAACGGGAAACTTAAATTTGTCGGTCATGAGTTATCGATAAAAACATTCAAAGTTTTTAAGCTCATGTAAACGACTTACAGTTAAATGTCAGCCTTTAACTCGAACTTCAAATAAAGGAAAGTGTATCTTTAAAGATAACTTATCCTAACCAATGGGTAGAGAAATCTATCTTGGGTTGAGCTTGTCACAAAACATTCAACGTTTTGAGCTAAACACAATGGCTTGTAATCACTTTCAGATTGCAACCCGGAACTATATTCACGGGGGAGTGTACGATTTCGTGCTCTTACCCTTAGCAAAAGAAGTTAAATCTTCTTACACTTGAGTGGATTCGTCAAGACACTCAAAGTCTATGAACTCAAGTTTTTGCTTTAGAAAAACCTTTTCGTCAAAAAGAATTGATTTTTCAAAAAGCGTTGAACACAATTTTTTCAAGAATTTCTCAATTATATTCAAAATCTTTCAAAAATTGTGTGTTCAACAACTCCTATCCTCAAAAGTTTACTATGGATCAAATCCTCGTAATGACAATTCCATTGGATCAATTTTTGAGGGGGAGCGTTACACAATTCATGCTAAGTTTGACACATCTTTCTCCTGAAGACTTTCAAGACTATTTTTCAAAATATATTTTAATCAAATTTGGTATCTCTAATATCAAACGATTTTATATATTAGAGATAGGGGAGAAAATGTGATTAAAATATGATCTAAAGACTCAAGCACTCATGGTGACGATCGATTACTCACAACATCTTTAACTCACGACGTTATTTGTGTCAAAAGGGTGGTTAGGTTTAAGTCCTATGATCCAACCAGAACCGGAGGGATCTTCCCTGGGACAATCCAATAGATTATTAGAAGTCCTTAGGAAAAATGGAGTAGAATGTGAACGTAGCTGAATGCCGACTAAGTACTGATGATAGCACTGGAACAATCACAACAAGGTGCTAGTAATGATGTCCTGGTAAGCATTGAAGGGTTGAAGAATGAAAAAGAAATGAAAGGATAAAGGGTGTAAAGGTAGAAGCCCTCCATACAACTTAGGCAGAAACTGGGTCAACACATCATGAAGACAACTCATCATGGACCCAGTGATGTGAAGCACAACCCTTTCCTAGCTACTCAGGCTTCTCTCAAAAGAAGTTTGTTTTATTGTCACGGAGATCAACACGACTTCTATTGACCTTCTCACTCCGAGATAGTTGATATTGAATAGGTGGCATCTGCTCCAGCCTCCGACTACTAAAAGTGCACAAATCGAGTCTAGAGCCAAGAGATCAATCAAATCTCGTTAGGACACACGGATGAAGATCAAGAGAGTCCTACGCTATATCCTTGTGATATTGCTAGAACACTCAGAGTGATACTACTTAGTATTCACAATGATGAGTGGAAATCCTTCTAGTGTTAACATCAAACAGCACTGCGGTAGGTCATATGCAAGATTCTTTATGAATTGAACATATGTAAAACTGAAAAGCAACAGTGGTTTGATTCTGAATTGATTCAAACTCATTTCAGGTTTCTACGCAATATCTTTATGGTCTTGCCAGAATGTTTAGAGTGATATTCTTCATAGTGACGAATGGAAATCCTTCTAGCGTCAACATCAAACAGCGCTACGGTAGGTGACTTGTGAGATTCTTATGAATCAAACTTGTATCAACTGGAAAGCAACAATGGTAAGATTCTTAATGAATCAAACTTGTTCCAGGAATTTGAATTGACGACTTTAATCAAGCGGATATTTATCCAATTGATTCACTCTTTATGTTCGCAGTCTTGCTTTGAGACGATCGAGTAAAGAGAACGGCTAGTACAGCCGCGAAACCCTGTCAAGGAGATTCTTAATTGAATCTACCTAATCACAGGTACGGTATTTAATATCGTATAACGGTCTTCACCGACCGGAGGTAAAACGCTACCGATTTAGGACGAATGTCAAAGCCATTCAGTCCGTGTCTATGTTTTGTCTCGAGAAGTTGGTGTCACGGTGTACTCAGCAAAGTCAAAGATTCAAAACCACATATTCATGCCCAAAGACTTATCCAACAATTGATAGTGTGAGCATGTGGATGAAGACACAAGATCGCGAGATGGCAAAGACAAGTCAAGAATGATTTGAAGATCTCAAGATAAAAGACTAAGTCGAAAGAGAACGACAAAGGCTCAAAGATCACAGCATGAAGGAACAAGACTACTGTTACATGTTCAAGACTCATTTATGACGAGATTCGTAATCTCCATTGATCTCCAAATATCAAAAACGTATGACCTCACATTGGGGGAGATTGTTAGCCTCAAAATATTGAGTCAAACAAGAATGCTTGGTCGTAAGTTATTATTGTAACATTAATTAGAACGTTGTAATAGGTAGTTAATTTGTCGTGGTTTACGGGCTTGGATTTAAACTAATTAAAGTCCAAAAGAGAAGCCCGGCCCAATATATAGCCCATTAAAGCCCGCATGTGGGTGGACTATATATAATACCCTCCTAGCATGTTAGGAGGGTAGGTTGCTTACATTTGTATTTCTTTTCTCAATCTAATATTCACCTAGTTCTCCATCTTCTCTCTACTTTCTCTCACTACTTTCTCTCTCTAGGAATCCATCTCTTTTCATCTATTTTCTATCTTTAATCATATAAATATATGGGACAACAGTATTTTCCTTTGTTAGCATTATTTACTTTCTTTACTAGAATAAAATTTTCAATAAAGTGGTTTAAAAATTTTCAACGTTGTGAATCTTTTGACTCAACCCGAGTTTACTTATCCAAGTTTACTCTAGCTAGTATCCTTAACGTGTTTAAGTCAAGTTTTGCTAGGCTTTTATATAGGGAACTTTAAAACGCGAAAGTCTTAACTCTTACGAGTTAAGAACAAGAACTTTTCGCAAGTTCCTATAATTGATCCTAGAAAGTCGTTTATCAAGGGAACTTTAAAATGCAAATTCTAAACTTGAAAAATTCTAAGAAGATGCAAGATCCTATAGATGACTTGAAAACCCAAAACTTTGATTTAATTGGTTAAGCATCCACGAGTCTCATTCCTTGAGATTTTAAATTGTAGAGAACGAGAGATGATAGAATCAATTATAAGTTTGGTATTATTTCATGAATTTATGTGAGTTGATTATAAGCTTTTTCTCCCATCGCTTGCTAATAAATATATTTGCAATAAATAAGGTTGTACGATTTGAAAAGTTACTTAGCTTCTAGCACAAGATCGTTTAAAAGTTGCTCGGTATTAATTAGAGTTCATAGCCAAGGCATAACTTATTGGATCACCAGCCCAATCTACGTTTATACCGTTGGAGTGACCGATCTTTTCTAAATACGTAAAAACATATTTCTAACAGTTCATATTGTGCTCAAAAAGATTTCACATAATTCCCTTGAATCTAGTTTTTGAAAAGGATTTTGAAAAAATGGTCTTTGGATCATTTTAACTAGTGAAACTATTCAACCCGCCTTCTAGTTTCTACATTATTCTTATTAGTCGAGTTTATCTCATGCATAGTTTGATTACAAGCTACGTGCACTCCTTAACAGGCTATTAAGATCTATTCATTAGGATTAACATACGTAAATATTATTTGGAAATGAATACATTTAGAAATGAAAATGAAAGTAATTAACTAGTTTTAAAGTTTAGGATTTAAAAAATAAATAAAGTGCTTTATGAATATAAAAAATTTACAAGCAAATTATTATTAATAAATAAAAGAAAAAATATTATTTTATTAAAGTCGGTTTGCAACAAGTTATGGAACAAAACGAAAATTATTTAAAAGAAAAAAAACAAGCCCATTGAAGTTATATTTAAATTAGGAGGCCTTAGGGAATTTATAGAATATATAATTTTATACCAAAAATCATATTTTCCTTCCTCATAATTTCTTTTGGCCGAAATCCATCCATGGTGGAATTAGGGTTTCTTTTTAAAAAATCTTCCATTGATTTTAAGGTAAAACCTTGAAAACCCATATTTTCTTTCATTGTTTTAATCTTTTAATTAACCTAATCATGTTAATCATGTAATTCATCCTTACGTAGCCCAGTTGGCCACCATGGTTCTACTAAGTGGTTTCCTTAGGGGAGGTTCCCTGGAGGTCTTGGGTTCAAGACCTGCCATGGGCTTTTCCTCTCAAGCGAAGCGAATAAGGAGTTTAACATAACTAGGCGAGGGTTCAAAGAAGACATATGCCTGCTTGGATGTTATTACATTACTCGACACACTAACCATTAACATTTGACGTTCTAGAAAGATTAAAAAAATAATAAAAAAATGTAATTAATCCTTGTGATGTATTAGGGTTTATTATTGTAGTTAATGATATTAGGGGTTGTAATAAACAATTTATGAGGTTATGGTGATCATTGATGATGTTTAGGTAGTCTAGATGAGTGCTAAAATCGGAGATAAAACTGGGTACAATTTAAAGTCATCTAGTAGAGGTCATAACTCCGTCATAAAATGAGTTAGAGGTCTAATTTTATATAAAAATATTAATTTAGATATTATACTTTCCAATGGAGATGGTCGAAACTCAATTGGAGGTTATGGAAGTCAGTTTTTATAAACTTACAAGATTCATGGTCAAAAAATTTGTTTTTAAAGACGAATTTAGGGTTAGGGTTTGAAGGGTTGAAACCGTAGCATATGAACTTATTTTCAAGCCCTCATGGACAAATCTTAACTATGATATACATGAGGTCAAGCATGAACTTGAAGAAATGTTATGGGGTTTCGGTAGGTCTAACATATGTAAACTTTTGAAAGGTTTGATCTGGAACAAGTTGTGATCACGAATTTATTTAAATTTTTCTATATTGTGACCTAATATTTAATTTGGATCATCTAGATTCATATAATATGATGTAGTAAAATGGTCTAAATAGTAGGGTTTGGTTAAGATAGGTTTTTGCTTTAACGAACAGTAGGTAAAATATTACGATTTTTAAAAACGTAGTAAAGGGAGTTTAGAAGAGTATTGATTTAAGCTTTTAGATAGATTCCAATGAATTTTACATAATTTGGGTGACTACATAAATGATATAACATTTGTGCTTTGTGTTCTTGTTGTTGAGGTGCGAGGAATTCACTTGTAGCTACGCTTAAGGTGAGTTTTATAGTCACATTTTTTAATACTTGTTTTATTCTAGTGGGATGGAAATGATACTATATAATTTTATACTAAATGCTAAAATAATAAGTGTTTGAACGTGTTAGATACTATATGATTATTTGTTGTGATTGAAAATACATACGAAGACGCATAACATTGGAAAAACTTATTGGGTCGTGTGACAGCAATATTTAAACTCATTGGGGATGTTAGCATTGGGAAAACTCATCAGACAAGGCCAATGGATAGGGAGTCGCCGTCTCTACATACCTATTTCATACTTGATACTTGATGAATGATATATGATGCTTGATGCTTGAGGTTTAGGAATTCCTTACATGATATGGTAGTTCTAGAGTCCATGAATTGATAACTAAATTGTTTTGCTATATCATCTATAATTATAAAAGGGTTTTATATGATGCTCTAAACCTATGATTCTCACCAACTTTATGTTGGTGTTTTTAAGCATCATTTTTAGGTGAGCATCAAGACAGTTTAGCTGTTAGTAGTGGCTAGAGAGACCTTAGAATTGCTGTTGGAGTTCATCTCCTTATTATATTGTTTTATACTTTTTGCATGTATACTTGTTCACTGAACTTGATTTTTGTTTGTCTATGGATTGATATGGGATTTCATTTTAATAAAAGACTCCTAATAAGTGTGAAAACAATTATCCTTTTACAACTTATTTCCAATAATAACAAAACCAAACCGTATATTTTATGTCGTAAAAGTCGGAATTATGTGTGGTTTGTGTTTTTATTGTGTTTTAGGACCAAAAGATGAAAAAGGAAGAAAACATGGGCTATCACGGGCTTTTATCGAAGAAAACGAGAAAAGGCGAAGTCAAAAGATCAAGAGTGAAAAAAGAACGGAAGTCCAAGGCCTATTCTGAAGATTTATCAAAGAAAAAGTCTAAAGATGGAAGTTTAATGAAGTCGAAGAACTCAAGTCTAATAGAAGAAGAAAATTATAAGACAAGTTCAATTTACATCGACAAATTCCGAGACGACGTCGAGAAAGACAAAGGATTTAAATAGAGTCGAGACGAGAAGAAAGAAATAGGAGGCAACACATGCACCTTCCCATCTCCTATAAATACCCTCCTAAACACACTATGAGGGGGGTTAGCTAGTTTATTTCTTTTTATTTTTGTAGTTTTCATTTTAGAGAGAGAAAGTGTTTAACTTTCTCTCACTAAAACTTCATCCTTTCTTTCAATTTTAAGCTTTATTTAATCTTTGTATTTGAGTTTCATTAATTAAAAAGTTCAAGTTATGTTTTCCATCTTAATCTTTTTTTACCTTTCTTGATTTTAAATTATCTTTGATCCGAAATATTAATGAAACGTGTTTGATTTTGATGATTTTGTGATTAAAAAGTTTATCTTTTTATTTCTTTCTAAGTCTTACACGGATTAAGCTTTGAGTTATTCATGCTTATTGGCTTATATAGTGTTTAGCTTATTGTTTTTAGTTTTCTCAAAAAGTTTAGTCTTTTTAAAGTTTCTTTTATAAAGTTTGCAAATTTCGTATTTTAAAGGCTTTCTAATTTATGCTTGATTTCATTTGGTTAAGATTTGGATAAGTGCTTATTCGTTTATGCTTATTGTAACTGCTTATTGGGATTTTGCTTATTTCACTTGCATCAGATTACTTTGCCCTCCATCGCAAAGTTAGGGCTCAAACATTGCGACGGTACATTCAGACAACTTATTTGTGATCGCAATAACCCAAGGGGTTCTACTTTGCGATCAAGAGAGTTTTATCCCCTTATTCCGATCGTGATTGCGATCGCTCATTGCGATCGTACATTGTGACGGGACTTAAGTTTACTTTGAGACGAAACGCTGCCCAATTTTTGTTAGCAACATTCCGACAGAAATCCTTGTATTCCGATACTATTATTCCGATCTTAAACATTTCGATACTGTACATTCCTATAGATAGTGTATTCCGATACTCAACTTCAATATTCCGACATAATTCAAGTGTGATATTCCGATGGGTAGTATTGCGACCAATATTGCGATGGTTTAGACATTGCGACAGTCTTTTCATTCCGATACTTTCCATCGCAATAATTAGTTTACTTTACTTAGTTGATTTATTTTTCAAGTTTTAAATTCATTACGTTTAATTTCCAAAAATTGCACGCTTCCCGAAATCTCTGTTTTTACCAAGTGTTTTTTTAGTAATTTTTAGTTTAATTTTTAAAGCTATATTTTTGCTCAACGACATTTTTATATTTGCTTTATTTTAAAATAGGTAATCAAACAACCCATTTTATTTTCCACCAAGAACGACTGAGTCGTACTAATTAACGGTAATCAATTCGAAAACATCGGTTTTACGAACTTTCATACGAGGAAAACCCTTGTATTAACTCCTTTTATTTTTGTTATTGTCATGACACCTTGATGTCATCATCTTTTCTTTTCATTTAGTATATTGTCCATAGTGACGCGATTATGTTGTGATGATACTCATGATGTTACACCTCATGTTTTCGCCTAGGTGGGGTGTGACATTGAGTGACTATGGCTGTGGTAAAAATTATAGAAACTAGAAAGAGGGGAGGGACGGTTGAATAGTTTCACCGATTTAAAATTGTGTTTATAAAACTTCGTTTGCAAGGTTAAAAATTCATGGTTATGTGATATCACTTGATCTTTAATATGAACAACTAAATTAAACTACATAAAGTTATTGTAAACCAAAAAAATAAGTAAGTAAAGTAAAGAGATGGATATATTAAACCAAGACTATGAGATTTATAGTGGATCGACCACGAAGATCTTTCGTCTTCGTACTTTACTCCTCGAGTATTCTACTCGAGATTTAACTATGTCAATAAGCTCCCTTCAAAACGGAGAAAACAATACACGTCGCTTATACATGTACGACACTAAACTAGGTGTCGAGTTCAAATCCTAGCTAGAACCAATCGAATACATACAACTCTTAGAACACAAAACACTTAACCACAACACTTATACAATTCTTCCAAGCATTCACAACACTTGGATTTACATCTTTATACAATAAAAAATGAATGGATGGACATGATGTTTAAAAGGATCACTTCATGACAAAAACTTCTAACAGCACATAAGGAGGTGAGTGTTCTTCTCTTTGGAGCGATGTGGAAAGAAATTAAGTAGGGAATCACTTGTTAAAATATAACTAAACAAGTAGAAGATTAAGGAGGAAAATAACTTGAGAGTATTTTAGAAACCAAAAAAGGAATGTCCAAAAACGTTAACTAAGATATGAGATGTATATAGGCACAACATGAGGAGTGGATTCTAGGGGACAATTCATTAAATAGGTGGACGGTTCCTTATCACTAGAGACGATCCCCCTCTATGGAACCGTCCCTTTGGGTACTCTCCTCTTTTTGTCCTTTTTACGAAAATTTTATCTGGTAAAGGTTGGAGTTGTTATGAGAGGGGGGAGCAGATTTTAAACTTATGTTTATAAGAAAACATTTCTTAAAACAAAAGTAATTTTGTAAAATATATTTTGTGAAACATTTTGTCACATTCTAATAAATGTGAAGTTTTGGAAAAAGTAGATTAACACTAGATCACTTAACAAGTTTAATGAATGTTGATAGACACCTTAAATAATTAATGACAAAATGGAAGTTTACGATTAATAATTCATTTGCGTTTATCATTAACAATAGAACACTTCTATATTTTTTATATATGTTGAAGTGGCCACACCAACCTCTTAAAAAGGGAGGGCTTTACATGGTTTGAGTCTGCGTGGCGGTGGGCTCAAACCCCATGAATTAGTCGGCCAATGTGTCAGAAATCACGGTTACCAAAAAAACCGAAAGATGTAAACAACGTTTTTAGACATTACTTGCATTAACACGTTACATAATACAACCAGGATTATAAAGACTAAAAAATTTAAAAAGTTTGAGAGATGTACTACTTGTAAAAAAAGGAGATTGTAACACTCCAAATGGATAAGTAGAACGTTACGTGTATTTATGGCGTGTCATCAAAGCATATAAGGTAAATGTCCTAAAACATTAACTGACCATAAAGGAAATACCAGAATCAAACATCGATAATCCAAACATAAGCTCTGAACATGAAAAGTAAAATACTGAAAGAAAGGACTGAACAATGTCCATGTAAGCAAATAAATGTATGAAGTGCATAAAGTAAAGAAGTCTGGATAGCTTCCATCCAATGCGCGTACTCTCAGAATCCTAAGAGCGTCCTGGTGTACCTACTATTAGAACATGAAAGGAACTACAGCTGAGCATAACGCCCAGTAAACGGATATAAAGCATGATAAGGAAACTGAAATGAAACAAATAATGAAATACTTGAAGCTGTAAAGATTGATATATAAAAATGCAGCGGAAAATTGTATAAGTTCTGAAAAGTCTGGTTTATGACTGGTAAAGTTGTACTATTAACTGTTAAATCTAAAAACATGTATTTACTGTATTTTAAGTGACAAGAACTTATATAGGCCATGTGCTGTAACAACGTCTGCATGAATACATAGAGGGTTGACCTCGTTATGCTGTAGAGGGGTGACCTCTAAATAATATGTTGGGTGGAGGGATCAACTCCAATGTGAAGGATGTAGAGCACACACCACATTCACCTGATAAGCTGTAAACTAATAAGCTAGGATGCACCCATACGCCCCGCTGATAATACTGATAAAATTGCCAAGCTGAATAAATGGGACGCTGCGAGAAATCACTCCCCAGCAGAGGAGTCATGACACCGGTGCCACAAGTGTCATGGTTAAGGTACCTCCATAACTAGTACATAACTGGTCATGCTTGTATATAAAGCTCATGCAAAGTTAACTTAATACTAAAATTATTACTGATAAAACTTAGAACATATACTGGGGAAAACATTTGGCTGCATACGGGAAATCCTAATCATGCATAGGAAGGAAGTCCTTACTGAAGAACGGAAAATCCGTACCTCGTGTCCAGTAATGAAATAAGAATGAAAGCTGAAGGATTTACTCCGACTTCACGGGTACTACATAAATAAGGGACGTTAAATGAGTTGTCTGGTTACTGTTTACTGTTTACAGTTTATTATTGTTCTTAATTCATTTTGTGTGTTCTCGTATTATTTTACTGGTTGCGTATAAACTGATTAATCTGATTGTCTGGTGTATTTCTGATAACTCCGACTGTTCTTTAAATATTTACTGAATAATGTATATCCTGTATTTTTTATTACTTTATATTATACTGTATTCTTATATGGTATTATACTGTATTCTGGTATTATAATATTACTATAATCAGTAACCCGCCATAAATAGAAAGTTTCCTAAAATTAGAAAGGTTTCCGAATTAGTTTTTCTTACAAATTAAATCATAATAAGTAACATGTTTATAGTGGTTAAAAGGATAAAATAAAATTAATTTAATTTTACTAATTAAATTATTAAAACCAAAACCACTTGATTAATTTATTTATCAAAACTAATTTATAAACATGATTTAATTATAATTAAAACGAACACCGTATTTATTTTTTTCCGTGACCCTGAAACCCGATTAAAAGTTTCTCCCTGAGACACCCATGTCTCGGGTTACTTCAAAACAGAGCACACAATGAAATCCACCACAACCCTAAGGCTGTGGTCCCTTGCTGTCGTCACTCACTCAGTTTCCTACTGTTTACTTTAGTTTCCCAATGTTTGCTAATGTTCCCGCTGCCTGGTTATTATTTCCCACTGCTTGGGTTTTATTCCCACTGTTTATCCCAAACACCCCCCCTTGCGAGCCAACCAAACACCTCCTATTTATTTCTATTTGCGGCTGGTCACAATGAGACACCACCACCGCCACCACCGCACCCTATTTGGGTCGCGGTTGGGCCAAAACAGAA
The DNA here is from genome assembly GCA_025667525.1 of Glebionis coronaria. Classification (NCBI taxonomy): domain Eukaryota; kingdom Viridiplantae; phylum Streptophyta; class Magnoliopsida; order Asterales; family Asteraceae; genus Glebionis; species Glebionis coronaria. Next base: position 216,875,663 of record CM046876.1, on the reverse strand, counting down.
TATACCGAGACCCCTGTTGGTCTCGGTTTGTGTGAAAACAACACCTAATCCGACTTAATTTGATTGATAACATATATATACATCTTTACCATTTTTATGTTTTTCTTGATTAACCTTGAATGATTCATGACTATTAAAAGAGAAAGGACAAGGAATGGATTACCGTTTACAAGATTGAGGATGGAATAACGAATGCACACCTAATTCAACATGGAAAACAACTCGTGTTTCTCCCTTGGTTTGACTCCAGCCGTCGGCCATTATAGGGAACTAAGAATCCCTGATTTTGTTTATGTTGTATGTTTACTGTATTGCGAAAAAAGGTGGGTAACCCCGTTAGTTTTCATAGTAGTTGGACTGGTCCTAAAAGCCCAACCCCTTTCTCTTGTTATTTACATCAAACCGCGGCCTATATATACGTGTACTTAACTTCGATTCGTTTAGTTATTTAACGTGTGAATTTGCGTTAAATCCCGTGTTTAAACAAGACGTAACCCCTTTAGTTTAATAATCTATAACTCACGTACTTTTAAATAAATTTGAGACTGCGTAAGAACTTTTAAACCCTCGTGTCTTGGTTCGAGTATTGGTCTTGTATCTTACGTTGTAACTTCTGTAATTATTCTATCATGCTTTATTTATTTTACTGAGTAATTAATACATACTGAATACTTGAATATATAACATAATTTATTATTCTGAATAATTTATTACGTCACGCTTTAAATAAAACTGAGGTTGTGTATAATTAATATTCTTGGGTTTTAAATGCGGGTTTTACAATTCTTCCCCTCTAAAATAAAATAATTCGTCCTCGAATTAAGGATGCGATAATGCTGTGGGTCCTCGAATTAAGGATGCGATAATGTTGTGGTTTTACAATTCTCCCTCTCTAAAAGGAAAATTTGTCCTCGAATTAAAGGTAATTTAAGCTGGTGAAGTTTATATCAGCTGAAAGACACAAAGGCTAAAAGAATATGAAAGCTGAAAGACATATAAGCTGAAGGATCATTCGTCCTCGAATTAGAACCTAATGCTGGTGAAAGGGTATAAAGATGACATGAGTGAAGTGAACATGTAACGTGACATGGCTGAAGAGGAGATGGAACGTAACATGACTGAAAGAACTTAACTGGATTTATTGAAGGAAAAGGGATGAGAGGTCCGGATGGACTCCTCCGTTTCGAGTGGCTTCTCGCTCGAAACGATTCCTTCAAAGGTCTAAACACAATATAATCTTGGTCCTAGTGACCCTGTCTTGACGATGTTGAATAGTTTCTGGTTCCAAACTTGAGATGGATTTTCTGAATCTGTTTGAATGAATAAAAAATAACATGTATGATACATGAAACGATACGTACAAATGACATGAAACGATGACTTTTATATCTCTAAGCAAAGCTGCTGAAAACATATTGAGACGAACTTCGTGAACAATTGTGAACATGCTCGCGAGCAATTGTGAACGTGGTTCGCGATTATATGAGGAACGCTGTGCATGGAGTATATCTTGAATGTGATACGTGGAGCATACTGTGAACGTATACTGACCGAGGGGGGAATGCCAAACGATACGACTTGAGACGTGAAACGTCTGCCTGAGTATGAAAAGTTGTGCTAAACTTGAGTTTGGTTTCTTAAGCTTGTTATGACTGTATTCAGTAACGAGCTGTGAAACGTGTATCGTGAGATGGAATCACGAATCTGAGCGTGAGCAATGTCTTGAACGCGAACGTAGACGTAAATCATGCGATGAGCAACATATGAACAGAATCATAGCTACGTATGTGAGACGTAAACGTGAAAGTAAACGTAACGTGAACGTGAATGCGAACATAAACGTGATCGTGAACATGAACGTGAGCGTGATTCGCGAACGAAATTCTATTTGACATGATGTTTGATGGAATACCTTGAGGTTATATGATCTATTGCTGAATTTCCTGCATATCTGCTATCACGTAATCCTTTCGGATGAGAGAAAATGTCTAGGTTGGGTTAAGTGGTCGACAATGACTTAGATAGCATCATACTTTTCTGAGTTCTGTGGTAAACTGATAACAATCTTCATGAAATCTTGTCTGATTTATGTTCAGAATTTCTAACGGTTGCAATAACTCGTTAGTATGACGGTGTTCTATCTTGAACCTACGGCATGTCAGGCATCTAGATATGAACATAGCTGCATCAATGTGTTATAATGTTTCTATCAAAATTCTGCCTGGGATTATGGTACATTTTGGTAGAATCTGGATGAATAGTCATGGAAGAATTATGAGTCTCGATAATTTAGATCTCTCCTAGCGTAGGATTTTATGGAATACACAATTTTAGTATAGGTCCCCTCCTTTATGCGTAAGCTTAGCCATGGAAAGCTAATCGCGATAACTGTCAGCAATTTCTGCGGTAGCAGTCAACCGAGTTCAAGAAAATTTTGTACTTTAGTCACAGACGTCGGTCTTGACCATCTTGTGATGACCTTTAATACAAGAGATTTTGTATATAAAAAGTTATCGTCTCGTCTCGATTCGAATTGACTACCGTTAAATTGTGTGACTCAGTCGTCTTTGGTGGACAAAAGAAAGAGTTGGTTGTCGTTGAGTAAAATAAAAATGCAAACATTAAAGTAAATGACGAAATTTTAAAACTCGACAAAAAGTAAAATTTGAAACCTTAAAAATAAAACTAAGACAAAACAATTTTAAAATAACACTAAATAAAAATGGCGGGAAAAGATTAATTTGAAAACATAAAATAAAAACAGGAAATAAAACCAAAACTTGTGAATGGATCGTAGCTGGGATCGTGGCCCAGATCGCAGTCTTGGATCGTACTCAGTGATCATACTCAGTGATCGCACTCAGTGATCGCACTCAGTGATCGCACTCAGTGATCGCACTCAGTGATCGCACTCAGTGATCGCACTCAGTGATCGCACTCAGTGATCACACTTAGTGATCGCACTCATTGATCATAATCAGTGATCACATTTAGTGATCACACTCGGTGATCACACTCATTGATCACACTCAGTGATCGTAGTCACTGATCACAAGTAGAAACACTTAGGTTTATGTGATCACGAAACTAGATCATAACAAGTAAACCCTTAGAATATTACAACGGTACACAAAAAAGCAAATAAGCAATAACCGAATAAGCACTTTAACAATAAGCAATTACCAAAAAACTTAATTAAAACAATAATAAGAACTAAATAAGCAAAAGTTTAAAAACTTTTAAAACACTAAATAAACAAGATTTATAAAATAACTTTAAAAAGATTAAACTTTTGAAAAAACTTAAAAGAAAATAAGCTAAACATGAAATAAGCTAAAAACACAATAAGGGAAAGAACGTAAATTGCATGAAAATGATAAAAACAATAGAAAAATAGGAATTTTTATCAAATAAACATCAAGATTAAACAAAACTTCAAGATTAATCAAACAAAACAAGATATTGAAAAGCAAGAAAGGAAGAATGAGATGATTATGAAAAGCTTTGAATTTTAAAGATAAAGATTAAAGACAAGATTAAAACTTACATGAAATTAAAGACAAGAATTTCAATGACAATATGAAAGTGCATGAAAAATAAATGTGGAGAACTAATTTGTCAAATTAGCTAACACCTTCCAAATAAAGGGAAGGGTCCTAAATATAGGAGGAGTGGAGTTTGTTGTGAGTGCTTTCTTCTTCTTTCTTTTTTTTCTTTGTCGTCTCGTCTTTAATTTAAATTAACGTCCTCGACTTTGGCTCGGGATTTGTCGATAATTAATTTGAATCGTCTTATAATTTCTTCATTTATTAGACTTGGGTTCTTCGACTTGTAAATCTTCCGTCTTTGGTCCTTTTCTTCAATAAATCTTCAAAATAGGCCCATTGACTTCCAATCTTTTGCACCCTTGGTCTTTTGACTTCGTCTTTTGTCTTTTTCTTCGATAAAAGCCCGTGAAAGCCCGTGTTTTCTTCCCTTTTCACATCTTGGTCCTAAATGACAACAAAAACACAAACCACGCATAATTCCGACTTTTATGACAATAAATATACGTTTTGGCTTGGTTATTATTATAATTAAGTGGTAAAATGATGGGTGTTTTCACACCTATCAGATCCCCTACACTTGACCATTGCAATGCCCTCATGCAATGCATTAATTACAAAGTAAGTTTTACATTTCTCATCATAGTTAACCCACCTTGGCCTTTATTAAACACAAGAAATTAAGGAAACTTAAAAAGATAGAATATAACAAAATGATGGAAGGAAGAAAAAGTAAAGAGATCGAAGATTTACATTAGCGCTTTGGTTTTCATGAATGTTTATCACCCTCAAGTTTCACGTTCCCCATACCAAGCTTAGAAACGAGATCATTGTTATTATAGGTTAGTAAGGTAACACAAATTCATGTGGGTCAATTATTCACTTAGACTCCCTTATTTCTAGGTGTATCTCTTATATTTTATTATTGTCTTGAATGATCACGTGGATGCATTGTTGACTTATTTCGATAGTTTATTTAGGCCGAAAATAAAGTAGGACGATTTAATCAATAGTTAGCTAAAGGACAAAATCTTTTACAACTGCTTCTCGGGACCTCATAAAGTTCATATCTTGGCATAACTCGCTTAACGATTTGAGACCTTTCTCGGACCGATATTTGGCAGTGAATTCATACTTCGAATCTTGAGAGACGTTCTTGAAATAATGCTCTTCTCTTCAAAATAGGAATTTCTTCACCTGAAGTTTTTGAGAGATTCTTCATATTTGGACCACGACTTCTTCATTTTTATTCAATCTTTATTTTGGATTTTGATATACAACGATCCGCCTCCTTTTATGACTTGGATCCATTTATCATCATACCTTGCTAGGGTCTTTTCGGATAGACTTCTCCATGATCTTTAGGGGAGTATTTGCTTTTCGTCGTGTGTCTCGATCCTTCATATTGATTTTTGATAAATGATTCTTCACATCACTTTGGATCTTTAGCAACAAAATGTAGCCCTCATGTCTTGTTAGGACCATTTCGGACTCGCCAATATTGGCATCCTACTTCAGTAAGTTATGCCTTTGCTATGAACTCTAATTAATAGCGAGCAACTTTTAAACGATCTTGGGTTAGAAGCTAAGTAACTTTTCAAATCGTACAACCTTACTTATTGCAATTATATTTATTAACAAGCGATGGGAGAAAAATCTCATAATTAACTCACATAAATTCATGAAAGAATACCAAACTTATAATTGACTCTATCATCTCTCGTTCTCCACAATTTTAAAATCTCAAGGAATGAGACTCGTGGATGCTTAGCCTATTAAATCAAAGTTTTGGGTTTTCAAGTCATCTATAGGATTTTGAAACTTCTTAGACTTTTTCAAGTTTAGAATTCGCATTTTCAAGTTCCCTTGATAAACGACTTTCTAGGATCAATTATAGGAACTTGCGAAAAGTTCTTGTTCTTAACCCGTAAGAGTTAAGACTTTCGCGTTTTAAAGTTCCCTATATAAAAGCCTAGCAAAACTTAATTTAAACACGTTAAGGATACTAGCTAGAGTAAACTTGGATAAGTAAACTCGGGTTGAGTCAAAAGATTCATGACTGGCCTAATATATCAAAGACATCTAAACTTATTAAAACCATTTTATTACTTTATTTTCTTTTGTCTTTATTTTTGAAATGAAATATATACATACGATGCGATAACAAAAGGAAAGAACATAAAAGAGAATAATTGAAAAATAATACTTGGCTAAAATAGATCAAAAATTTTGAAAAATGTCGAAAAATTAGATTTTCTGGTTAAAATGAGGACAAATACAAGGAAAATCCCACTTAACTTCGATAGAAGTCCCCCTACACTTGATATAAACATTGTCCTCAATGTTTAAGCATGTGGGAGTAAACTCCCCTACACTTAGGACATTGTGCACGTTGTTTAAATCTTCCTAAGGAAAGGACAACTAAAGTGATTCCTATTTTAATACTGAAGAATATAAATAGTGAATCAAAAGAGTTTAGGATAGACCGGGGAAGACGGGTACACGAAATCACGAGTCGTCAAAAGTCATCAAAAGTGAATCTTTGAAGCTCCAATCCCTACACATCATAAGAAAGAAAATAACAAACACTTATGGGGCTCCCCCTACACTTATTATGAAAACAGATAAAAAGGATAGATAATCGGGTTGCCTCCCAAGAAGCTCTTGTTTTTGTTAACCGAGACACGAGCCTGACTCGTCCCCAAATTAAATGGTCCATGGGAAGCCTCTAATATAATACCGGGATCAAAGACCTTGTCCTCATTCCCGGAGGAAAGTAAAAAAGGAGAGGCCGGAGGATAAGTCTTGAACGGTAGAAAAGTCCTCTCAATAAAAGAAAAATAAGTGAAGTCTTGATCCACCAGAGGTGGGGTGGGTAAAGGAATCAAAATGTCATCCCCAAAGACATATGATTATCACTGAGCGGCAAAGCCGTAAAGGTGTCAATCATAGAATGGTCAATGTCACCTCCCGGGTCAAAGCACTCATCCTCAGTAATGGTCTCAAAAGTATGGGATAAGAGGTGCTCGGGAGGGGGACTTGGGACAATATCTTCAGGCATTAAAGTATCAAAAAGAATATCCTCCTCCGTGTCATCATCATCCATACCCGGAGGTAATGAGTGAATGTCGATTTCATCCATAAATGTATCATTGTTCTCGACGTGAGTAATAGATGGAGGTAAAGACTCGGAATTAGGAGCAGAATTCAACGCTTCAATTTTAGCAATAAGAAGATGAACTTTCAATAATTTGTCGCGAGGAATAACGTCTTCCACCTCATCTAAAAGACCAAGTTCAGGGGCGAACTTCTCGTAAGTCGTAGAGAATAACTCAACATCGTTCACATCTCTCGGAGGTAATGGGGAAAGATGAGAAATTTCAAATGTGAAATTCTCATATCATGGAGAAAAATCATCATCATTAAGAGCGACCTCGTCCGTAAGCTCAGCCAAAGTAGGGACATCACAATCCTCCTCAAATAAGTTGTCGAGACCAAATTCACTAATCTCACTCGATGAATCACAATCCTTAGACGCATTTGGGATATCAAGAGAAGGAATTACAATTGCACTAGGGACAGGATATTGAGCAACAAGATCATTCCAAGAAATAGTATTCCCATCGTCATCATCATCATCATAATGGTATGGACGCACGAGAGGAGGAGTATAATCACTAAGATTAGATACTTGCTCTTGTTGTTGATCCTCTTGCCATTTTTCGAGATATTTTTTTAAACCTTCTTGAAGTTTTAGAAATTGAGTAAAAAGAGTGGCTAGTGGCTCATTAGGAATTGCAAAAGAGGGTTGATGATCGAGGGAGTGTTGTGGGGGCTCAAAATTTTGAAAACTGGAATTATAGCACGGATTTGGCTCATAATAATTCATCGGTTGACAAGAAAAGGTATTGTGAGGGCCCCCACAACTATTGCAACACGGGTATTGAGAAAAACCCGATGCGTCTTGTGGATAGCTATTACCATTGTCATAATTGTAATCCGGTTCTTGCTCGTCATGAGACGGGTATCGAATCGGAAACGAAACATTCCAATGAGAATCGCTTCCACAATATATGCAAGAGGGGGGAGTAAGTGCATTAGAAGCAAAGGATGAGTTAATCGAATTGCACGAGGGACAAAATCCAAATTGTTTATTGTCGATATCATTTTCGCACCGCTCACATGTACACCATTGACATGTTTGAAAACCATACAATGATCTCCCACACCCTACACAATAGACATATGAATCCATGAAGAATTAAAGATAAGAGGAATATTTTTGGATGCAAAACTTTTAAAAAGAAATGCTTTTTATGATATTTTAAATGTTTTTGGATTTTTTTGAAAATTTTGAAACTTTTTATGGATTTTTCAAAATTTTTGAGCACGAAAAATAACGTTCAAAGGTGAACGGATCCCAAAATCCAACGCGTCTCTCACAAAAACCGTTAATCTTCACGAAAAGAGCCGTCAGCGACCCCATTTTAATACAAGAAATTTGTATATAAAAAGTTATCGTCTCGTCTCGATTCGAATTGACTACCGTTAAATTGTGTGACTCAATCGTCTTTGGTGGATAAAAGAAAGAGTTGATTGTCGTTGAGTAAAATAAAAATGCAAACTTTAAAGTAAATGACGAAATTTTAAAACTCGACAAAAAGTAAAACTTGAAACCTTAAAAATAAAACTAAGACAAAACAATTTTAAAATAACACTAAGTAAAAATGGCGGGAAAAGATTAATTTGAAAACTTAAAATAAAAACACGAAATAAAACCAAAACTTGTGAATGGATCGTAGCTGGGATCGTGGCCCAGATCGCAGTCTTGGATCGTACTCACTGATCGCACTCAGTGATCGCACTCAGTGATCGCACTCAGTGATCGCACTCAGTGATCACACTTAGTGATCACACTCAGTGATCACACTCAGTGATCGTAGTCACTTATCACAAGTAGAAACACTTAGGTTTATGTGATCAAGAAACTAGATCGTGACAAGTAAACCCTTAGAATATTATGACGGTACACAAAAAAGCAAATAAGTAATAACCAAATAAGCACTTTAACAATAAGCAATTACCAAAAAACTTAATTAAAACAATAATAAGAAGAACTAAATAAGCACAAATTTAAAAACTTTTAAAACACTAAATAAACAAGATTTATAAAATAACTTTAAAAAGATTAAACTTTTGAAAACACTTAAAAGAAAATAAGCTAAACACGAAATAAGCTAAAAACACAATAAGGAAAGAACGTAAATTGCATGAAAATGATAAAAACAATGGAAAAATAAGAACTTTTATCAAATAAACATCACGATTAAACAAAACTCAAGATTAATCAAACAAAACAAGATATTGAAAAGCAAGAAAGGAAGAATGAGATGATTATGAAAAGTTTTGAATTTTAAAGATAAAGATTAAAGACAAGATTAAAACTTACATGAAATTAAAGACAAGAATTTCAATGACAATATGAAAGTGCATGAAAAATAAATGTGGAGAACTAATTTTTCAAATTAGTTAACACCTTCCAAATGAAGGGAAGGGTCCTATTTATAGGAGGAGTGGAGTTGGTTGTGAGTGCTTTCTTCTTCTTTCTTTTTTTTTCTTTGTTGTCTCGTCTTTAACCTAAATTGACGTCCTCGACTTTGACTCGGGATTTGTCGGTAATTATTATTCATTTAATAGACTTGGGTTCTTCGACTTGTAAATCTTCCGTCTTTGGTCCTTTTCTTCAATAAATCTTCAAAATAGGCCCATTGACTTCCAATCTTTTGCACTCTTGGTGTTTTGACTTCGTCTTTTGTCTTTTTCTTTGATAAAAGCCCGTGAAAGCCCGTGTTTTCTTCCCTTTTCACATTTTGATCCTAAATCACAACAAAAACATAAACCACGCATAATTCCGACTTTTTATGACAATAAATATACGTTTTGGCTTGGTTATTATGATAATTAAGTTGTAAAAGGATGGGTGTTTTCACACCTATCAACTTTCATCTTCGCAGGAGTGTCTGAAATTTCTTTCTGCTGAAAATAGGGTGGCTCAAAAATTCCACCTTGTGCATCTGGAACTCACATTTGGAAAGCTGCGTATAAAATTTTCTCCTATCAAATATTTTGTACAAGTGTGAGAAGATGATTCTCGTGTCCTTCTCTAGAAATTACCAGATCGGAATGTTATCAATGAATATACTGATGATTTTGTCTAAGAATTCATGGAAAAAAATTAGTCATAAATATTATACTATAGCTGAAGCATTTGGGAGCTCGGAAGTATAAATCAAAATTTTAGAGAAACCATAACGTGTGTAAAATTAGTCTTGGAAACATCATGTTCTTTCTCTCACCATTTGATGGTAGCATGATTGTGAATTGTTCTGGAAAAATTTTTAACGCATCGTAGCAGGTCAGAGTAAACCTTCAATTCGTGGAATGAACATCGATTAAGAATGGTGATCTTGTAAAATTTTTGGTGATTGATACATGATCTCATGTTACCGGCCTTCTTCCTGATAGACAGAAAGCAGTGCACCTCCTGGTGGTGCGCTAGGGCAAATAAAGCCTCATTCTGGTAACTCTTGCAGCTAATGCTGCAACTCTTTTAATCATCCAAAGCCTAGTGTTAAAGAGTTATGAAAACAGGTTATGTTCTTGAGACAAGCTCTATGTTTAATTCTGTCTCGTGGTTAGGAAGGAATTTCTAGAAAACCTCCTGGAATTACATCTGGAAACTCTTGAGTAATCTACTTATCATGAATTTAAGGGATTTTAGAAGTTGATTTATAACTGGTAGTTACAAGTCTTCTTAGCTTTGGATTGATAAGTCACGCGCTGGTAACGCAAAACAATTTGTACTGACATATTTCAGGAAGGAAATATAATGAACATATACAGGAGTTAGTAAGACAAATCTCGTCTTCAACTGGAAGGCAAAGCCCTTATAAATATGGTGATACTGGGGGGTCTTTTCTTGCTGAGAGGTAGGTAACTACCTGATTTAAGATAAACCGGACATAGGAATACGTGAAGTAAACGTGGCGACTTTTCACTCAGTGTGTTCGTCTGTAACTTCACAGAATGAATACTGTGTGTCTAACCTAAATAATACTCTAGTGGCGGTAACTGAATTTTAATGGTCTGATTTACGCGTGGCATAAAAGAACGGTTATACTCCCTTAGAGGATACCCTGAATTTCTAAGAGCCTGGTTTAGAAGATTTACTGAAGTTATGAGTTTTAGCTCATACCTAGAGACGACACTCTTATGACATGTAACGTGACTGGTGTCCTAACAGTGTCTTCAGAAATGATACCTGAGGTCTGTGTCTTGACTGATAGCTTGACTGGTGTTTTGACACGTGTTTGGTAGGTAGATACGCGTAAGGTTGAAAATTCTATAATTGCTAATAATGGCGGACCGGTTAGACTGTTGACCTCTGTATTTCTGGTCATGTCCGTTCCTGAGGTTACTGACTGATTAATTCTTAGCACGGTGGTTTTCACTATCGCCTTATCTGTTAATTTCATGATGGTCATTATCATGACCGTGATTCATGTAACTATTTCTGCTGAGTGGTCGGCTGGGTACCGGTTCCCACTCTTCTGAATGAAAGGTTAGCTGAGTGAAGCGTGACATCTAGCTGAGAAGGTAAAAGCATGGAATGGGATGTTAGTGTCTGATGGTTGAAGTTTATTCTTGTCAAAAATTTCAAATTTATAGTTTTCGTCCTTGTTCTGAGGAGTCTTCAAACTATAAGCAGCATCAGTATCTTGTGGACTCTCCAAAGTATCAGCATCATCAACATTCATGAGGTCTTCGAAGTGTTAGCAGCATCAGTATCTGGTAAAATCTTCAACTCACGAGCAACATCAACATTTGATAGAATATCGACAAGTGGAAGTGCCTGAGATGATTGAGGATCGATTAACAATACACATGGAGTGTGGTACATGGAGTACACCTGGAATACTGTACATGAAGTACGGATGAAGGTTTGTTGATATGATCGATACTGGTGTCAATCGTGTGACATGATCAAAGGAAAATAAATTGATTTAAATTGTTAGCAAACTGAACTGAAACGAGTAACATGATAGACTGACAATTCCTGCGTAGACTTAATGCTGGTTGTATAGAGGCTCAAAATTATGATTAAACGGAGTTTAATCAATGGTCAGCATGAAAACATGGTTAATGAAGACCAAACATGATTTATCATGAAATAGAGTTTTATTGTAGTTCTTCTATGTTTTAGCATGAAAGCACCATCACCCTGCTGAAATATAATCCTCATAAGGAGATATAAAACTTTTTGTTAGCATGAAAACGACATCCACGTGAGGGTATGAAAACTTGACTTGTACAAAGAACATAGAAGGATAATCAACTGAGGTTTAACATCAACTGGTGTGGATGGCTATGGTTCAATCCACGAAATTCAAAGATGAAAGTATGTGACTAAGTATGAGCGATTCTGGCTCGATCCATACTTGTCAAAAATTATAAGAACTGTCATGTATAAAAATTTAGAATCTGGGACTAAATGTGGATAACTTTAGTCCAAACCATACTAGTCAAAACTACAAAGAAACATCATGATATGAACAAAGGTGAACAACTATGGGTTGGTTCACAAAACAACCTTCGACTAGAAAGCATGAAATTTTGACCTGAGCAATGGTGAACGCATATGGGTCACTTCACCAAATAACATTCGACTGAAAACATGAATCAGACATGAGTAAGGGTAAACTCCTATGGGTCGGTTTACCAATACAAAATCTGAACGGGCAAGGGTGAACGCCTATGGGTCGGTTCACCAAAACAAAAATTCATAGAAAAGCACATGCGACTAAATATGGCCAGTCCTAAACCAACCTTTTACTTAGTAAAAAACTTTAAGAAAACTGACTGATAAATGAAGAAAACTGACTGATAAATGAAGAAAACTGACTGATAAAGGCATGAGAAACATGAAAGATCAACACCAAAAATCTAGGAAGTTTCTAGTGACTACCCACTAGTCACAAGTCAAGTTTTAGAGCCTACAGGTCGAACCTTGCGCTCTGATACCATAATTGTAACACCCTACTTGGATAAGTGGACTGTTACATGTATATATGACGTGTCATCAAAGCATATAAGGTAAATGTCCTAAAACATTAACTGACCATAAAGGAAATACCGGAATCAAACATCAGAAATCCAAACATAAGCTCAAAACATGAAAAGTAAAATACTGAAAGAAAGGACTGAACAATGTCCAAGCAGGAAAATAAATGTATGAAGTGCATAAAGTAAAGAAGTCTGGAGAGCTTCCATCCAATGCACGTACTCTCAGAATCCTAAGAGCGTCCTGCTGTACCTGCCGTTAGAACATGAAAGGAACTACAGCTGAGCATAACACCTAGTGAACGGATACAAAGCATGATAAGGAAACTGAAATGAAACAGGTAATAAAATACTGAAGCTGTAAAGATTGATATATAAAAATGCAGCGGAAAACTGTAACACCCCACTTTGATAAGTGGACCTTACGCGTAATTATGGCGTGTCATTAAAGCATGCAAGGTAATATGTACTAAAATATACATGACCATAGGCAAAACCGGAATCAAACCTCGGTTCCCAAATGTGACAATCCGTCAATTTATGGTTGATATTTTATTCTCAATATTTATTTGAAAAGATTATTTCAATGTTACATTATGAACTCACTTATTTTTTGGAAGAAATTTGGATTTACGTCTTGAAGTAGCATCGACTACGTTTAAACCGGAGGATTCTACGTTACGTACTCACGTTTACATACACCGTCTTTGGTGACAGTCCGACATTTCAGGAAATAAATTTATCCGTGAATATTATTTTGAGATTTTAAATTTGTGTTGGTTCATAAACTCACAAATTTACGAGAAGAGATTAGGACTTACGATTTTATTTTAACGTCCTTTACGACTAAACCGGAAACCTTAGGATTACGTATTTACGTTTTTGAACTACGTTTTTTATGAGACAATTTTTATTAGATTCGTTTTGTGCCGTTGATTCATAATTTATAAAAACGTTTTTCGTAAAACTACCCGAGGGAACGCAAATCGAGGAAACCCGAATCGAGGAATACCTGTAAATTATTAGAATGAGACAAGTTTACACTTGCCCCACCCCACTATATGGAAGGCAAGTGCAAGCTACCAACACCAAAGAGGTGTCAAGTTGTAAGTAACTTAGTTACTTACACTTGTCCCAAGCTTACAAAGTAAGCATACTTTCCACCAAAACCACTAGCCATTACCATTTCCATTCATTTCCTCCATGCAAAACAACTCATTTTCTCTCTTCCTCTCTCTATGATTTCGTCCCACTCTCAGATAAAACACCCCATTTGATCTAAATTTAACCACAAACTATTTTTATAACTTACATATGTTAATCTCCTTCAAAAGAGATGAAGATTGGAGCAACTTTTAACATCCAAGGAGAAGTTTTGTTGGTGTCTTGGGGCTGATTTTCCACAAGGAGTTCTTGAAGAATGATGGTCTTGAAGATGGTCTTGGTTTATCACAAGTTTCTTCATCAAAATCCATGTTCTGATCACAACCTACATCATCATGGTGGTATAAAGAATGTTCTCCTCATCCTCTTGTTATTTTGATTATGTAATCTTGTATTTCTTTTACTTATGTATATGTATATGATGATGAATGATGATCAAAAATTTTATTTGGGGATTTGGTGTTGATAGATTGGACAAACATGGGTAAAAAGATGGACAAACTACATGTAAAATAGGTAAATCTTGTTTAAATGGTAGGCTGTATAAAAACAGTAAATAACCACATGTTAGACTGATAAAATGATGAATTATAATCCATTTAAAGTAAGTATAAGATATCATACACATGTGAGAGTTGACCATGCAATGGAATCATTGTAATGAGTGAGATATGATCAAAACAAGTTTAAAGTACAAATCTGAGTTCACTGTTTTGGACGATTTTTAGAAAATACTTAGAGGCTGATTAAACATTAGCTATAGAAGAGTTAAATGCAGCACATATCATGTAGTTTATGTCATAAAAATTTGAGCTTCTATCTGCATATAGAACTCTAGATATGGCAGTTTTGGTGAACATGAAAACAAAAATCAGATTTTGGAAATTAAAGTATAATAGTATTATATAAGCACTCAAATAAAAATAGTATAAAATGTGAATTAAAACCCACTAACTCATATAATACATTTATATAAATATGTATAAGGTTAAATAAATGGACACTTTATAAAAATGGTAGTTGAATAAGATTTATAAGTATAAAAACTATAAACATGATTTTTACGACTTTTTCGGCTATTACCGTAAAATTGACGTTTTTGTTAAATAAAACTTAGACGGTTGGACCCGTCTAATGTAAACTTTTATAAACTCATATACTGATATATAAACATATATAACAAGTAAAAACCGATAAAACCCGAACTATATAACATACGGACATTAACGGACTAAGTTAACGTTATTGGACTAATAATACAACAAAATGGACTAAAACACTTATAAACTTATTTATTGGGCTTAACCCATTTGGGCCTAACATGTAAAGTGTAAATACTGATAATACAAGTATAAAATGGATTAATACAAGTTAAAGAACTTATAATAAGTTTATTGGACATAAAACATGTAAATAGGTAAAAACTAGTGAACTAGTGTAAAAGTTATCAACACATAACACTAAAATGAGTGAATAAGAATATGTAAACCCACTTGATCATCATATATATAAAATCATCATATGTATACATAATTGTTATTTTTATAAAGTCATTAGACATGAGTTTAAGACAAGTATTATTTGTCTAGGTTTCCGTGATTGAAGCACGTACCGTACATCCAAATCACCGATAATCGCCTTCCCACATCAACGTGAGTTCATAGCCTCGCACTCTTTTAAATGTTTTTATGAAATGCTTTATAAACCCGTGAGGGAGATAACATGTTAGTTTTTATAAAATAGGACACCATTTGTCCCGATTGCTTGTTTATTGATTTGGACCCGAATGATTGTATGACCCGATTGTATGACCCGATTGTATGACCCGATAAATGATGAAATGACCCGATAGATGAAATTAAATGGATTATTAAAGTTAGGTTATGTCACTAAAAGTCCCATTAGCATGAATTGTGAACTACCGGGATTTGGTAGACGCTTATGCATATAATAGAACTATTTGGGGACGATCACCCCAGTTCGCGCCTTGACGGTTGATCCCCGTCGTGCCACATTGATTGGTAAGCGAATTTATGTATGAGAAGATTTCCATAGCGTGACCTTTGTGACGACACGCTAATTTAGATGGGCAAATTGAGTATCGGGTTAGCTACCCGTTGTTGGTTTAGTAAGGTAACAATGTCATGCGGCTTATAATAATCCAAACTAACGAAATACTACTAGATGCTCTGAATTACGATGTATTGCCTGACTAGCAATACAGGGTCATACTATTGATATTATGTTCGTGTTTTGGTTTTCATAACCATATTCATATAACGGTTTTTATTTAATCTATACAACATTGTAAAACGTATTGTATGATGTTTTTTACGACATTGGCTCGTATAATGATTTTTAAGGCAAATGCCTATACTATGATTTTGATAAAGATTTGTATAAAATGATTTTGGCTATTTTATGGCCTATTACAATGATTTGTACGAAATGATTTTTGGTAATAATTTTATACCAAAGTTATATTGATGTAATTTATTAAACTCTATGAATTCACTCGGCGTTATCGCTGACCTTTTCTTTTAACATGTCTTATCTCAGGTACTTGAAGGTAATTCTCGGGAAGACGACAAGAATTCATGGCCCGCACTTAAATAATATTTTCCATTCAAATACTTTGTAAAACTTTGTATGAAATATAATGACTTGGGACCGATGTAACTTTGATGTTTATGAATGGAAATGCTTTATTAATAAACGACGCGATTTTTATGCGTTGTCTATGATGTGAGTAATGTGCTATCCCGTAACACCAACTAGTCTTCCGCTGTATTGAGTTGTATAAATTTGGGGGTGTTACAGTTTGGTACCAGAGCTCTCGTTATAGAGAACGAAAGATTTTTAAAACTAAGGTTTTGAATAAAACATTTCAAAATCATTTAACTATAAACATTTTTCTAAAAATGTCTAAAAATCTTTTGACTATAACGGTGCCGAAGAATTCCCGAGTTACCGACAAGGCCAGACTGAGAAGTGTTATTTTAATATATAACTTGGATTATATATATATATGATGTAATTTTATTACATGATTGTTTGATGATTATTTTGATATTTATACGAGGTACTTATACGACGTAGATTGTCACAAGGAACCCTAAATCCCCTAGTAAATTAATCGAAGCTATTCTCGTAGGAATTCTAGCTATCCTAGATCTAAACCAAGTTGTGGATATTTATGATCCCAACAAAAGGTTGATATTCGTAGAAATGTTGATATTAGTTGATTGTAATCTTGAAGAAGAATTGGCGAGATTAAGTCTGATATCGATGTCATGACGATCTTTCCTTATAGAGTGGAGTTTGACAAAACGTTATCACCTGGAAAGATGTCATCTGATTCGTATCATCCAATTCTTAAAATTGAAATCGAAAGGGTGAATGTTGCACTTGAGGCTGTCATTGGAACCATTACCCAAAAGCCTCATGCCACTAGTACCTTTCCGAGAAGTCTAATTAAATGTGTGAGTCATTTCATACTAGTGACTTATTTGATAATTGTTGTTGTAAGAGCTATAGGATTGGAAATTAAGTGTTGTTCATATCGAGCTTTTATTGCCCTTTTAAGGTCTAAGAATGAGATTGAACTATTGGGAAATGAAGTAGGATATCGAATTGAGTATTAGTTGATTGAAACTTGAATAAAGTAAAATTTAACCCGTATGGAATGTGAGATTATTAAGAGGAAGTTGTTAAGTTCTGTGATTGAATTATAAGGATTTAATTGATTTTAGGTTTGTGTTAAGGGTTGTTCCTAGGCCATTGTCCAATGACGAGAATGCCTAGTGTCCAATAAATAAATTGAAGAAATCTTCTTCTGAATTGGGACCGATGGATCTTCCAGGACAGGTGGGACACCTAATGACTCTTGTAGATTAGTATTCATTGTGGTATCTTTTAAAAATAATCCCTAACTTAACTGAGACATCAGTTGGTAGGATGAGATCTTGGAATTGTATGACATAGTGACACATAATGTGTTACGGTACAATTTGACTTGTTTGTGATTAATGAAAAGACTACCTTTGATTGCTAAATCTTACATGTATCGATGTTATCTATCTTTTATTGCTTCATCCTAATGCTCGCATTAGTGATGCCACCATTGAACAAGTACTCATCTTGATTTGAGTTACGTTGTGAATCATTCTTCGTGAGTGCCATCGAGGTCATGAACCTCATGATTATTTGGCTAAGCTCATGTCCTATTATATTATAGTTAGTTCTTGGTGAACAACTTTTCATCACTCTTTTGCAGATCACTCATTGTTTTTATAAGATACAATAGTATCCCTTGAGAAAAATTGAATTTTCATCACTATAAGGAATATTCAAAGTATGATTTATAAGTGATTGTTATCAAAATGAAGTTGTTTATAAAACACATTGGAAAACTTAATTGTTTTCATAACAAAGAAAATCTTTGTAAATTTATATTTGATTCTTATTTAAGAATTAAGCATGAAAATGTTTTATTATAAACATGATGATAAAATTTTGACGAACTGAGTATTGCATCGTTAATCTTGAAATTGTATATAGTTGCGCGCCTACATACAATTTGGAATGGACCATGCAAGACTGATTAGTAGTCACCATAAAACTAATGAATAAACACTACATTTTCTTTGAAGATTGTGAAAGATAAAATTTTATGAGATCTGCAAGAAGTGAAAAATAGGGACATAGTGTTAGGGACACCTACATATGTGCCTGTTGCATCTATTCTTCTAAGTCGAATTTACTCATCTGTGGAAATTGTCTTATTTGACAATTGACAATTCTTTCTTGTCCAATTCTCCCGTAGTGAGATTCTTAGGAAAAGTATTTGATTACCGAGTGTTGATACCCGATTGGATGTATTGACGTTCTTATCATTTCTTATGATTTGATTTCATTTGAATGACCTGGGTAACGATCCGAGGAGCTTTCGAAAGCGTACTCAAATTATGAAAACATGGGATATATTCAAATTCGTTAAATGTTTTCGTCTGTATCTGATTTGAAATTCTCTCGCATAGATTATGCGTTGACCTTACTCTTTTAAGGTTAGTTATGTCTCCAGATATCCTTGAACTTGTGAAGGATTATGAGTTATTATTAGTCTTTTGAGAAGTTCACATCTTATCGACGGCAATAAAACTGGAAAGTTGATAGTGCCAGTAGAATGGATTGATTGATTATGACATGACGACATTGTCTTAATTGATGGGAACTCGAATAGAATTACCCTAAATAATAAGATGTTGATTATCAAAAGTGATGATGACCATATCCTGCATTTAGACTTGAAATTATACAATGAATGGTTGTGAACTAGTTATAGATATTGTAATCTAGAAAGAACCTAATATGAATTTATTAAAAGATGATTCCGTTATCTGAAACTTTAGGAGGTATTTATTGGTAAATTACCTAGACTTTTGCCATTAAGGCAAGTTGAAATTGGTATTGATTATATTCTCGGTGCTGCACCTGTGGTTTGTGCACTGTACGTCAGCACCATTTGAATTAAAGGAATTACCGTTACAACTGAGAGAGTTGTCGGAAAAAGATTTTATTCTACCGAGCTCGTCATCATGAAGAGCTATGGTGTTATCATTCCTTATATTTATAGATTACTGTGAACTGAGTAAATTGACAATCGAAAATGATATCCATGACTCGAATTGGAAGATTTGTTCGATCATTTACAAGGTTCTAGCATATGTTTTAAAGATTTGATCCATGGCATGGTTATCATCAACTTCGCATCTGCAAAAAAGGATTATGTATTCCAATCACTACATCCGGTGCTTGTAATGAATATTATGAGTTTCACGTGATGTCGTTTGGATTGACCAATGCACATGTAGCATTCATAAATTTGGTAAATCACGTGTGTAGGCTGTAATTTGATAAATTCATGCTTGTGATAATTAATGATCATTTGTTTGTTTATAAGAATAAGAATGAAGTTAATAATTAATTATAGATTGCCCTGAATTGGCCGAACAATTAAAACTTGTACCTTGAATATTTAACATAAGACTTAAGATTTAATCCTTTACATGATTTAACCGTGTGATTAATAGATAATGGAATATAAATTGACTCTTCAAAATTTAGAAGTCATTTAAGACTTTGAGTTATACTAAAAAGAAAGTACAAATATATTTTGACAAATGCTTTAACAAAGGATTTTAAGGGATTATTTCCTTATACACAAACCATTTAACTAAACTTCTGTTTAGGGGTAAATGTTTGTGTATACTTCTAGACAACTTAAGAAGAATTGAGGAAACTGTATAACTTATGACTTGAAATTTGAAACGATACTTTTTGCTTTTCAACTAAGAAAATTTTGACCAAAATATAACCAAAGATTTTTCGAACATTTACGGATCTTACTGATTATTTTCGATAAATCAACAAAAGTCTTGTTAATTAAATTCAAATTATTTTGAACATTTTTATATAATTGGTCGAACTAGGAAATTTAAAATTTTACTTTTACGTTTCATAAAAATTTAAATATTTATTTAATTAGTTGTAATAATTATCGATGCTTTAAACGTCAGATTAAGCAAAACTGATAAAAATGATAGTTGAGACGAAACTAAAACTTAGAAAATATAAAGAAAGAATTTTGAATAAATACGGTTATGATATTTATTTCATAAGGAAAGTGAACGTAATTACTGACACATTATGTATAAAATATAAAGAACCAATTAGGACATGTTCCTTAATAATGAAGGTGCAAAATAAATTGCTGAACAATTTAAAAAATAGCCGATGATTGTAAAAAGGATAATAAAGATAATAATAGTGGTTCGCGGCTAATGTGAACCATTAAAATTGAGAAACCGACAGCGTAAAATATTTTAAAGACCACTTGTGATTGTCTAAATATGGAGGACTGTGAGATATAGTTATGTTGGAATTTGTAAGTATAAGTATTCTATTTATGTCATTTCTGACTAAAAGTATCTTTGTCTGAAGAAGTTGTACTGATGGCAATTATGAAGGCAGACATCGCCTCATACATTAGTAAACGTCTAGCTATTACAAAGGTCATCATCTGAATTTGATTCGATTTGGGTCATCGTCAACAGACTGGCCAAATCTGCTAATATCATTCCCGTTAATGATAAATGCAAAAGAGTTATGTAAACATAGTGCGCCTGTATCAAACATCTATATCAAGATCCTCGCTTCGCATCGAATTTCTAGAGATTTGCTCAGAAGTTATTGTGAACGAATTTTGATGAGAGTACTATGTACCACCCCAATCGAAGGGATGAGGTAAAGTAACGATACAAAGTAATATAAGTGCTGTTTTATGTTTTAATGATTGACCTTTGGTAATAGACCGTATAACCGTTTTCCTTTGGAGAAATTATCATTGATAATTATCGTATTAGGATTGAGATCGAATCTTGTTAGGATCTAAATATTAGAGCATCTGTAAGCATGAGTTGAGATGAAGACACCTGACATACACCCATTGTGAGTTGGACATGTCTTTTAGGTTTAAGGTTTCCTATGATGGCAAACCTAACCTTACAAAATACTCGACCCGCGAGACCTGAAATGATTATTGAAATTAGGATCTGATTATTGACTGCCGGTAGTGGGCAGGAGGTTATGTGATATGAAATGTAGATCTTGAAGTGCCAGATGGGTAGCGAAGTCATGCCAAAACTTTTAACTATGAAAAAATGAATTGATGATCTGAAAGATCATGGGAATTAAGTCCCCGTTATATGGGACCATTGAGATGTAAAAAGATTGGTTTGAAAGGCATATTAGCTGGATCTACCCTAGGACTTCAAGAGCTGCGTGAATTATGTTTCGTATATCAAACTTGATAAAATGCCTATCAAGTGAAAATCTGATTATTTCTTAGTAAAGTTTAGATCGGCGAAAAGTTGCATTCATCAAAAACCCGTGAACATCATGGATAGAGAAAGTAAGTCAACATTAAGCCTGATCTCATTCCCGTAGTTATGTTTGATGAAACTCGCGTGTTGTAATGAATTGCACTTGTGAGAAAAGATCGAATGTGGAGGAAATACCCACATGGCTTACTCTATAAGAAGCGAGTAGTAAGATGATCTTTGAGGACAAAGATCCTGTTTAGGGGTAAATGTTGTGACAATCCGTCAATTTATGGTTGATATTTTATTCTCAATATTTATTTGAAAAGATTATTTCAATGTTACATTATGAACTCACTTATTTTTTGGAAGAAATTTGGATTTACGTCTTGAAGTAGCATCGACTACGTTTAAACCGGAGGATTCTACGTTACGTACTCACGTTTACATACACCGTCTTTGGTGACAGTCAGACATTTCAGGAAATAAATTTATCCGTGAATATTATTTTGAGATTTTAAATTTGTGTTGGTTCATAAACTCAAAAATTTACGAAAAGAGATTAGGACTTACGATTTTATTTTAACGTCCTTTACGACTAAACCGGAAACCTTAGGATTACGTATTTACGTTTTTGAACTCCGTTTTTTATGAGACAATTTTTATTAGATTCGTTTTGTGCCGTTGATTCATAATTTATAAAAACGTTTTTCGTAAAACTACCCGAGGGCACGCAAATCAAGGAAACAAGAATCGAGGAATACCCGTAAATTAGTAGGATGAGACAAGTTTACACTTTCCCCACCCCACTATATGGAAGGCAAGTGCAAGCTACCAACACCAAAGAGGTGTCAAGTTGTAAGTAACTTAGTTACTTACACTTGTCCCAAGCTTACAAAGTAAGCATACTTTCCACCAAAACCACTAGCCATTACCATTTCCATTCATTTCCTCCATGCAAAACAACTTATTTTCTCTCTTCCTCTCTCTATGATTTCGTCCCACTCTCACACAAAACACCCCATTTGATCTAAATTTAACCACAAACTATTGTTATAACTTACATATGTTAATCTCCTTCAAAAGAGATGAAGATTGGTGCAACTTTTAACATCCAAGGAGAAGTTTTGTTGGTGTCTTGGGGCTGATTTTCCACAAGGAGTTCTTGAAGAATGATGGTCTTGAAGATGGTCTTGGTTTATCACAAGTTTCTTCATCAAAATCCATGTTTTGATCACAACCTACATCATCATGGTGGTATAAAGAATGTTCTCCCCATCCTCTTGTTATTTTGATTATGTAATCTTGTATTTCTTTTACTTATGTATATGTATATGATGATGAATGATGATTAAAAATGTTATGTGGGGATTTGGTGTTGATAGATTGGACAAACATGGGTAAAAAGATGGACAAACTACATGTAAAATGGGTAAATCTTGTTTAAATGGTAGGCTGCATAAAAACAGTAAATAACCACATGTTAGACTGATAAAATGATGAATTATAATACATTTAAAGTAAGTATAAGATATCATACACATGTGAGAGTTGGCCATGCAATGGAATCATTGTAATGAGTGAGATATGATCAAAACAAGTTTAAAGTACAAATCTGAGTTCACTGTTTTGGACGATTTTTAGAAAATACTTAGAGGCTGATTCAACAGTAGCTATAGGAGAGTTAAATGCAGCACATATCATGTAGTTTATGTCATAACAATTTGAGCTTCTATCTCCATAAAGAACTCTAGATATGGAAGTTTTGGTGAACATGAAAACAAAAATCAGATTTTGGAAATTAAAGTATAATAGTATTATATAAGCACTCAAATAAAAATAGTATAAAATGTGAATTAAAACCCACTAACTCATATAATACATTTATATAAATATGTATAAGGTGAAATAAATGGACACTTTATAAAAATGGTAGTTGAATAAGATCTATAAGTATAAAAACTATAAACATGATTTTTACGACTTTTTCGGCTATTACCGTAAAATTGACGTTTTTGTTAAATAAAACTTAGACGGTTGGACCCGTCTAATGTAAACTTTTATAAACTCATATACTGATATATAAACATATATAACAAGTAAAAACCGATAAAACCCGAACTATATAACATACGGACATTAACGGACTAAGTTAACGTTATTGGACTAATAATACAACAAAATGGACTAAAACACTTATAAACTTATTTATTGGGCTTAACCCATTTGGGCCCAACATGTAAAGTGTAAATACTGATAATACAAGTATAAAATGGATTAATACAAGTTAAAGAACTTATAATAAGTTTATTGGACTTAAAACATGTAAATAGGTAAAACTAGTGAACTAGTGTAAAAGTTATCAACACATAACACTAAAATGAGTGAATATGAATATGTAAACCCACTTGATCATCATATATATAAAATCATCATATGTATACATAATTGTTATTTTTATAAAGTCATTGGACATGAGTTTAAGACAAGTATTATTTGTCTAGGTTTCCGTGATTGAAGCACGTACCGTACATCCAAATCACCGATAATCGCCTTCCCACATCAACGTGAGTTCATAGCCTCGCACTCTTTTAAATGTTTTTATGAAATGCTTTATAAACCCGCGAGGGAGATAACATGTTAGTTTTTATAAAATAGGACACCATTTTTCCCGATTGCTTGTTTATTGATTTGGACCCGAATGATTGTATGACCCGATTGTATGACCCGATTGTATGACCCGATAAATGATGAAATGACCCGATAGATGAAATTAAATGGATTATTAAAGTTAGGTTATGTCACTAAAAGTCCCATTAGCATGAATTGTGAACTACCGGGATTTGGTAGACGCTTATGCATATAATAGTACTATTTGGGGACGATCACCCCAGTTCGCGCCTTGACGGTTGATCCCCGTCGTGCCACATTGATTGGTAAGCAAATTTATGTATGAGAAGATTTCCATAGCGTGACCTTTGTGACGACACGCTAATTTAGATGGGCAAATTGAGTATCGGGTTAGCTACCCGTTGTTGGTTTAGTAAGGTAACAATGTCATGCGGCTTATAATAATCCAAACTAACGAATTACTACTAGACACTCTGAATTACGATGTATTGCCTGACTAGCAATACAGGGTCATACTATTGATATTATGTTCGTGTTTTGGTTTTCATAACCATATTCATATAACGGTTTTTATTTAATCTATACAACATTGTAAAACGTATTGTATGATGTTTTTTACGACATTGGCTCGTATAATGATTTTTAAGGCAAATGCCTATACTATGATTTTGATAAAGATTTGTATAAAATGATTTTGGCTATTTTATGGCCTATTACAATGATTTGTACGAAATGATTTTTGGTAATAATTTTATACCAAAGTTATATTGATGTAATTTATTAAACTGTATGAATTCACTCGGCGTTATCGCTGACCTTTTCTTTTAACATGTCTTATCTCAGGTACTTGAAGGTAATTCTCGGGAAGACGACAAGAATTCATGGCCCGCACTTAAACAATATTTTCCATTCAAATACTTTGTAAAACTTTGTATGAAATATAATGACTTGGGACCGATGTAACTTTGATGTTTATGAATGGAAATGCTTTATTAATAAACGACGCGATTTTTATGCGTTGTCTATGATGTGAGTAATGTGCTATCCCGTAACACCAACTAGTCTTCCGCTGTATTGAGTTGTATAAATTTGGGGGTGTTACACCAAACATAAGCCCAAAACATAAATAAAGCATAAGAACTGAGAAGGACTAAACAAGTGTCAAAATTAGCATAAGTGTAAGAAGGCAAAAGGAGAAGAACACTAAGGCAGCTTCCATCCTATGCACGTCCTCCAAATGCTCGAGTCTGTCTATGGGTACCTGCCATTTGGGACATGGAAAAGAAAGTAACGGCTGAGCAAATACGCTCAGTGAACGGATATATGACATAGTATGAATCGCTGAAACATATAAGACTGAAAAGCAGCGGAAATGTATAAGTCCTGGAAAACCTGGAACATGTTCATAAAAATGTTTTTATAGTTTGAAAAGACTTATGTTTTTATATGAAAATCTGTATTAATTAGCCAATAGCCTATATAGGTCACGAGGTTCCACCGTGCATGAATACTTGGAGGGGAGACCTCGTCATGCAATTAGAGGGGTTACCTCTAATTAAATATTCTGGGTAGGAGGGATCAACTCCTTGTGAAGGATGCAAGGCACACATCACATTTACCATGAAAATCATGTAAAACATGTAACTAGGATGCACCTATACGCTCCACATGATAATATAATATAATGGCCAAAACTGTAATGGGACGAGCAATCACTTCGCCATGGGAAAGTCATAACACTGGTGCCTCTAGTGTTATGGTTATGGTACCTCCATAACTAGGAGACACTGGTCATGCATGTATATGGCTTAGGCATTTAATCTAACATATGTATCAAACATATAAAACAATATTGGGAAAACAATTGGCTGCAAACGGGGAATCCTAATAAGGAAAGAATGTCCACACTGAAGGACAGAAAATTTGTACCTTGTGTCCAGTGAACGAGGAAAGATGAAAGGATGAATAGTCCTACTCCAACCTCACTAATGCTACATAATAAGGATACATGTATAAGTATTCTGATTATAGCATGTTCTTAGTTTCTTTTATATGTTCTGGTCTTGTTTACTTGTTTAAGTGTTTTACTGTGTTAATCATGTATTCTATGTATTCTGGTTAAGTATTAACTTGTATTCTTGTATTATTATACTTGTTGTGTAACCATAAGCAACTTTCTAAAAATAACAGGTTTCCTAATATAAAAAGTTTCTAAAAATAGAAAGTTTCCAAAAATAAATTAGCTTCTAAAAATAGATCAGTTCATAAAAATAGAAAGTTTCAAAAAATAGTAAGTTTCCTAAACTAGAAAGTTTC
This sequence comes from Glebionis coronaria, assembly GCA_025667525.1. Classification (NCBI taxonomy): domain Eukaryota; kingdom Viridiplantae; phylum Streptophyta; class Magnoliopsida; order Asterales; family Asteraceae; genus Glebionis; species Glebionis coronaria. The sequence continues at coordinate 216,849,007 of CM046876.1, read as the reverse complement.
CATATTTAGAAATAAGCTGGATTAATAAGCTAATAATATAAGCTTAAGTTTACTGGTTAAATATCATAAGTCATGTAATCATTTGTATAGTTTATTTATAATATCATGTTAATTAAATAAAATATAGGTGATACGATTTAATTAAATATAAGCATGATTTAATTAAATTAAAGCATATAAAATACTTAGGTTAAACATGTATGAAACATGTGTATTATTTAATTATAGTCCCTGTTTCAAATAACTAATTAATACTATAGTCTAAATTAAATAATAAAAATACTTAAGTTAAAACATGTATTATTTAAATAATAATAACCTAAGTCCATGTTAAATTAAATTAATTACTAGCCATGACTTAATTAATTTAATTTTCTTGTTAAAATAATACAACTTGTTAAAAATGTAAACTTGTAAACACTGCCCATGAACCGAACCCGTGTTTTTAATTTAGACCGCACGTGAACCAGACCGAATTCCCCATGAACCGGGCCGAAACAAACACCCCCTTAGCAGTAGCTAACCGGCCTAGCCGGTTGCCACTGCTCGTGCAAAAACGCCACCGGCTGTAGCAGGTGGTTTCCCCTGGTCCGGCTCGGCTAGCCACTGCCACAACAACAGGTTCCCATCGGCAGTTAGCCGGTGGTCCCCCTGCTGCCGTCCGCCCTGCTTGACGAAAACAGCCACCGGTCTTAGACCGGTGGTGTTCTTGCTGCTGCGGCGAGACCAAACACACCACAAAGCCAACCCCACTTGCGTCGGGGTCCTTGTTCCTTGCTTCCGAGATACCACAGCCCACACTGAGACCATTGAGGTCTCGGTTGGTGGTGATATGACGACCACCGAGAGCCCATGGCTCTCGGTTCTTGCGTCTGCCAAATAAACCAAACCCAAAACCCATTCCTTTTTATGATTCCATTATTTATCTAACATGTTTCTCACTTGTTTTTAATGTTCCATAAACATGTGTTCATGATTCCAAAAAGAAAAGGTTTATGAGGTTACAAAATACGTGAATCAATTGAGATTAAGAAACGAACATGAATAACCAAATATCAATAATCAAAATCACCCAACACCCTTGGTGGTGTTCTTGGTAGCCGGCGGCAAAGAAGGAGGAAGGAGGGGGCTAGGATTTTATTTTTTTAACAATAAAAGTGAATGAAGAAGTCTGTGTTTTCCCTTTTTCCATTTTTGTTAAATCAAACTGGGTTGGGCCCTTTTTCCTTCCTTGTTCGCGGCTCTAAGTGGCCCACAAGGGTAACCCGTTCAATATTCAAGTCAAAACAAATTATGTGTTCATCATTAGTATTTCGTGTTATTTCAAAATTGATTATTCGTGTTATGATTATACTTGTACGTAATTGATATTTATCGTATAGTAATAAATATATACGTAGTTTACATGTTCATGTTTCTAATTTTTGTGATTCATGTTCGTGATTAAAATTATTATGTTTAATATTTATCGTGTAATATCACGTACTTAATACTTATCGTGTAATAACACGTACATAAGTTTCTGAATTTAATATTCGTGACACGTGTTCGTGCTATAAAAGGAAAGTTTTAACTTGTTCGTATGTTTAGTAAGTGAGTTCATAATATAACATTAAAATATTGTTTTTAAATAACACTTGAGAATAAAATATCAACCATAAATTGACAGATTGTCACAGCATTTACCCCTAAACAGGATCTTTGTCCTCAAAGATCATCTTACTACTTGTTTCTTATAGAGTTAAAGCCATGTGGGTATTTCCTCCACATTCGGTCTTTTCTCACAAGTGTACTTCATTACAACACGCGAGTTTCATCAAACATAACTACGGGAATAAGATCAGGCTTAATGTTGACTTACTTTCTCTATCCATGATTTTCACGGGTTTCTGATGAATGCAACTTTTCGCCGATCTAAACTTCATTAAGGAATAGTTAGATTTTCACTTGATAGACATTTTATCAAGTTAGATATACGAATCATAATTTACGAAGCCCTTGAAGTCCTAGGGTAGATCCAGCTTATATGCCTTTCAAACCAATCTTTTACATCATCTCAATGGTCCCATACAATGGGGACTTATATCCCATGATCTTTCAGATCGTCCATTCATCTTTCCATTGTGAAAATTTTTGGCATAACTTCGCTACCCATCCGGCACTTCAAGATCTACACTTCATATTTACCTAACCTCCTGCCCACTACCGGCAATCAATAATCAGATCCTAATTTCAACAATCATTTCAGGTCTCGCGGGTCGAGTATTTTGTAAGGTTAGGTTCGCCATCATAGGAAACCTTAAACCTAAAAGACATGTCCAACTCACAATGGGTGTATGTCGGGTGTCTTCATCCCAACTCCTGCTTACAGATGCTCTTATATTTAGATCCTAACAAGATTCGATATCGATCCTAACACGATAATTATCAATGATAATATCTCCAAACGAAAGCGATTATATGGTTTATTACCAAACGTCAATCATTAAAACATAAAACAACACTTATAGTATTTTGTATCGTTACTTTACCTCGTCCCTTCGATTGGGGTGGTACACAGTACTCTCATCAAGATTCGTTCTCAATGACTTCTAAGCAAATCTCTAGAAACTCGATGCGAAGCGAGGATCTTGATAGAGATGATCGATACAGGCACACTATGCTTACATAACTTCTTTAAATACAAAAGAGTCAATTTCTTCATCGAGAATTTATCATTAACTAGAATGATATTAGTAGATTTGGTCAGTCTGTCGACGATGACCCAAATCGAATCAAATTCATATGATGACCTTTACAGTAGCTAGACGTTTACTAATGTATGAGGCGATGTCTGCCTTCATGATTTTCCATTAGTATAACTTCTTCAGATAAAAAGACATTAAATCATAAATGTCATGAATAAAATACTTATACTTACAAGATTCCAACATAACTATATCTCACAATCCTCCATATTTAGGCAACCATAAACGGCCTTTTAAAACATTTAGCGCCATCGGCTTCTCAATTCTAACGGTTCACATTAGCCGCGAACCCCCTTTTATTATTTATATTATCCTTCTTACAGGCATCAATTATTTCTAAATTGTTCGGGCAAATTACTTTGCACTGTCATTATTAAGGAACACAATCCTAATTGATTCTTTATCCTTTCTATATTATGTGTCAGTATCTACATTCATCTTTATTGATGAAATAATTATCATGTCCGTATTTATTCAAAAATTTCTCTTCATATTTTCTAAGTTTTAGTTTCGTCTCAACTATTACTTTTATTAGTTTTACTCAATCCGACGTTTAAAGCTTCGATAATTATTACAATTAATTAAATAATAAACATTTATTTTTTATGAAACGTAAACGTAAAAATTTTAAATTTCTTAGTTCGACCAATTATATGAAAATGTTCCAAATAAATTTGAATTTAATTAACAAGATTTTTGTTGATTTATCGAAACTAATTAAAATAATTAATAAGATCCGTAAATTCTCAAAAAATCTTTGGTTATACTTTGGTCAAAATTTTCTTAGTTTGAAAAAGTAAAAATTGTCGTTTCAAATTTCAAGTCAGGGTTTAAATGGTTTTCTCAATCCCTCTTAGGTTGTCTTGAGGTATACACGAACATTTACCCCTAAACAGGAGTTTAGTTAAATGTTCTGGGTATAAGGGAATAATCCCTCAAAAGTTCTTTTCGATAAAACATTTGTCAAAACACATTTGCACTTTCTTTTTGGTAAAACCCAAAGTCTTAAAAGGGCTCTAATTTTATTTTTTTTAAGAGTCAATATAGATTCCATTATCTTTTAATCACACGGTCAAATAATGTAAAGGATTAAGTCTTTCATCACATGTTAAATATTCAAGGTACAAGTTTTTACTACTCGGCCAACTAAGGGCAGTCTACAAATAATTATTAACTCATTCTTATTCTTATAAACAAACAAATGGTCCTTAATGATCTCGAGCATGAATTTATCAAATTACAGCCTACACACATGATTCACCAAATTTATGAATGCTACATGTGCATTAATCAATCCAAACGATGTCACGTGAAACTCATAATGTTCATTACAAGTTCTGGATGTAGTGATTGGAATAGATAATATTCTTCGCGGACGCGATGTTGATGATAACCATGCCGTGGATCAAATCATTAAAACATATGCTAGAACCTTGTAAATGATCGAACAAATCTATCATCTTGGGTAGTGGATATAGATTTTTAATCGTCAATTTACCTAGTTCACGGTAATCAATAAATATAAGAAATAATAACACCATAGCTCTTCATGATGACGAGCTTGATAGAATAAAATCTTTCTCCGACAACTCTCTCAGTTGTACGATAATTCTTTTAATTCAGATGGTGCTGATGTACAGTGCACAAGCCACAAGTGCAGCACCGGGAATATAATCAATTACCAATTTCAACTTGCCTTAATGGCGAAAGTCTAGGTAATTCACCAGCAAATACCTCCTAAAGTTTCAGATAACGGAAACATCTTTTAACAAATTTTCTTTAAGTTCTTTCTAGATTATAATATCTATGATCAGTTTATAACCATTCACGGTATAATTTCAAGTCTAAATGCAGGATATGGTCATCCATCAAGAATTATTTAGATCACTTTTGATAATCAACATCTTATCATTTAGGGGAATTCTATTCGAGTTCCCATCAATTAAGACAATGCCGTCATGTCATAATCAATCAATCAATTCTACTGGCACTATCAACTTTCCGGTTTCATCACCGTTGATAAGATGTGAATTTCTCAAAAGACTAATAATAATTCATAATCCTTCACAAATTCAAGGATATATGGAGTCACAACTATCATCAAAAGAGTAATGTCAACGCATAATTTACGCGAGAGAATTTCAAATCAGATACAGACGAAAACATTTAACGAGTATGAATATATCCCATGTTTTCATAATTTGAGAACGCATTCGAAAGCCCCTCGGATCGTTACCCAGGTCATTCAAATGAAATCAAATCAAAATAAATGATAGGAACGTCGATACATCCAGTCGGGTATCAACACTCAGTAATCATATACTTTTCCTAAGAATCTCACTACGGGAGAATTAGACAAGAAAGAATTGTCAATTGTCAAATAAGAAAATTTCCACAGATGAGTAAATTCGACTCAGAAGAATAGATGCTACAGGCACATATGTAGGTGTCCCTAACACTATGTCCCTATTTTTCACTTCTTGCAGATCTCATAAAATTTAATCTTTCACAATATTTAAAGAAAATGTAGTGTTTATTCATTAGTTTTATGGTGACTACTAATCAGCCTTGCATGGTCCATTCCAAATTGTATGTAGGCGCGCAACTATATACAATTTCAAGATTAATGATGCAATACTCAGTTCGTCAAAATTTTATCATCCATGTTTATAGTAAAATCATTTTCATGCTTAATTCTTAAATAAGAAACAATAAATTTACAAAGATTTTCGTTGTTATGAAAACAATTAAGTTTTCGAAGGTGTTTTAAATAATCCATATGGTGATGAAAACCCAATTTTTCTCAAGGGATACTGTTTTAACTTATAAAAACAATGAGTGATCTACAAAAGAGTGACGAAAAGTTGTTCACCAAGAAGTAACTACAATATGATAGGAAATGAGCTTTAGCCAAATAACCATGAGGTTCATGACCTCGATGGCACTCAGGAATACAAAGAGAATAATCCACAACGTAACTCAATTCGAGATGAGTATTTGTTTAATGGTTGCATCACTAATGCGAGCATTAGGATGAAGCAATAAAAGATAGAATATCATCGATACATGTAGAATTTAGCAATCAAAGGTAGCCTTTTCATTAATCACAAACAAGTCAAAATTGTACCATAACACATTACGTGTCACTATGTCATACAATTCCAAGAACTCATCCTACCAACTGATATCTCAGTTAAGTTAGGGATTTTTTTAAAAGATACCACAATGAATACTAATTTACAAGAGTCATGGGGATTCCACCTGTCCCGGAAGATCCATCGGTCTCAATTCAGAAGAAGATTTCTTCAATTTATTTACTGGACACTGGGCATCCTCATTATTGGACAATGGTCTAGGAACAACCCTTAACATGAACTAACTATCATTTAAAACCTTATAATTCAATCACAGGACTCAACAACTTCCTCTTAAAAATTTCTTATTCCATACAAGTTAAATTTTACTTTATTCAAGTTTCAACAAATTTTATACTCAATTCGATATCCTACCTCATCCTCCAATACTTTCAACAATATTCTTAATCCTTAAAAGGGCAATAAAAGCTCGATATGAACAACACTTAATTTCCAATCCTATAGCTCTTTCATCAATAGTTATCAAATGAGTCACTAATTATGAAATGACTCACACATTAAATTAGACTTCTCGGAAAAGTACTAGTGGCATGAGGCTTTTGGGTAATGGTTCCAATGACAGCCTCAAGTGCAACATTCACCCTTTCGATTCTCAAATTTAAGAATTGGGTGACAACGAATCAGATGACACCTTTCCAGGTGGTAACGCATTGTCAAAATCCACTCTATAAGGAAAGATCGTCATGACATCGATATCAGATTTAATCTCGCCAATTCTTCTTTAATATCACAATCAACTAATATCAACATTTCTACGAATATCAACCATTCGTTGGGATCATAAATATCCACAACTTGGTTTAGATCTAGGATAGCTAGAATTCCTACGAGAATAGCTTCGATTAATTTACTAGGGGATTTAAGGTTCCTTGTGACAATCTACGTCGTATAAATACCTCGTATAAATATAGAAATAATCATCAAACAATCATGTAATAAAATTACATCATATATATATATATATATATAATCCAAGTTATATATATATATATATATATATATATATATATATATATATATATATATATATATATATATATATATATATATATATATATATATATATATATATATATATATATATATATATATATATATATATATATATATATATATATATATATATATATATATATATATATATATATATATATATATATATATATATATATATATATATATATATATATATATATATATATATATATATATATATATATATATATAAAATAACACTTCTCAGTCTGGCCTTGTCGGTAACTCGGGAATTCTTCGGCACCGTTATAGTCAAAATATTTTTAGACATTTTTAGAAAAATGTTTATAGTTAAAAATCTTTCGTTCTCTATAAGGAGAGCTCTGGTACCAAACTGTAACACCCCCAATTTTATACAATCCAATACAGCAGAAGACTCGTTGGTGTTACGGGATAGCACATTACTCACATCATAGACAACGCTTAAAAATCGCGTCGTTTAATAATAAAGCATTTCCATTCATAAATATCAAATTTACATAGGTCCCAAGTCATTGTATTTCATACAGGTTTTACAAAACATTTGAATGGAAATTGTTGTTTAAGTGCGGGCCATAAATTCTTGTTGTCTTCCTGAGAATTACCTTCAAGTACCTGAGATAAAACATGTTAAAAGAAAAGGGTCAGCGAAAACGCCGAGTGAATTCATAGAGTTTAATGAAATCCATCAATATAGCATAAGTATAAAATTATTACCGAAAATCATTATTATACAAATCATTGTAATAGGCCATAAATATCCAAAGTCATTTGATACAAATCTTTATCAAAAATCATAATATAGGCATTTGCCTTCAAAATCGTTATACGAACCATTGTCGTAAAAACATCATACAATACGTTTAATAACGTTGTATATAGTTAAATAAAAACCATTATATGAATATGGTTATGTAAAACCAAAACACGAACACAATATCAATAATAAGACCCTACATTGCTAGTCAGGCAATATATCGTAATTCGATGCGTATAGCAGTATTTTCGTTATTTGGATTATTATAAGCCGCATGACATTGTTACCTTACTACAACAAACAACGGGTAGCTAGCCCGAAACTCAATTTGCCCATCTAAATTAGCGTGTCGTCACAATAATCACGCTTGTGTAAATCTTCTCATACATAAATTCACTTACCAATCAATGTAGCACGACGGGGATCAACCGTCAAGGGGCGAACTGGGGTGATCGTCCCCAAATAGTACTATTATATGCATAAGCGTCTACCAAATCCCGGTAGTTCACAATTCATGCTAATGGGACTTTTAGTGACATAACCTAACTTTAATAATCCATTTCATTTCATCTATCGGGTCATTTAATCATTTATCGGGTCATACAATCATTCGGGTCCAAATCAATAAATAGACAATCGGGACAACTAGTGTCCTATTTTATAAAAGCTAACATGTTATCTCCCTCGCGGGTTTATAAAACATTTCATAAAAACGTTTAAAAGAGTGCGAGGCTATGAACACACATTGATGTGGGAAGGCGATTATCGGCGATTTGGATGTATGGTACATGCTTCAATCACGGAAACCTAGACAAATAATACTCGTCTTAGACTTTTGTCCAATGACTTTATAAAAATAACAATTGTAACACTCTCATTTTTCGTATCGGTACAGCGGAAGGGTCTTTCAGAGTGTTACGGGATAGCACAATAACTCCAATCATAGACAACACATAAAAATGGTTGTACAAGGTTTAACAAACATTCATTCGATAAAAAGGTTTAAAAGTGTACAACAGGTCCCAAATTATACAGGTCATTAAGTTTACAAAACACAGATCGAATGAACATTTTTAATATTAAGTGTGGGCCATCAGAGTCGATCTCCATCCGGATTACCTTCAAGCACCTGAGATAGAAAACATGCAAAAATCATATCAGCGAATGCCGAGTGAATTCATAGAGTTTAATGAAAACCGTTATATAAAACAATCATATATATTCATTTAAAATCAGAACACAAGTATAATATCGGAAGTAAGTCCACATATTGCTAGTCAGGCAATATATAAATCAAGCATACATCTGAAACCGTCCATGAGACCGTAGTCTCTATATTACCATGATAGGTAATATATTCATCGTAATAGCGTCATTGTCGTTTATTATTTATGTCTCATATTGTATTAGGATACATGGTATCTGAATTAGGATACGTTTTAGGATTATTATTAGCCGCATGACATTGTTACCTTACTGTGAAAACAGCGGGCCGCGAACCCGACAAACAATTTGCCCATCTAAGTTAGCGTGTCGTCACAAAAATCACGCTATGGAATCTTCTCATACATAAATTCGCTTACCAATCAATGTGGTACGACGGGGATCAACCGTCAAGGCGCGAACTGGGGTGATCGTCCCCAAATAGTACTATCAAATGCATAAGCGTCTACCAAAACCCGGTAGTTCACAATTCATGCTAATGGGACTTGAAGTGACATAACCTAACTACTAATAATCCTTTTAGTCTCGAATATAGGGTCATAGCATCATTCGGGTCCATATCATTTAGCATACAATTGGGACTACTTGTGTTCTATTTTTATAAAAATCTAGCATGTTATCTCCCTCGCGGGTTTACAAATCATTTTAAAAAACATTTAAAAGAGTGCGAGGCTATGAACTCACGTTGTTAATGAATGGCGGATTATCGGCTACGGGCGTGCTTCGGTCACGGAAACCTATATAAATAATAATCGGTCTTAGACTCGGTCCAATGACTTTTTTCAAAATAACAATATACATATGATGATTTTGTACATATGATGATGATCAAGTGGGTTTATAAATCCTCGTTTACTCATTTTAGTGTTTACGTTTTGGTAACGTCTTACTAGTTCACTAGTTTTATCGATTTTACCTATTTTAAGTCCATTAATTCTTTTATAAGTTCTTTTACTTGTTTTTACCCATTTTATACCTATATGATCAGTATATATATCTTTCATGTTGGGCCCAAATGGGTTAAGCCCAAATAATTCTTTTTACAAGTTTTTATCTTATTAAGTCCAATTATTAGTCCAATAGGTTTAGTTAGCTCGTAAATGTCCGTAATTCTTATAGTTCGGGTTTTATCGGTTTTTACTTGTATTAGTTACTTATACATCAGTATATGACTTTTATAAACTTTACATTAGACGGGTTTGGTCGTCTAAGTTTTATTTGGCGAAAAACGTTAATTTCACGGCGATAGCCGAAAAAGTCGTAAAAATCAAGTTTATAGTTTTTATTACTTATAAATATTATTTTTACCACCATTTATCTAATTTACCCATTTAATTAACCTTTTATACATTTATATAAATAAGTTCTATAAGTTAGTGGGTTTATATTTTACATTTTATAAATTATAATGTGAGTGCTTATATAATAATAATAAACATTATTTCCAAAATCTGATTTTTAACTTCATATTCACCATTTTTAGCATATCTAGAGTTCTACAATGACTTAGAAGCTCATTTTTTGATGACAAATTCTTCATAATATGTGCTACATATAACTTAGTTATAGCTACTGCCCATTTTGAGTCTAAGTTGCCTTAACATTCCCTACAAAACTGCTTATTCAGATTACACCACCTAACTTGTTTTTATCATATCTCACTCATTATTTTGATTCCATTGCATGGCCAACTCTCACATGTGTATAACATCATCTACTTACTGTAAATATATCAAACCATGCAATTTTATCAGTTCATCTTTTAGTTATCTACTGTTTTTATACAGCCAACTAATTAGTCAAGATTTTAGCTTCATTTCTTATAGTTATCATCATTTTTAAGCATGTTTATCAACACTTGATCCCCACACAACATTTTTATCATCATATATACATCATATACATATACAAAATGAAAGAAAATACATTTATTCTTTACAAAATTATAAGAGAAAAATGTAGAGGATGATCTTCTTTACCAATCCAAGTGGATTTCTTGTTTTAGGAAGGCAAGAACTTGATGAACACAACAAGTATCTCCAAGACCATCAAATATCAAGAACATAGGTTGGAAAATCAGCCCTAGGACACAAGCAAATCACCTCCAAAGTTGTTAATATGGCCACCAAATGATCAAGGCTTCAAGAGAACACCTTAATAGGACTAGTAAACATGTAGTTTGTGGCTAGAAAAGATCAATGATGGTGTTTGTTAGCTTATTTGGGACGGCACAAGGAGAGTGTTGAGAGGATTTTTAGAGTGGTTTGCATGTAGAAAATGAGAGGAATGAAACAAGTTGCTAGTTTTTGTGTTAGTGGTAAAAGAGTTAGCTTAAAGGTTAAGCTAAGGCTTACACATGGTATGTGTTAGCTAACATGATGCCACCTATGTGTGGTGGTGTCATATTGCCGTCCCATATTGCTAGTGGGGTGGGGTAAAGTGTTTTGTCCCATCTCACTAGTTTACGGGTATTTCTCGATTCTAGTTTTCTCGATTTGCGTGCCCTCGGGTCGTTTTACGAAAAACGTTTTTATAAATTATGAATCACCGTCACAAAACGAATCCAATAAAAATTGTCTCATCAAAAACGGAGTTTAAAAACGTAAATACGTAATCCTAAGGTTTCCGGTTTAGTCGTAAAAGACGCCAAATTATGCACGTAAGCCCAAATTTAAATCCGTAAATTGTGAGTTCGTCAACCAACAAAAAAATAAGTTTCAAAATATTATACGAGAAAATATTTCACTACCTGAAAATGTTAGATTTGTCACAGCTTTTCCTCCTAAAAGGGATCAACGTCCTCGTGATCCATTTCATTTGGATGTCCGTTTCTTATTGAAATCGAAGAGGTGCGGATATTTCTTCCACATTTCATCCTCTCGTTCCCAAGTATACTCCGGTCCATGCTTTGAATTCCATCGGATTTTGACAATAGGTATCCGACTTTGTTTCAGTTGCTTTACCTCACGGTCCATAACTTCTATGGGCTCTTCGATAAAATGCAACTTCCCATCTATTCGAACCTTACCTAACGGAATTTTCTCATCACTCACTGCTAGACATTTCTTCAGATTAGATACATGGAATGTGTTGTGAACACCATGAAGTTCTGGGGGTAACTCTAGTTTGTAAGCCACCGGACCTACTCTAGATAAAATCTTAAAGGGTCCAATATAACGGGGATTCAATTTTCCTCGCTTTCCAAATCTTATAACGCCTTTCCATGGCGATACTTTCAACATTACTCGGTCACCCACTTCAAACTCCATTGGCTTCCGCCGCACATCCGCGTAACTTTTCTGTCTACTTCGGGCAGTCAACAACCTCTTCTTAATCTGAACTATCATCTCTGTAGTCTCCCGGATCAATTCCGGTCCCGTGAGCTGGGTATCCCCAACTTCACTCCAACATACAGGAGATCTACACTTCCTACCATACAAAGCTTCAAATGGTGCAGCCTTAATAATAGAATGGTAACTATTGTTATACGAAAACTCTGCTAACGACAAATGTTTATCCCAATTCTTACCAAAGTCTAACACACAAGCTCTCAACATATCTTCAAGTGTTTGTATCGTCCTTTCACTCTGCCCATCAGTCTGGGGGTGATAAGCAGTGCTCATATCGAGATTCGTTCCCAAAGATCTTTGGAGAGATTTCCAAAAATTCGATGCGAATCTAGGATCTCGATCTGAAATGATCGATACAGGCACTCCATGCTTGCATACAACATTATCAAGGTATATTCGAGTCAGCTTCTCCAGTGAGAACTGCTCCTTAACCGGAATGAAGTGTGCTGATTTGGTCAGTCTATCGACAATAACCCAAATCGAATTGTTTCCAGATGATGTTCTAGGAAGCTTGGTGATAAAGTCCATTGTAATTCGCTCCCACTTCCATTCAGGAATCTTTGGTTGTTGAAGTAGTCCTGATGGCTTTTGATGTTCCGCTTTGACTCTAGCACAAGTCAAGCATTGAAGAACATACATAGCTATGTCAGCTTTCATATTCGGCCACCAGTACAACTTCTTCAAATCATGGTACATCTTATCAGATCCCGGATGAATGGAATACATAGATTTATGGGATTCTAACATAATCAAATCTCTTAAGCCTCCAAACTTCGGTATCCACATATGACCTCTTAAGCATTTCACTCCATCAGCTCTAACCTCTAAAGGATCTCCTTCTCCTCGGAACCCTTCATTAACAAAATTCTCCTTCTTACAAGCTTCTATTTGCGCATTTCTAATTTGCTCAGGCAAATTATTGTGCACGGTCAAGACTAGAGAACGCACCCTGATAGGCTCTCTATCTTTCCTACTCAACGCATCAGCAACAACATTGGCTTTTCCTGGGTGATATTTTATATCACAATCATAATCACTTAACAACTCTATCCATCTTCGTTGCCTCATGTTCAATTCCTTCTGGTCGAGAATATATTGTAGGCTTTTGTGATCGGTGAATACCGTACACTTGGTGCCATACAGATAATGTCTCCATAACCTAAGAGCAAAGACCACCGCTCCTAGCTCAAGATCATGAGTAGCATAATTCTCCTCATTCTTCCTTAATTGCCTAGAAGCATAAGCTATCACTTTCTCTCTCTGCATCAAAACAGCTCCATAACCTCTAATAGATGCATCACAATACACTACAAAATCTTCACTCCCGTCGGGTAATGATAAGATTGGCGCACTACATAATTTTTGCTTCAATATCTGAAATGCTCCATCTTCATCACTTCCCCAAACGAAAGGTTTATTCTTCTGAGTAAGCTTAGTCAAGGGTTTAGCTATCAAAGAAAATTCTTTAATGAATCGCCTATAATAGCCAGCTAATCCTAAGAATTGTCGCACTTCCGTTGGCGTTGTTGGTGCAGACCAATTCTTAATAGCTTCAACCTTTGCAGGATCAACATGAATTCCATCTCTGTTAATCACATGACCAAGAAATTGCACAGAGTCTAACCAGAAATCACACTTCGAAAACTTAGCATACAACCTTTCATCCTTCAACAACTTTAAAACAATCCTCAAATGTTCTCTATGCTCATCTTCATTCTTAGAATAGATTAGAATATCGTCAATAAACACAATCACAAATTTATCCAAGTAGGGCTTGCACACTCGATTCATTAAATCCATGAAAACCGTAGGTGCGTTAGTTAACCCAAATGGCATTACTTGAAATTCATAGTGTCCATAACGAGTTCTAAATGCAGTTATAGGAATATCTTCTTCACGGACGCGAAGTTGGTGATATCCTGACCGCAAATCTATCTTAGAATACACACTAGATCCTTGCAGTTGATCAAACAAATCATCAATCCTAGGTAAAGGATATCGATTTTTAAATGTCAACTTATTCAGTTCCCTATAATCAATGCACATACGAAAAGATCCATCCTTCTTCTTAACGAACAAGACTGGAGCTCCCCAAGGCGACGAGCTCGGTCGAATAAAACCTTTATCAGACAACTCCTTAAGTTGCTCAGATAACTCCTTTAATTCAGAAGGGGCTAATCGGTAAGGCGCACGTGCCACCGGTGCATCACCAGGAATTAAATCGATTCGAAACTCTACTTGCCTTATCGGTGGAAGTCCGGGTAAATCTTTAGGAAATACCTCAGGAAATTCACAAATAATAGGTACATCTTCCAATCGTTTCTCCCTAGACTCATTCCCGGTCACTTGAGCTAAGAATAACTCACAACCGTTCCTGATGTACTTTTGGACTTTAATACATGAAACGATTTTCAAACGGGATTCACCTCGACTACCATCAATTACTAACGTCCTATTCCTAAGAGGAATCTTAACTTTCTTCTCTCCACATAAAATAGTAGCATTATTCAACGACAACCAATCCATAACAATAATAATATCAAAACTACCTAATTCTATCAACATCAAATCAATCGGAAAGGAATGGTTCAAGAGATTTAGAGAGCATCCTTCTAATAGCTTATTAGTTTTCACTAATTTACCATCAGCCAATTCCACCTCGTAACTGGTACTTATCTCAACAAGTTCAATATCAATAAGGGCACTAAACTTAGTGGATACAAAGCTCCTATCGGCACCCGAATCGAATAAAGTAACAGCATAATGATTGTTGAGTAAAAACGTACCGGTAACGACATTCGGATCCTCTTTCTTCACCTCAATTGTTCCAAGTTGGTAGATACCACCCTGGGGGTTTCTTCCAGGTACAATCGCTTTCAACTTGGGGCATTCCGATTTCCTATGACCTTCCTCATTACAATTGAAGCAACTGGTTCCCTTCTTACACCTTTCAACCTTGTGTCCAAGCTTTCCGCAATTTCGGCACTTCCAGCAGTCGCCAGCATGCCTCTTGTTGCCACACTTAGGACATCTATCATCGTTGCGCGGTGCATTGTTAGTAAGAGCATTTGCATTCCCCTTTCTCTTGTTCTGACGGCGATTGAAATTCTTCCTATTATCACCTCTATCTACACGATCACCGTCTCCCTTTCTTTTCTCACCAACACGGGCTTCATCTTCCTTATCCTGAATTATCTGTCCAATGAGTTGATAAGCCATTCAAACAGCATCATCAATGGTCAGTGGTTTCGATGATGTTACGTCCCCCCGGATATTCCTGGTCAACCCTTTCACATATTGCTCAATTCGGATCTCTTCGGGTTCAACCAATCGAGGACATAGCAAGGCCAACTCATGGAATCGATTCGTGTAACTATCAATGTCCACACCTTTCATTCTCAAATGAATCAACTCCTGTTCTAACCTGATGATCACACTATGAGGACAAAACTCCAAAGTCATCCACTTGTTGATTTCAGCCCAAGGAGTAGCATTAGCAGCATCAAGACCCATGAAAGCAATTCTCCCGTTCCACCAAGTCAACGCACGACCTTTAAGAGTAGCCATAGAAAAAGTCACCTTATCTTCCTCCTTACACTTACTAATCCTAAACACCGATTCAATCTTTTCAATCCACTGGCTTAGTCCTACAGCACCTTCAGTTCCATTAAAAGGTAGAGGTTCACACTTCATGAACGTCACATAAGTACAACCACCAACTTCAGGTGCATTAGTTACAAGTCCTCCTACATTTCCTCCAGCATTAGCATCCACATTATTAGCATTCACATTCACATTAGTACCGCCAATTCCACTACCGCCAGCTCCATTACCGCCAGCTCCACTACCGCCAGCTCCACTACCGCCAGTTCCACTACCGCCAGCTTCATTTCTAGCATTTGCCATAAATTCAGTCATAGATGCGGTAACTTGCTCCGTAATAATCCTACGTACATCATCCTCAGTCACAGCCTTCTTGGGCGGCATAGTTCTATAATTCCACAATTTTAAAGTATTAAGCATTCATCCAACAAAGGATTCATATAATATGGATCGAATTCATAATCAGGATACAAATAAGGCACAATATGGAATTCAAGACAAGATACATATTTCATTCGATCTGAAACAAAAGTATTGTCTTAGTACATCCATATCAAAGTTCTAACACTATATATACTCAAAATTCATGCCAAGTCTACTACTAACAAGTCGGTTCAGTCAAAGCTACAAAAGCACAAAAGATATAAAGGTCACTACTAAATACAGACTGGTCTACTGAGAACCGCCAGATGGTCCATCATCCATCGTCTTCTGGATCTTCGCCGGACGATCACTAGACACATCTTCAGCAGGGCACTTACGGATTACTCCTCTTTCAACCATGTCGGCATAAAATCTACTGTTCCATCCCACGGATATATTCAACTCCTTTTCAGCTTTCTCACGCATCGCACGAGCCACACTCAACTGAATCTCCATAGAATTCACCTTTCTCTTCATAGCAGCATACTCACCACTTTCCAACACTGATAACCTCCTAAAAGCCTCATTCAAACCACGTTCTACATCACTCAAATTCAAACTAAGCAATTCTCGCTCTTTCTCGCCAACCTTTGTCTTCGACTCCAAATAAGCAACCTGAGTCTGAACAACACCTAATCCAACCTCTGTCACACAACTCTTAACACGGGAAGCATCTAGATTACGTCTCAAGGCCCATGGTGCAAGACCATCAATATGAGTAGCCTCTCGAGTACTAGACGACTCTCCTATCTCACGTCTACGAGTAGAAATACCATCAGTACCGTCAGGTGCATCGTCATCCTCATCCTCCTCTGACTCAGAATCAGATTCAGACGATTCAGACATTTCATCCCTAGGTAACTCATCCTCAGAATCAGACAAACAAACTGGTGGGGGCAAAGGCTCGCCCTCTGGAACATCATACGGATAAATAAGCTCAGCTTCCTCATCGTCATCAACCTCAACATCTATACCTACGTCCTCCTCGACATCCTCGTCGTCAATCTCATCATCTAACTTATCTAACCCAATCTCATCCTCATTCTCAATATCAGCATTCTCAATCTCCACATTCTCATTACCCACATTCTCAATCTCATTCTCTACTAAGTCAACCTGAGGGGCAATCTGGTCTCCTAGTCCTAACTCGGGCTCGGGATCCTCAAATGGTTCCTCCTCGTCATCAATATCAAAATCTACTAAGTCTAAATAAGGATCATCTTCTATATTAGGTTCGGGAATAGCATGGTTTTCTACAGGAATATTAGGGTCAGCCATGACAATCTGCATTTATATATATTTATCTCGTATTAAGATAACATACTAGTTAAACAATTACATAATGAAATCATGATATATACATATATATAAATTAAATTATATATATCAAAATATATATCTTCTCAATAGGGCTTGTTGGTAACGTCGGAGATCTCTGGCACCGTTATAGTCAAAAGATTTTTCAAATATTTTCTCAAATGTTCATTGTCAAAAGATTTTGAAAAGTTTTGTTCAAAACCTTGGTTTTTAAAATCTTTTGTTCTCTACAACGAGAGCTCTGGTACCAAACTGTAACACTCTCATTTTTCGTATCGGTACAGCGGAAGGGTCTTTCAGAGTGTTACGGGATAGCACAATAACTCCAATCATAGACAACACATAAAAATGGTTGTACAAGGTTTAACAAACATTCATTCGATAAAAAGGTTTAAAAGTGTACAACAGGTCCCAAATTATACAGGTCATTAAGTTTATAAAACACAGATCGAATGAACATTTTTAATATTAAGTGTGGGCCATCAGAGTCGATCTCCATCCGGATTACCTTCAAGCACCTGAGATAGAAAACATGCAAAAATCATATCAGCGAATGCTGAGTGAATTCATAGAGTTTAATGAAAATCGTTATATAAAACAATCATATATATTCATTTAAAATCAGAACACAAGTATAATATCGGAAGTAAGTCCACATATTGCTAGTCAGGCAATATATAAATCAAGCATACATCTGAAACCGTCCATGAGACCGTAGTCTCTATATTACCATGATAGGTAATATATTCATCGTAATAGCGTCATTATCGTTTATTATTTATGTCTCATATTGTATTAGGATACATGGTATCTGAATTAGGATACGTTTTAGGATTATTATTAGCCACATGACATTGTTACCTTACTGTGAAAACAGCGGGCCGCGAACCCGACAAACAATTTGCCCGTCTAAGTTAGCGTGTCGTCACAAAAATCACGCTATGGAATCTTCTCATACATAAATTCGCTTACCAATCAATGTGGTACGACGGGGATCAACCGTCAAGGCGCGAACTGGGGTGATCGTCCCTAAATAGTACTATCAAATGCATAAGCGTCTACCAAAACCCGGTAGTTCATAATTCATGCTAATGGGACTTGAAGTGACATAACCTAACTACTAATAATCCTTTTAGTCTCGAATATAGGGTCATAGCATCATTCGGGTCCATATCATTTAGCATACAATCGGGACTACTTGTGTTCTATTTTTATAAAAATCTAGCATATTATCTCCCTCGCGGGTTTACAAATCATTTTATAAAACATTTAAAAGAGTGTGAGGCTATGAACTCACGTTGTTAATGAAAGGCGGATTATCGGCTACGGGCGTGCTTCGGTCACGAAAACCTATATAAATAATAATCGGTCTTAGACTCGGTCTAATGACTTTTATCAAAATAACAATATACATATGATGATTTTTTACATATGATGATGATCAAGTGGGTTTATAAATCCTCGTTTACTCATTTTAGTGTTTACGTTTTGGTAACGTCTTACTAGTTCACTAGTTTTATCGATTTTACCTATTTTAAGTCCATTAATTCTTTTATAAGTTCTTTTACTTGTTTTTACCCATTTTATACCTATATGATCAGTATATATATCTTTCATGTTGGGCCCAAATGGGTTAAGCCCAAATAATTCTTTTTACAAGTTTTTATCTTATTAAGTCCAATTATTAGTCCAATAGGTTTAGTTAGCTCGTAAATGTCCGTAATTCTTATAGTTCGGGTTTTATCGGTTTTTACTTGTATTAGTTACTTATACATCAGTATATGACTTTTATAAACTTTACATTAGACGGGTTTGGTCGTCTAAGTTTTATTTGGCGAAAAACGTTAATTTCACGGCGATAGCCGAAAAAGTCGTAAAAATCAAGTTTATAGTTTTTATTACTTATAAATATTATTTTTACCACCATTTATCTAATTTACCCCTTTAATTAACCTTTTATACATTTATATAAATAAGTTCTATAAGTTAGTGGGTTTATATTTTACATTTTATAAATTATAATGTGAGTGCTTATATAATAATAATAAACATTATTTCCAAAATCTGTTTTTTAACTTCATATTCACCATTTTTAGCATATCTAGAGTTCTACAATGACTTAGAAGCTCATTTTTTGATGACAAATTCTTCATAATATGTGCTACATATAACTTAGTTATAGCTACTGCCCATTTTGAGTCTAAGTTGCCTTAACAGTCCCTACAAAACTGCTTATTTAGATTACACCACCTAACTTGTTTTTATCATATCTCACTCATTATTTTGATTCCATTGCATGGCCAACTCTCACATGTGTATAACATCATCTACTTACTGTAAATAGATCAAACCATGCAATTTTATCAGTTCATCTTTTAGTTATCTACTGTTTTTATACAGCCAACTAATTAGTCAAGATTTTAGCTTCATTTCTTATAGTTATCATCATTTTTAAGCATGTTTATCAACACTTGATCCCCACACAACATTTTTATCATCATATATACATCATATACATATACAAAATGAAAGAAAATACATTTGTTCTTTATAAAATAATAAAAGAAAAATGTAGAGGATGATCTTCTTTACCAATCCAAGTGGATTTCTTGTTTTAGGAAGGCAAGAACTTGATGAACACAACAAGTATCTCCAAGACCATAAAATATCAAGAACATAGGTTGGAAAATTAGCCCTAGGACACAAGCAAATCACCTCCAAAGTTGTTAATATGGCCACCAAATAATCAAGGCTTCAAGAGAACACCTTAATAGGACTAGTAAACATGTGGTTTGTGGCTAGAAAAGATCAATGATGGTGTTTGTTAGCTTATTTGGGACGGCACAAGGAGAGTGTTGAGAGGATTTTTAGAGTGGTTTGCATGTAGAAAATGAGAGGAATGAAACAAGTTGCTAGTTTTTGTGTTAGTGGTAAAAGAGTTAGCTTAAAGGTTAAGCTAAGGCTTACACATGGTATGTGTTAGCTAACATGATGCCACCTATGTGTGGTGGTGTCATATTGCCATCCCATATTGCTAGTGGGGTGGGGCAAAGTGTTTTGTCCCATCTCACTAGTTTACGGGTATTTCTCGATTCTAGTTTTCTCGATTTGCGTGCCCTCGGGTCATTTTACGAAAAACGTTTTTATAAATTATGAATCACCGTCACAAAACGAATCCAATAAAAATTGTCTCATCAAAAACGGAGTTCAAAAACGTAAATACGTAATCCTAAGGTTTCCGGTTTAGTCGTAAAAGACGCCAAATTATGCACGTAAGCCCAAATTTAAATCCGTAAATTGTGAGTTCGTCAACCAACACAAAAATAAGTTTCAAAATATTATACGAGAAAATATTTCACTACCTGAAAATGTTAGATTTGTCACAACAATTATGTATACATATGATGATTTTATATATATGATGATGATCAAGTGGGTGTATACATCTTTACTCATTCATTATAGTGTTTATGTGTTGGAAATTTTCAAGACTAGTTACACTAGTTCTACTTGTTTACATTTTGAAGCCCAATGGGCCTATTACAAGCCCAATACTATTCATTAGCCCAATTATACTTTTATTATCAATATTATACTTTATATGTTGGGCCCAAATGGGTTAAGCCCAATAAATAAGTTTATAAGTGTTTTACCAAATTAGTCGGGTTTATTCTCCATGAAGGCTACTTTGGCTCGTTAATGTCTATATGTTGTAAAGCTCGGGTTTTATCGATTTTTACTTGTTATATATGTTTATATATCAGTGTGTGAGTTTATAAAAGTTTACATTAGACGGGTCCAACCGTCTAAGTTTTATTTACCAAAAATGTTAATCTTTCGGTTTTAGCCGAAAAGACGTAAAACTTAGTATATAGTTTTTATAACTTATAAAACGTACCAAACTACCATTTTTATATAATGTACATTTATTTATCCTTATGAATTTTTATATAAATGAAATATATAAGTTAGTGGGTTTTAATTCACATTTTATACTATATTAGTTTGAGTGCTTATATAATAATATTAAACATTAATTTCACAAAATCAGTCCTAAAAATCTAGTTTACTAAAATGATCATATCTAGAGTTCTACATGGAGATAGAATCCCAAATTTTTATCACAGAAACTACATGATATGTGATTCATTTTATTCCCGTATAGCTACTGATGAATCAACCTCTAAGTAGTTTATAAAATTCGTCCAAAACAGTGTACTCAGATTTGCACTCTAAACTTGTTTTGATCATATCTCACTCATTTTTATGATTCCATTGTATGGCCAACTCTCACATGTGTATAAGTCTCAATACCCACTGTATATCAATTCATATATACCATTTTATCAGTTAATCATGTGGTTATTTACTGTTTTTATACAGCCTACTAAATTAAGCAAGATTAACCACTTTTACATATAGTTTTTCATATTTTTACCCATGTTTATCAACACTTGATCCCCACACAACATTTTTATCATCATATATTCATCATATACATATACAATAAGAAAGAAAATACATGATTACATAATCAAAATAACAAGAGGATGGGAAGAACAATATTTATACCACCAAGATTAAGTAGTTTGAAGGATCAAGACTTGGTTTTTGATCACACAACTTGTGATAAATCAACACCAATCTTCAAGGCCACCAATACTTATAAACTTTATGTAGAAATCAGCCCTTGAACATCACCAAATCACCTCCTTGGATGTTAGAATCACCTCCAATCTTCAAGTCTTCAATAGGACATCATCATATGTAGATTGTAGCCCTTGGTTATGGTAAATTTTTGATGGTTATGGTGGTGGTGCTATGGTGGTGGACGGCACATAGAGGGAGAGATGAGAGGATTTGTGAGTTTTTGCATGGATGGAAATTGAGTGAATGGTTTGGTTAGTTACAAGTTAATGGTTTTTGAGGTGGAGTAACTTATAAGCTAAGCTAGTTACAAGTGTAAGTAACTTGTTTAAAACTTGACACAAAGTTAGTGTGGTGTCACAATGTGGCCGTCCCATGTGTGGGGGTGGGGCAAAACTTGTTTTTGTCTCATCCCCAATTATTTACGGGTACTCCTCGATTCTAGTTTCCTTGATTTGCGGGCCCTCGGGTCGTTTTACGAAAAACGTTTTTATAAATTATGAATCAACGGCACAAAACGAATCTAATAAAAATTGTCTCATCAAAAACGGAGTTCGAAAACGTAAATACGTAATCCTAAAGTTTCCGTTTTAGTCGTAAAGGACGTTAAATTATAATCGTAAGTCCTAATCTCTTCTCGTAAATTTGTGAGTTTATGAACCAACACAAATTTAAAATTCCAAAATAATATTCACGGATAAATTTATTTCCTGAAATGTCGGACTGTCACCAAAACGGTGTATGTAAATGTAAGCACGTAACGTAGAATCCTCCGGTTTAGACGTAGTCGATGTTACTTCAAGACGTAAATCCAAATTTATTCCCAAAAATAAGTGAGTTCATAATATAACATTAAAATATTGTTTTTAAATAACACTTGAGAATAAAATATCAACCATAAATTAACGGGTTGTCACATGTGTCTTTAGAAAATATACGTGAGACATGCTTCTTGACTGATGTCTTGACATGTGTCTTTAGAAAATGTACGTGAGACATGTGTCTTGACATGTGTCTCGAGGTGTGAAACAAATAAAGCTGTAAATCATAGGTTATCATGCCAGAATTGGCGAATCGGTTGGACTGCTGACCCTTGTATTTCTGATCACGTCCATGGCCGAAGCTTCTGTTGCGATTGATAGGATAGTTGCTGTCACAGTAGTGGTTACTATCGTCTTGTCTGTCAGTTCCATGACAGTCATTCTCATGACTGTATTTCATGTAACCATTCAACTGAGTGGCCGGCTGGTACTGGTTCTCAGTCATGGACTGAAAAGACAACTGAATGACGTGTGACATGTAACTAAGAATTAGGGGTTTTGATGGAAATCGTCTGATGGTGAAGCATCTTCTCGTCCGATCGCTTTGATCTAATGCCTTTTTCTTCGTGCCGTAGGATTTCCAGGTTGTGAACAACATCAATATCTCATAGCGTCTCCAAATAGTCAGCAGCATCAACATTTAGTAACATCTCCCGGTTATGAGCGGCATCAGCATCTTGTGGCATATCAACAAGTGGAATATGCCTGAGATGATTTAAAACCGACTAGCGAATACTCGTGGAGTATTGCAAGCCAAATACACATGAATTAAGGTACGTGTAATACACATGGGATATGATACATGAAATGATCGGTATAGGGTCGATCATCTGACATGATTTTAAAGGAAAATAATTGGTTAAACGGTTAGAAAACCATAATGATAAACTGGCAATGCCAATCTAGACATCATATTGGTTGCATAGAGAAACGCTAAAAGTGTGATTAAACGAAATTCAACGATGATCTGCATGAAAAGATGATTAATGAAAACCAACCATGACTATCTTAAAAGTAGGATTACATGAAATCTATCAATGTCTTGCATGAAAGCATAATCCACATAAGAAACATAAGAAATAATCAGCATGAAGACGAATTCATCATGAAGAAACATGGAACAAACTTAACATTAAGGAGTATACAACATAATCAGCATGAAAACGAAGTTAACCATGATAGTATGAAAACATACTTGACATAAAGAGACATAGTAACTAATGAGGGGACATGAAAAAAATATGTATGACTATAATGAAATGAATCTGAAGATCGCTGGTGTGGACGACCATGGGTCGGTTTCAAAAATAAAATTTGACATGATTTATTTGATTAGGACATAATACATAATCATGAAAAAAACACAAAAAAAAAGATAAAAAATTTATGCATGTAAACATGAAGAATTTATGCATGAAACTAGTGTATGGATGTATAATAGAAATGACATGGGTTTGGGTGAATGCCTATGGGTCGGTTTACCTAAATAAAATTTCATGGCGAGGATGAACGCCTATGGGTCGGTTCATCAAAACAAAATGATTCGATTAAAAGCACATGCGACTAAATATGGCCAGTCTCGTACCAACCATTACTTAGTCAAAATACCTGCAACAATAATACATGAAATAAATGAGTGAAAATCAGCCGTCAAAGCTTAACAGAAAAAAAAAATTTATGTGACCAATTATGAATTATTGGGGTTCAGTCCACATTAGCCACAGTTCACAAGGAACATCATGCATGAAAAATGACACGTAATTAAGTATGGAGGACGGTTGTCCATCCATATTAGTAAAACAATACCGATGAAAACATCATGGTTAAAACAACAAGGTGCTGAAAAAATGAATACGTGGAATAACAAGTGTTGACTTAGGAAGTTTCTGGTGACTACCCACTAGTCATATGTCGAGTTTTAGAGCCTACAGGTCGAAGCCTTGGCTATGATACCATAATTGTAACACCCCACTTTGATAAGTGGACCGTTACACGTAATTATGACGTGTTATCAAAGCATGCAAGGTAATATGTACTAAAACATACATGACCATAGGGAAAACTGGAATCAAACCTCGGTTCCCAAACATATGCCCAAAACATAAATAAAGCATAAGAAATGAGAAGGGCTAAACAAGTGTTCAAATAAGCATAAGTATAAGAAGGAAAAAGGAGAAGAAGACTAAGGCAACTTCCATCCTATGCACGTCCTCCAAATGCTCGAGTCTGTCCATGGGTACCTGCCGTTTTGGGACATGGAAAGGAAAGTAACGGCTGAGCGAATACGCTCAGTGAACATATATATGACATAGTATGAATGGATGAATCATAAATAAGACTGAAAAGCAGCGGAAATGTATGAGTCCTGGAAAACCTGAAACATGTTCATAAAACTGGTTTTATAGTTTGAAAAAACTTATGTTTTTATATGAAAATTTTTATTAATTAGCTAATAGCCTATATAGGTCATGAATACTTGGAGAGGAGACCTCGTCATGCAAGTATAGGGGTTGCCTCTAATTAAATAGTCTGGGTAGGAGGGATCAACTCCTTGTGAAGGATGCAAGGAACACATCACATTCACCATGAAAATCCTGTAAAACATGTAAATAGGATGCACCCATACGCTCCACATGATAATATAATATAATGGCAAAAACTGTAAAGGGACGCCACAAGTAATCACTCCGTCGTGGGGAAGTCATAACACTGGTGCCTCCAGTGTTATGGTTATGGTACCTCCATAACTAGGTGACACTGGTCATGCAGGTATATGGCTTAGGCATTTAATCTAAGATAAGTATCAAACATATAAAACAATACTATGAAAACAGTTGGCTGCAAACGGGGAATCCTAATAAGGAAAGAATGTCCATATTGAAGGACGGAAAATCCGTACCTTGTGTCCAGTGAACGAGGAAAGACGAAAGGATGAATAGTCCTACTCCAACCTCACTAATACTACATAATAAGGATACATGTATAAGTATTCTGATTACTGCATACGTTACTGATTATAGCATGTTCTTAGTTTGTTTCATATGTTCTGATCTTGTTTACTAGTTTAAGTGTTTTAATGTGTTAATCATGTATTCGATGTATTTTGGTTAAGTTTTAACTTGTATTCTTGTATTATTATACTTGTTGTGTAATAATAAGTAACTTTCTAAAAATAGCGGGTTTCCTAAAATTAAAAGTTTCCAAAAATATAAATTTTCCAAAAATAGATTAGCTTCTAAAAATAGATCAGTTCCTAAAAATAGGAAGTTTCCAAAAATAGAAAGTTTCCTAAACTAGAAAGTTTCCATATTTAGAAATAAGCTGGATTAATAAGCTAATAATATAAGCTTAAGTTTATTGGTTAAATATCATAAGTCATTTATTCATTTATATAGTTTATTAATAATATCATGTTAATTAAATAAACTATATGTCATACTCTTTAATTAAATATAAGCATGATTTAATTAAATTAAAGCATATAAAATACTTAGGTTAAACATGTATTAATAATATATTAATTATAACCTAAGTCATGTGTATTAATTAATATAGTCCATGTTTCAAATAATTAATTAATACTAAAGTCTAAATTAAATAATAAAAAATACTTAGGTTAAAACATGTATTACTACTAAATTAATAATAACCTAAGTCCATGTAAAATTAAATTAATTACTAGCCATGATTTAATTAATTTAATTTTCTTGTTAAAATAATATAACTTGTTAAAAATGTAAACTTGTAAAAATTGCCCATGAACCGAACCCGTGTTTTTAATTTAGACCGAACGTGAACCGGACCGAATTCCCCATGAACCGGACCGAAACAAACACCCCCTTAGCAGTGGCTAACCGGCTAGGCCGGTTAGCCACTGCTGGTACAAAAACGCCACCAGCTGTAGTCGGTGGTTGCCCTAGGTCCGCCTCGGCTAGCCACTGCCACAACAACAGGTTCCCACCGGCAGTTAGCCGGTGGTCCCCCTGCTGCTGCCGTTCCCCCTGCTTGACCAAAATAGCCCCCAGTCTTAGACCGGTGGTGTTCTTGCTGTTGCGCCGAGACCAAACACACCACAAGGCCAACCCGACTTGCGTCGGGGTCCTTGTTCCTTGCTACCGAGACATCACAGCCCACACCGAGACCATTGATGTCTCGGTTGGTGGTGATACAACGACCACCGAGAGCCCATGGCTCTCGGTTCTACGTCGACCAAACAAACCAAACCCAAAACCCATTCCTTTTTTTGATTCCATGATTTATCTAACATGTTTCTCACTTGTTTTTAACGTTCCATAAACATGTGTTCATGATTCAAAAAAGAAAAGGTTTACCAGGTTACCGAATACGTGAATGAATTGAGATTAAGAACACGAACACGAATACCCAAA
Organism: Glebionis coronaria; assembly: GCA_025667525.1. Taxonomy (NCBI): domain Eukaryota; kingdom Viridiplantae; phylum Streptophyta; class Magnoliopsida; order Asterales; family Asteraceae; genus Glebionis; species Glebionis coronaria. The sequence continues at coordinate 216,821,561 of CM046876.1, read as the reverse complement.
TAGCAATAATCAAAATCACCCAACACCCTTGGTGGTGCTCTTGGTAGCCGGCGGTAAAGGAGGAGGAAGGAGGGGTAATAAGTGTGAAAACACTTATCATTTCACCACTTTAAACAAGTAAAAACGTGACCAAAACGTGTATTTTATGTCGTAAAAGTCGGAGTTATGCGTGGTTTGTGTTTTTATTGTGTTTTAGGACCAAAAGATGAAAAAGGAAGAAAACACTGGCTTTCACGGGCTTTTATCGAAGAAAAAGACAAAAAACAAAGTCAAAAGATCAAAAGTGCAAAAAGAACGGAAGTCAAAAGATTATTCTGAAGATTTATCGAAGAAAAATACTAAAGACGGAAGTTTAACGAAGTCGAAGAACCAAATCTAATAAAAGCATAAAATTAGAAGACGAGTTCATTTTGTATCGACAAATCCCGAAACAACGTCGAGAAAGTCGAAGAAATTAAAAGACAAGAAGACAAAGTGAAAGAAGAGAGCATCAACACCTACCTTCCTTTCCTCCTATATATACCTTCTAAGGCTTCATTTGAAGGAGTTAGTCATTTTTTAGGAGTAGATTAGTTTAGGAGTAGGAGTAGATTACTTTCTCTCTCTAGATTTATTTCATGTTCCTAAGCTTTTCTTTCAAGTTTTCTTAATCTTTAATATTTAATCTTGTACTTTTGAATCTTTTATCTTCATCTTAATTTCAAGCTTTTCATAATCATTCTCGTTCTTCCTTTCTTGTTTTAATCTTGAGTTTGATTCGGGTCAAGTATATAGTTTGTTTCATCTTGATGTATATTTGATTAAAGTGCTTATCTTTTTGTTCTTATCATTTTCATGCGATTGATGTTCTTACCTTATTGTGATGTTTGCTTATTTCGTGTTTAGCTTATTTTCATTTAAGTATCTTTTTAAAAGTTTACTCTTTTTAAAGTTGATTTTATAAATCTTGCTTATTTAGTGTTTTGAAAGTTTTTCATTCGTGGCTTATTTATTTCTTCTTAATATTGATTTGGTTAAATTTTTGGTAAATGCTTATTAGAAAAGTGCTTATTCGGTTTTTGCTTATTTTCCTTTTACATTCCATCGTAAAGTCTTAAGGTTTTTTTAGGTTCCGATCGAGTGTTGTGATCGCATAAGCCTTAGGGTTTCTACTTGCGATCAAACACTGCGATCAAAGACAACGATTGCTGGTTGCGATTCTGGTCACGATCCTGGTTGCGATCCTGGTCACGATCCTGGTTGCGATCCTGGTTGCGATCCTTGTTGCGATCCTGGTTGCGATCCTGGTTGCGATCTTGGTCACGATGCTGGTTGCGATCCTGGTTGCGATCCTGGTTGCGATCCTGGTCACGATCCTGGTCGTGATCCTAGTTGCGATCTATTTTTATACTTAGTTGTTTTTCAACGTTTATTTCTTTCCCGCTATATTTGTCAAGTTTAATTTTAAATTGTTTTGTCTTATTTTATTTTTACATTTACTTTTTATTAAGTCTTAAAATTACTTTATTACTTTTTATTTGTCATCCGTTTTATTCTTTCTCAAGTTTTCATTTTTAGTTTATAATAGAGAACCAATGACATTTCTTTCTTTTACACCAAGAACAACTGAGTCGCACGTTTAACCGGAGATGAATTCTATTAGACGCCGAGAACAACGAACTTTTATATATAAAATATCTAATATCAAATGGCGCCGCTGCCGGCTCTTTTCGTGAAGATTAACGGTTTTTTGTGAGACACGCGTTGGATTTTGGGATCCGTTCACCTTCGAACGTTATTTTTCTTGTCAAATTTCCAATTTTTTTCAAAAATCCATAAAAATTAAAATTTTCAAAAATCCAAAAACATTAAAAAAATCATTAAAAGCATTTCTTTTTCAAAAAGTTTTGCACCAAAAATATTCCTCTTACTTCTCTATTGTGCTTATTTCTTAATGGATTCGTAGGTTTATTGCGTAGGGTGTGGGAGACCATTGTATGGTTTTCAAACATGTCAATGGTGTACATGTGAGCGGTGCGGAAATGATATCGACAATACACAATTTGGATTTTGTCCCTCGTGCAATTCGATTAACTCATCCTTTGCTTCTAATGCACTTACTCCCCTTCTTGCATAAATTGTGGAAGCGATTCTCATTGGCATGTTTCATGTCCCATTCGATACCCGTCTTATGACGAGAAAGAACCGGGTTACAATTATGAAAATGGTAATATCTATCCACAAGACGCACCGTGTTTTTCTCAAGACCCGTGTTGCAATAGTTGTGGGGGCCGGCACGATACTTCTTATTGTCAACTGATGAATTATTATGAACCAAATCCGTGCTATAATTCCGGTTTTCATAATTTTGAGCCCCCACAATACATCCTCGATCATCAACCTTCTTTGAATCCGAATGACGAAAGACAAGCCCTTCTTTTGAAAATTCATGACGGTTTAATTTGACTGACCGAAACATTGGAGGAGCGACAACGACAACGACAAGAGCAAGTATCTAATCTTAGTTTTTATACTCCGCCTCTTGTGCGTTCTTTTTATTATGATGACGACGAGGATGATATCTTTGATCTCAACCCATCTTCTGAGATTCCTATTCCTTCTCTCGATATCCCAAATGGGTCTAAGGATAGTGATACATCGACTGAGATTAGTGAACTTGGTATCGACAACTTATTTGATGAGGTTTGTGATGAACTAAATTTTGCGGAGCTTACGGACGAGGTCGCTCTTAATGATGATTTTCCTCCATGCTATGAGAATTTCACTTTTGAAATTTCTCAATCTCCTCCAGGAGATGAGGGCGTTGTTGATTTATTCTCTCTAACTTACGAGAAGTTCACCACTGAACTTGGTCTTATAGATGAGGTGGAAGACGTTATTCTTCGCGACAAATTACTAAAAGTTCATCTTCTTATTGCTAAAATTGAAGCGTTGAATTCTGCCCCTAATACCGAGTCTTTACCCCCCGGCTCTTAATCCCGTTGATAATAATGACACATTTATGGAAGAAATCGACATTCTATAAATACCTCCGGGTATTGATGATGGTGACACGGAGGGGGATATTCTTTTTGATACTTTGATGCATGAAGATATTGTCCCAAGTTCCCCTCCCGAGCACCTTTCATCCCATACTTTGGAGACTATTACTGAGGATGAGTGCTTTGACCCGGGAGGTGACATTGACCATTCTATGATTGACACCTTTACGGATTTTCCGCTTAGTGATAATCATATGTATTTTGGGGATGACATGTTGATTCCTTTACCCAACCCACCTCCCGTGGATCTCAACTTCACTTACTTTTCATATATTGAGAGGACTTTTCTACCCTTCAAGACTTATCCTCCTGCCTCTCATTTTTTATTTTCTTCCGGGAACGAGGACAAGATCTTTGATCCCGGTATTACATTACAGGTTTCCCCATGGACCATTTAATTCGGGGACGAGTCAGGCTCATGACTCGGTTAACAAAAACAAGCGCTTTTCGGGAGGCAACCCGATAATCTATCCTTTTTATCTGTTTTATAATAAGTGTAGGGGGAGCCCCGTAGGTGTTTGTTATTTTCTTTCTTATGATGTGCAGGGATTGGCGCTTTTAAAGATCCACTTTTGATGAATTTTGACGACCCGTGATCCTGTGTACCCGTCTTCCCAGTTCTATTCTAAACTCGTTTGATTCTACTATTTTATATTCTTCAATATTAAAATAGGAATCACTTTAGTTGTCTCTTCCTTAGAAAAATTTAAACAAAGTGCACAGTGTCCTAAGTGTAGGGAGTTTACTCCCACATGCTTAAACATTGAGGACAATGTTTATATTAAGTGCAGGGGGATTTCTATCGAAGTTAAGTGGGCTTTTCCATGAATTTGTCCTCATTTTAACCAGAAAATTGATTTTTCGTTATTTTTAAAATTTTTGATCTATTTTGGCCTAGTTGTATTTTCCTTTGTTATAGTTATTTTCTTTCATTGCTAGAATAAATTTCTTTAATAAAATGGTTTTAATGAGTTTAGATATCTTTGATATATTAGGCCCGTCATGAATCTTTTGACTCAACCCGAGTTTACTTATCCAATTTTACTCTAGCTAGTATCCTTAACGTGTATAATTCAAGTTTTGCTAGGCTTTTATATCGGGAACTTTAAAACGCGAAAGTCTTAACTCTTACGGGTTAAGAACAAGAACTTTTCGCAAGTTCCTATAATTGATCCTAGAAAGTCGTTTATCAAGGGAACTTTAAAATGCGAATTCTAAACTTGAAAAAGTCTAAGAAGTTGCAAGATCCTATAGATGACTTGAAAACCCAAAACTTTGATTTAATAGGCTAAGCATCCACGAGTCTCATTCCTTGAGATTTTAAATTATGGAGAACGAGAGATGATAGAGTCAATTATAAGTTTGGTATTCTTTCATGAATTTATGTGAGTTAATTATGAGATTTTTCTCCCATCGCTTGTTAATAATTTATTTGCAATAAGTAAGGTTGAACGATTTGAAAAGTTACTTAGCTTCGACAAGATCGTTTAAAAGTTGCTCGTTATAGTTAGAGTTCATAGCCAAGGCATAACTTATTGAAGTGGGATGCGAAGATTGGCGAGTCCGAAAAGGCCCTAACAAGGCATGAGGGCTACATTTTGTTTCTAAAGATCCAAAGTGATGTGAAGAATCATTTATCAAAAATCAATATGAAGGATCCAGACACACGACGAAAAGCAAATACTCCCCTAAAGATCATGGAGAAATCTATCCGAAAAGGCCCTAACAAGGTATGAGGATAAATAGATCCATGTCCTAAAAGGAGGCGGATCGTTGTATATTAAAATCCAAAATAAAGATTGGAGAAAAATGAAGAATTCGTGGTCCAAGATTGAAGAATCTCTCAAAAACTTCAAGTGAAGAATTCTTATTATGAAGAGAATACCATTATTTCAATAACGTCTCTCAAGATTCGAAGTATGAAGTCACTGCCAAATATCGGTCCGAGAAAGGTCTCAAATCGTGAAGCGAGTTATGCCAAGATATGAACTTTATGAGGTTTCGAGAAGCAGTTATAAAAGATTTTGTCCTTTAACTAATTATTGATTAAATCGTCCTACTTTATTTTCGGCCTCAAAAAACTATCGAAATAAGTCAACAATGCATCCTCGTGATCATTCAAGACAACAATAAAATATAAGAGATACACCTAGGAATAAGGGAGTCTAAGCGAATAATTGAGCCACATGAGTGAGTGTTAGTTTACTAACTTATAATAACAATGATCTCGTTTTTAAGCTTGGTGTGGGGAACGTGAAACTTGAGGGTGATAAACATTCATGACAACCAAAGCCCTAATGTAAGTCTTCGATCTCTTTACTTGTTCCTCCTTCTAGTATTTTGTTATTTTCTATCTTTTTAGTTTCCTTAAGTGTCTAGTATTTAATAAAGGCCAATGTGGGTTAATTATAATGGAAAATGTAAATCGTGCTTTGAAATTAATGCATTGCATGAGGGCATTGCAATGGTCAAGTGTAGGGGATTTAATAAGTGTGAAAACACTTATCATTTCACCACTTAAAACAAGTAAAAAGGTGACCAAAACGTGTATTTTATGTCCTAAAAGTCGGAGTTATGCGTGGTTTGTGTTTTTATTGTGTTTTAGGACCAAAAGATGAAAAAGGAAGAAAACACGGGCTTTCACGGGCTTTTATCGAAGAAAAAGACAAAAGACGAACTTAAAAGATCAAAAGTGCAAAAAGAACGGAAGTCAAAGGCTTATTCTGAAGATTTATCAAAGAAAAAGACTAAAGACGGAAGTTTAACGAAGTCGAAGAACCAAATCTAACAAAAGAAGAAAATTAGAAGACGAGTTCATTTTATATCGACAAATCTCGAAACAACGTCGAGAAAGTCGAAGAAACTAAAAGACAAGAAGACAAAGTGAAAGAAGAAAGCATCAACACCTACCTTCCTTTCCTCCTATATATACCTCCTAAGGCTTAATTTGAAGGAGTTAGTCATTTTTTAGGAGTAGATTAGTTTTGGAGTAGGAGTAGATTACTTTCTCTCTCCAGATTTATTTCATGTTTTAAGCTTTTCTTTCAAGTTTTCTTAATCTTTAATCTTTAATCTTGTACTTTTGAATCTTTTATCTTCATCTTAATTTCAAGCTTTTCATAATCATTCTCATTCTTCCTTTCTTATTTTAATCTTGAGTTTGATTCGGGTCAAGTATATAGTTTGTTTCATCTTGATGTATATTTAATTAAAGTGCTTATCTTTTTGTTCTTATCATTTTCATGCGATTGATGTTCTTACCTTATTGTGCTTTTTGCTTATTTCGTGGCTTATTTAGTTCTTCTTAATATTGATTTGGTTAAGTTTTTGGTAAATGCTTTTTAGAAAAGTGCTTATTCGGTTTTTGCTTATTTTCCTTTTACATTCCATCGTAAAGTTTTAAGGTTTTTTAAGGTTACGATCGAGTATTGTGATCGCATAAGCCTTAGGGTTTCTACTTGCGATCAAATACTGCGATCAAAGACTGCGATCGCTGGTTGTGATCCTGCTCACGATCCTGGTTGCGATCCTAGTCACGATCCTGGTTGCGATCCTGGTCACGATCCTGGTTGCGATCCTGGTTGTGATCCTGGTTGCGATCCTGGTCACGATCATGGTTGCGATCCTAGTTTCCATCCTGGTTGCGATCTTGGTCACGATCCTGGTTGCGATCCTGGTTGCGATCCTGGTCAAGATCCTGGTTGTGAACCTAGTTGCGATCTATTTTTATACTTAGTTGTTTTTCAAAGTTTATTTCTTTCCCACTATTTTGGAAAAGTTTAATTTTAAATTGTTTTGTCTTATTTTATTTTTACATTTACTTTTTATTAATTCTTAAATTTACTTTATTACTTTTTTTTGTCATCCATTTATACTTTCTCAAGTTTTCGTTTTTAGTTTATAATAGATAATCAATTACATTTATTTCTTTTACACCAAGAACAACTGAGTCGCACATTTAACCGGAGATCAATTCGATTAGGCGCCGAGAACAACGAACTTTTATATATAAAATAGTATCAAGGGGGCCAGGGTTTTATTTTTGTAAAAATAAAAGTGAATGAAAAAGTCTGTGTTTTCCCTTTTTTTAATTTAGTTAAATCAAACTGGGCTGGGCCTTTTTCCTTCCTTGTCAGCGGCTCTAAGGGGCCCACAAGGGAAACCCGTTCAATATTCAAGTCAAAACAAATTACGTGTTCATCGTTAGTATTTCGTGTTATTTCGTAATTGATTATTCGTGGTATGATTATACTTGTACGTAATCGATATTTATCGTATAGTAATAAATATATATGTAGTTTACATGTTCGTGTTTCTAATGTTCGTGATTCATGTTCGTGATTATAATTATTATGTTTAATAATTATCATGTAATATCACGTACTTCATACTTATCGTGTAATAACACGTACGTAGTTTATGAATTTAATATTCGTGACACGTTTTCGTGCTATAAAAGGAACGTTTTAACTTGTTCGTATGTTTAATAAGTGTTCTGTTCATGGTAAAAGTATGCGGGTTTTACAAAAATTGTATAAGTTCTGAAAAGTCTGGTTTATGACTGGTAAAGTTGTACTATTAACTGTTAAATCTGAAAACATGTATTTATTGTATTTTAAGTGCCAAGAGCTTATATAGGTCATGTACTGTAAAAACGTCTGCATGAATACATAGAGAGGTGACCTCGGCATGCTGTAGAGGGGTGACCTCTAAATAATGTCCTGGGTGGAGGGATCAACTCCAATGTGAAGGATGTAGAGCACACACCACATTCACATGATAAGCTGTAAACTGATAACCTAGGATGCACACATACGCCGCGCTGATAATACTGATAAAATGGCCAAGCTGAATAAATTGGACGCTGCGAGAAATCACTTTCGCGCAGAGGAGTCATGACATCGTTGTCTCAAGTGTCATGGTCACGGTACCTCCGTAACTAGTACATAATTAGTCATGCTTGTATGTAAGCTCAGGCAAATTTAACTTAATATTAAAATGATTACTGATAAAACTTAGAACATATATTGGGGAAAACATTTGGCTGCAGACGGGAAATCCTAATCATGCATAGAAAGGAAGTCCTTACTGAAGGACGGAAAATCCGTACCTCGTGTCCAGTAATGAAACAAGAATGAAAGCTGAAGGATCTACTCCGACTTTACGGGTACTACATAAATAAGGGACGTTAAATGAGTTGTCTGGTTACTGTTTACTGTTTATTATTGTTCTTAGTTCATTTTGTGTGTTCTCGTATTATTTTACTGGTTGCGTATAAACTGATTAATCTGATTGTTTGGTGTAATTCTGATAACTCTGACTGTTCTTTAAATATTTACTGAATAACGTATATCTTGTATTTCTGATTACTGTATATTATATTATATTCTGATATGGTATTATACTGTATTTTGGTATTATAATATTACTATAATTAGTAACCTGCCATAAATAGAAAGTTTCCTAAAATTAGAAAGGTTTCAGAATTAGTTTTTCTTACAAATTAAATCATAACAAGTCACATGTTTATAAGTGTTTAAAAGGATAAAATAAAATTAATTTAATTTTACTAATTAAATTATTAAAACCGAAACCACTTGATTAATTAATTTATTAAAGCTAATTTATAAACATGATTTAATTATAATTAAAACGAACTCCGTATTTATTATTTTTCGTGACCCCGAAACCCGATTAAAAGTTTTCTCCTCGAGACACCCATGTCTCGGGTTACTTCAAAACCGAGCACACAATGAAGTCTACCATAGCCCTAAGGCTGTGGTCCCTTGCTGCCGTCACTCACTCAGTAGCCACCGTTGCTCCTGAATTCCCACTGTTTACTTTAGTTTCCCACTGTTTGCTAATGTTCCCACTGCCTGGTTATTATTTCCCACTGCTTGGGTTTTATTTCCACTGTTTATCCAAACACTCCCCCTACGAGCCAACCAAACACCCCCTGTTTATTTTTGTTTGCGGCTGATCACAACGAGACACCACCACAACCACCACCGCACTCTATTTGGATCGCGGCTGGGCCAAAACATAATACACCGAGACCCCTGTTGGTCTCGTTTTGCGTGAAAACAACACCTAATCAGAGTTAATCTGATTGATAACATATATATACATCTTTACCATTTTTATGTTTTTCTTGATTAACCTTGAATGATTCGTGACTATTAAAAGAGAAAGGACAAGGAATGGATTACCGTTTACAAGATTAAGGATGGAATAACGAATGCACACCCAATTCAACATGGAAAACAACTCGTGTTTCTCCTTTGGTTTGACTCCAGCCGTCGGCCATTATAGGGAACTAAGAAACCCTGATTTTGTTTATGTTGTATGTTTACTGTATTGTGGAAAAAAGATGGGTAACCCCGCTTGTTTTCATAGTAGGTGGACCGGGCCTAAAAGCCCAACCCCTTTCTCTTGTTATTTACATTAAACTGTGGCCTATATATATATATATATATATATATATATATATATATATATATATATATATATATATATATATATATATATATATATATATATATATATATATATATATATATATATATATATATATATATATATATATATATATATATATATATATATATATATATATATATATATATATATATATATATATATATATATATATATATATATATATATATATATATATATATATATATATATATATATATATATATATATATATATATATAGGGGAGCGTTAACGTGGTATACATTCTTAAAGTGAGATACAATAGGTACACTTGTGAACCGTTGGATTAAACTTAATGGATTAATATTGATGTTACTAGATCAAATTTAATAGAGTGGCATTATAGTAAATAGATTATAATTTGTGGCTAGTTATGAAACATTTTTTTTGCAGTTCTACGTCAATTTTTTAACTACTTTTTAGCATGATATTTTAGATTTTTAAATTTACTACTCTTATCGCTTAGTTTGCTCTTTTAGTATTTTTATTGACAGATTTTTAGACTTTTAGGAACCAATTTTATTTATATCAATTAATAAACATGTCACAATAGAAACTAATTTCATTTAGTTACACACAAACAAATAAAATATTGATAAGTTTGATGTCATAATAGACTCATTTTAATTTACGTCACAATAGATACTATTTATACACACGACTAGATCCAAGTGTTATCTTATGTTTCAATATCATATTTTTTCACATATATGTCAAACATAATCCTTTCAACGTTTTGACGTCATGCATGTTAGCCCTATATTTCATATAGTAGAACAAGAATGTAATAGGTCATCTTAGTCGTTAAATGGTCTTGTATTGTAATAGGTTAGTCGGGAAAACCGGGCTTGGACTTTAAGCTAATATTGTATAAGTTAGGGGCGTAAGCCCAAAAGAAAGCCAAGCCCGGCCCAAGATGAAGCCCACAAAGGCCTTAGTGCCGTGGGGTATATAACCCTCTTTCACATGTGAAAGAGGGTGTTGGTTCATTTCATTAAACACATAGTTTTAGTGTAAACCTTCCACTTCTCTCTCTACTCTCTCTCTCTACTTTTCTCCTCTTTCTCTCTCTAAGAATCTTGTGTTATGGATTAAATAGGAACAACATTTGGTATCAAGAGCCTATAGTGGATAGGTGATTGAAGATTCGTGTGGTTTGTTCTTGAATTTTCGTGGCCTTTTTGATCCATATCTCACGTCCCATATCTTTTTTTTGTGTTTTTATGGTCTTTTCTTGATACAAATCATCTACATACTAGTAGTAGTGATTTAGGTATCTTGGTTTTGGCTAAAACACAAATTTTTTGGATCAAAAGTTGCGAAATTTCTTGTTTTTCTTCATTCCGAAATTCAAGCAACTGGTACCATCGGAAAGTACAATTGTGAGGATCGATCGCAATAATCCAAGGATTCCACTTTGCGATCACTGTATTGCGATACCTTATTCCGATCTGGATATTCCGATCGTGCATTGCGATCTGAGATTCCGACGGGTTTAAGGGTTTTTTAAGTCGTTACTCTGTCCAATTTGTCTCAGCCACATTCCGATCTGACATTGCGACAGAATATTGCGATCTGAGCATTCCGACAGCCACATTCCGACAGAGCATTCCGATCTGGACATTGCGACAGTGCATTGCGATAGATCATTGCGATAGGACATTCCGATCTGAACATTCCGATGGACATTCCGATGGATATTTTGTTTGAGTAATTTTTAGACTTAGCCACTATCTAGACTAGTTTCGGAACGTAGTTTACACGAAGATTAAAAAAAAAAAAAAAAAAAAAAAAAAAAAAAAAAAAAGAGTTAAAATTTTTAGGTCAGGTAAAATCAAATTTTTTCCCTACTAGTTTTTGGCTATTTCTAACTCAAATTCAAAATTTGGCGATACAAAATTTTTCGGCTTACCGTTTTGTCAGACTGAGGAATTTAATTGTCGGACTGAGAAAAATTTTTTTTGAATTTTCGGAATTTCAATTTTAACCACACATCATCACAACAAATCCACTAAGATCTGCAATTCATCCACAAGTATTCACCATGTCTAACAACAACATCAACATTGCAACTGCTAATCAAATTCGTTTGGAACAAGGTGGCAACGGTAACCCACCTGTGCTCACTGCCGGTTGCTACGTTCAATGGAGATCTCGTTTTCTTAGATTTCTCGATGGAAAAGAAAACCGAACTGCTCTTCGTCACTGCCTTGAGAACCCACCTCCAGTTTTTGAATTCAAACCAATTACAACACAGGCAGAGGATGGTACTTCATCAACTATACGAGCTATGGAGGATTTTGACACATGTTCTGCTGAGAAAAAGAAACTCCTCCAAGCTGAAGCTGATGCTGTAAATTTCATACTCACTGGAATTGATAATGATATCTATTCCACAGTTGATGCATGTCCTAATGCTATGGAAATGTGGAATGCAATTCATCGATTGAAGCAAGGTGAGTCAATCAATGTTCAAGATCTCGAGACTAATCTACTTTGGGAGTTTGGAAAATTCACATCTGAAGATGGTGAATCCATTGACTCATATTACTCGAGATTCTACAAAATGATGAATGAGCTTGTAAGAAATCAGTGCACCATCTCCAATCATCATGCCAATGTTTAGTTTCTACTTCAACTCAAACCGGAATGGCAAAGGTTTGTGACTTTGGTCAAACAAAGGGAGGATATCAAGACTATATCTTACCACAAACTTTATGATATTTTGAAACAACATCAGAATGAAGTGAATGAACTAAGGGCTGAAAAGGCAGAACGGTCTGCTAATTCTATTGCTTTTGTGGCTGCTACTTCAACAAAACCCGTTCCTCGTCAACAACCACCTAATCATTCCTCGAAGTCATCAAGCTCATCCACCAAACCTCTAGCTGCTGCTAAACACAAAGCAAAAGCAATTGTCCCCACTCCACCTCCAAAGTATGACACCGAGTCAGATGGAGACAGTGATGATGAACAAACTTCAAGGGACAAGAAGATTGAAGAACTCATGTCTTTACTCACCACAACTTATAAGAAGATCTACAAACCTACCAACAACAACCTCAGATCATCATCCAATGCTAGATATAAGGAAGTTGATCATGCACCTAGGTATGATCGTGATGCTAGGTATGATAATCAGAGGATGCTGAATCAAGTTGGGGCTAGAGATACTGTAGGCACTCCGGTTGTGCAGAAGACTGGGATTCAATGCTTCAACTGTAAGGGATTTGGGCACATGGCTAGGGAATGCAAGAAGCCAAAACGGGTTAAGGACTCAGGGTATCACAAGGAAAAGATGCTGCTGTGTAAGAAAAAAGAAGCAGGAATTCCACTCACAGCAGATGAAGTTGACTGGCGTGATGACACTGATGATGAAGCCGATGATCAAGAGTTAGAGGCACATTATGTGTACATGGCAAAGATTCAAGAAGTGATCCCAGAGACTGATGATACTTCTGGACCCATCTATGATTCTGAGCCACTTGAAAAGGTACCATCACATGATAACTATAATGTGTTTGCTAATGAACGACGGCATCCTGAGCAACCCGAAAGCATCAATGACACATATGTAATGGACACGGAGGATAGCAATATCTCTACGGATTCACAGCATATGTGTAATGATGACGGAAAAGCTGTTCAGGATACTGACTCGGATGAGGACCGTGATTTGCTTGCGTCTATTATTAATTCTTTAAAACGTGAAATTGATGAAAACAAAGAAGCTAATAAACGTTTGAAGCAAGCAAACACATCCTTAGCCGAGGAGATAGACAGGCTTAAAGAGTGTGATTATGTAAAAGAAGCTGATCGACGAGTTGCAATAGCTAATGGTTTGGTATATGAACGTAAGGTGCTCAACGAACAATATTGTTCTGAAGTAACACACGAAATTCATATGTCAAAACAGAAGATATCGGAACTTGAAGAACAACTGCTGCTACATAAACTCCAAATTACTGAATTAGAGTCGGTTAACAAAGAACAAACTGAGCTTTATAAAACTCGTGAAGAAAAGGATATTGAAAAAATTCTTGCTTTGGAAAAGAGAGTCGACACGTTAAACAACATTGTTTACAAAACGGGTCAGTCTATTCAAACTATGAATATGCTCAATAGAAATATGAAAACGAGTTTTGTCAAGCCTGAATATCTCAAGAAAGCTCAAAGTACCAAGCCTGCTCTTTATGATATCGGTTGTTATGTTGATAATCTTGCTCTTATGCTTTCCCCTGACTGCGACGAAATCATTCGTCAACAAGAAGAAAGTCGATCAAACTTAAGTGATTTAATAAACCTTTCTGATTCTAACAATCATATTAAGTTTGTCCCTCAAAAAGAACTTTCAAAAGAACAAAAGATGTATAATAGTGTTCCACCACCAAGTGATGAACCACAAAAGAAAGTTTCTTTAAAAAGGAGTTTCAAAAAGCAATCAATTTTGTTAGAAAAGCGAATTTTGGATGAAAAACGTAAATGGGATGAGAAAAGCAAAAGTGTTCAGCAATTTGAGTTTATAAAACAAGGGGTTTTAAATTTATACAAAGGTGTCGTCGACTATGAAAAAGTTTCTAGGGATACCATTTGGAATATTAAACCTAACCCACAAGTAGAAGTCGTCATCCAACAATGCATTGTTCCAACCATTGATGATCTTTCAAAAAATGTGGAAATGTTTTATAATGCTCTCACTGAGGAAATGTTAACTGATTTAAGTTATGTTAAATCTCTTGAAGATGAAGTTGATTTTCTCCAAACTAAATTAAAGACACAAGAACACCAACTTTCTAACGAAATTGATCGACTTTCCATGGAATATTTTTATGCTGACCATATGAATGTTATACTTGGTGTGTATACCGATCTGGATCAATATTGTCATGTAGCATGTCTAGTGTCAGAATCGGACGCGAAATGTCGCAATCTTGAAGTAGAGCTTTCGAAACAAATTCAGTCATATAACAAACTTTCGAAAAGTTTTTCTCAACTTGAGAAACACTCCATTTCTCTTGAACTTGCTTTACAAAAAGGTGAAAAATCTCATAATCATAAAAAGTGTCAAGAAATGTCAGCTTCTTCGTTTCGTCTACTAAATGAAAAAGATTTCGAAATAAATGATTTGAAAGCTCAGCTAAAAGAAAGATACATTGCCATTAGTGAGTTACAGAAACTCATTGAGAAAATGAAAGGAAAGTCTGTTTTGGGTAAACCATCTGCCGTTCGTCAACCGAATGCGGTTAAATGCCCTAAAACATCTATTTTGGGACAACCCCCACAGACTTTGCCTAAGATAGGAAATGATAAGAGCACTAATGTGATAGCACCTGGAATGTATAAGATGAACACTAGGTCCACTCAAACTGGAACAACGCAGTTACCTCAGAATACTAGGAAAACTAATCAACGTGTGTCTTCTTCTACAGGAGTAAATCCCACTACTAGTGTTAGCGGACCACAGCTTAAGAGCACTAGAGTTGAAGATAGAGTCATGCCTAACAATAGTCAAGGGAAGAAGAATGAAGTAGAAGATCACCGTAGGAATTTTAAGTTTTCTAAGAATAAAACGTCTGTAACTGCATGTAATGACAGTTTAACTGCTAAGACCTCGAATGTTGAATTTGTTTGTGTTGAATGTGGCAAATGTGTTCGTACTTTCAATCATGATGCTTGTGCTCTTAATCATAATGGCGTGAATGCTAGAACTAGGAAGCCTATTCGTATGCCCACTAGTACTAGTAAACCCACAAGAACTTTGAACAAATCCACTGAGCAACCACTTAAGAAACTAAGTGCGTTAGAATCCGCTACTCTACGTAAACAAAGCAGGTTAAAGAAGCTTTATGAGAACATGATTAGGACATGTACATGGGGGTATTCAAGATTTACACCACCTGGATACAAATGGGTACCTAAGACAACCCCCATTCTAATTGGGTCTATGAATGTTAGCTTGCCTTTAGAATCTAGGTCCACTACTATTTTGGAACCCGTTTCTATCAAGGGCTCCCATTTGTCAAATGCTACATTGTCTTCTAATTCTTCTGCAGCTCGTCGAACTCATCCTATTCATAATGGACTCCGGGTGCACAAAGCACATGACGGGCAATCTCAAGCTTCTCATTAACTTCGTGGAGAAGTTTCTGGGTACGGTACGGTTTGGAAATGATCAATTTGCACCGATACTCGGATATGGAGACTTGGTTCAAGGGAATATCACTATAAAACGGGTTTATTACGTCGAGGGACTGAATCACAATTTATTCTCGGTTGGTCAATTTTGTGATGCGGATTTGGAAGTGGCTTTTCGGAAATCTACTTGCTATGTTAGAGACTACGATGGGAATGACCTTCTTACAGGTTCTCGTGGTTCTGATCTCTACACAGTAACTCTTCAAGACACATCTTCAACAAATCCAATTTGCTTAATGGCTAAAGCATCATCATCTCAAGCATGGTTATGGCATCAACGATTGTCACATCTCAATTTTGACACCATCAACTTGCTTTCTAAGAATGATATTGTGACCGGTCTTCCTAAGTTGAAATTCGTCAAAGACCATCTTTGTTCTTCTTGTGAGTTGGGGAAAGCAAAACGGAAGTCTTTCAAAACAAAGACTACCCCTAGCTCAAAAGGAAAATTGGAACTTCTACACATGGATTTATGTGGTCCCATGCGTGTAGAGAGTATTAACGGGAAAAAGTATATTCTAGTGATTGTTGATGATTACTCTAGATACACATGGACTTTCTTCTTAAGGTCCAAAGATGAAACACCAGAGGTTCTCAAACTTTCTCAAGATGATACAACGCAATCTTCAAGCTCAAGTCTTAACCGTAAGAACGGATAGGGGTACTGAATTTTTGAACAAGAACTTGCAATCTTACTTTCAAGAAGAAGGCATCGAACATCAAACGTCTATTGCTCGAACTCCTGAACAAAACGGCGTTGTCGAAAGACGGAACCGTACTTTGGTTGAGGCTGCTCGAACAATGCTTTCTGCTTCAAAATTACCGCTATTCTTCTGGGCTGAAGCAATTGCAACTGCCTGTTATACTCAGAATCGTTCTCTCGTTATCCCTAGACATGAAAAGACACCTTACCACATCATCAATGGCAGGAAACCTACTGTAAAATTCTTTCACGTATTTGGATCTTTATGCTACATCCTTAAAGACGGTGAGAATCTCGACAAGATGAAAGAAAAAGGTGATGCATGTATTTTTGTGGGGTATGCTACATTGTCGAAAGGATATCGGGTCTATAACAAGAGAACAAAGATCATTGTCGAAACAATTCATGTGAACTTTGACGAATTGCCACAAATGGTACTTGATCACAACAGCTCAAGTCCCGCACCTCAATGTCCAGCAATGGCACCTACACAAAACAGTGTACGTCCCGTGCAAGAATGTCAACAAAGTACTCCTACAGCAGACTCGACGGATACAACACATATGAATGAGTTGGTTGACTTATATGATCCTATGTTTGATGAATATTACTATGGAAACAATCAAGTTGTGTCAAAGCCTTCCGCTGTCAATACTGCTGATACACCTGAACAAAATCAACAAGACACAACTGCCTCTACTTCAGCAACCGTTGCTCAAGAGACAATTCCAGTGGATACTCAACAAACTCAAGAAACTGTCATACAACCAACATCACCAACCGTCAATGCTGAAGGAGGAAACAACAATCAAGCAGTCGATGCACAACCTGACGATGAAGAATTTATCAATCCGTTTGGTACACCGGTACACGAAGTCGGAGAGTCTTCTACTCAACATGTTGATCCGTCCAACATGCATACATTCTACCAACCATATCCATCCACTCACCATTGGACACGTGATCATCCATTGGTGCAAGTAATTGGAAATCCTTCACAACCGGTTCGAACACGCAGACAACTCGAAACCGATGGCGATGTGTGTATGTATGCACTCACCGTGAGTTCAACTGTACCTACAAACATCAAACAAGCCATGACTGATCATGCGTGGATTGAATCAATGCAAGACGAAATTCATCAGTTTGAACGCCTAAATGTTTGGGAACTTGTTGACCGACCCTATGGAATGTCAATTTTAGATTTCAAATGGATCTGGAAAAACAAATTGGATGAAGAACAAACCATCATCAAAAACAAATCTCGTCTTGTGGTTAAGGGATACCATCAACAAGAAGGCATAGACTACGATGAATCATTCGCTCCAGTCGCTCGTTTGGAAGCAGTCAGGATATTCCTTGCTTATGCTGCACATAAGGGCTTCACGGTTTTTCAGATGGACATCAAAACAGCTTTTCTCAACGGTCATTTGAAGGAAGAAGTGTATGTGAATCAGCCGGAAGGATTCGTCGATCCTCATCATCCTGACAAAGTCTATCGTCTCAAGAAGGCTGTATATGGACTTAAACAAGCTCCAAGGGCATGGTACGAAGAACTTTCAAACTTCTTGGTGTCCAAAGGATTCTCCAAAGGTTCTATTGATCCTACTCTGTTTACTAATAAATATGGGGATGACATAATGCTGGTGCAAGTTTATGTTGATGACATTATTTTTGGTTCTACGAACCCAAAACTTTCAAAACGTTTTGAAAAATTAATGCACAGCAGGTTTGAAATGTCAATTATGGGGGAGCTAAAATTCTTTTTAGGCCTCCAGATTCATCAATCCCCACGTGGTATCTTCATTAACCAAGCTAAGTATGCTCAAGAGATACTTAAAAAGCATGGTATGACCTCATGTGCTCGCGTTGGTACACCATTGTCGACCACATCCCTAGACGCTGACTTGTACTCATATCCCGTAGATCAAACGCGATATCGCAGTATGATCGGGTCACTTATGTACCTTACATCCAGCAGGCCTGATATTCATCATGCCACATGCTATTGTGCACGATATCAAGCCAGACCTACTCAAAAGCACCTCAAAGAGGTTAAACGGATCTTTCGGTACCTTAAGAATACCATTCACATGGGACTCTGGTATCCGAGGGAAACCGGTTTTCATCTAACGACTTTTTCAGATTCTGATCACGCAGGTTGTCTTGATAGTCGTAAAAGCACTTCTGGTAGCATACAATTTCTAGGGGAAGACAAGCTTGTCAGCTGGTCGTCAAAGAAGCAGGATTGCACCTCGCTCTCATCAGCTGAAGCAGAATATGTGGCTCTATCCGCGTGTTGTGCTCAAGTCCTCTGGATGAGAACTCAACTCACGGATTATGGCTTCCACTTTGATAAAATACCTATGTATTGTGACTCAAAGTCGGCCATAGCCATATCTTGCAATCCGGTTCAGCACTCCCGCACCAAGCACATCGACGTCCGATATCACTTCATCAAGGAACAAGTGGAACGCGGCATCGTGGAATTATACTTTGTCAGAACTGAGTACCAGCTGGCAGACTTGTTTACAAAAGCTCTATCGAAAGATAGGTTTGCGTATCTCGTTGGCCGTCTTGGTATGAAGTATATGACTCCAGAAGACTTGGAGGTTTTGGCAAATGAAGCTGCTTGATATTCTCTCACAATGACTTCTAGGCGCATCACAGCTTAGAACTCGGACCTTAACTAAGGAAAGTTTATCTCGGACGATAACTTATCCTTCTCAACGAGAAATTCATATTTCTCGGTCATGAGCTTCTCATAAAAACATTCAAAGTTTTTAAGTTCATGAAAACGATTTCTAAGTAAATGTCAGCTTAGAACTCGAACTTCAACTTAAGGAAAGTTTATCACGGATGATAACTTATCCTTCACAACGGGAAATTTATTTTTCTCGGTCATGAGCTAGTCACAAAACAATCAAAGTTTTGAGCTCATGAAAAACGGACCCGAAAGGGGAGTGTACGTTTCAGTGCGCTTTCCCTAAGCAATAGAAGAGAAGTCTTCTATCCTGATTATTTTAAAACCGTTGAACACAATTTTTCAAGAATTTCTCAAAAGGTTTTTCTAAATCTTTCAAAATTTTGTGTTCAACACTCCCTTCCTCATAAGTGGTTTTTATATCTCAAAATTGTCATATGTTATTTTGATCAATTTTTGAGGGGGAGCGTTTTAAAATAAAGCCTTTTAATGTTGTTGGGTACATCTCTAAAATTGTCATATTTTGTGTATCCAACACATTCCGAAAATGATATAAAATTGTCAAATGTAATATATTATATCGGAAAAGGCATCTCAACTCCGTACCTCAACATATTTTGTGGTGTCGTTTTTCTAAAATTTTGTCAAATTTTGTCTCAAGACACACATATATTGTTGAGGGGGAGCGACCCGACTGAAAATGTTCCATGATTCATGCGTGCACACATGTTTCTCTCCCAACGATTTTTCGGAAAATGTCACATTTTAATCAATTAGTATCTCTAATATGATGTTTTTATATTAGAGATAGGGGGAGAAAATGTGATTAAAATGTAATATATCGCAACATGTGATCTTAAAGACTCAAGTGCAACTCTTTCCTTCACATGCCAAACTATTTCGTATATCGATGCATGTGTGTAGGGGGAGCTTTTCGGAAATGTAAAACTTTCAAGTGTTAAAAGTTTTGATTTTTATCAAACACTTTGAATGTTTTTCAATGGTTTATGGTTACGATCTATACCCAAAACAACCTACTATCCACGACGGAACGATGGAGTCAAAAGGTGGTTTAGGATAGGAAACTAAGTCCTATGATCCAACCAGAACCGGAGGGATCTACCCAAGGACATCCCATAGCTAGAAATAGTTGTCCTTAGGAAAGATGGAGTGGAATGAAGCTGAATGCGGACCAAGTACTTAAGTTAGCACTGGAACAATCACAACAAGGTGCTAATGATGACGTATTGGTAAGCATTGAAGGAGTTGAATATTCTATGCAACTTAGGTAGAAACCGGGTTAACACATCTTTTGAAGACAAGTGTCATGGACCCAGTGATGCGATGCACAACCCTTCCCCAGCCATTCGAGTTTCTCTCAAAAGAAACTTGTCTTATTGTCACGGAGATCAACACGTATCTATTGACTTTCTCACTCCGAGTCAGTTAATATTGAAAAGGTGGCAATCTGCTCCAGCCTCCGATTACCAAAATGCACTTATTGAGTCTAGAGCCAAACGAGATCAATTTATCATCTCATTAGGACACAATCAAGTCCTACGCATTATCCTTGTGATATTGCCAGAACATCTGAGTGATACGATTCACAATGAAGATGGAAATCCTGCTTGAGCCAGCATCAAACAAGCTCATGGTAGGTAACTTGTGCGATTCTACACGAATCAAACTTGTGAGAACTAGAAAGCAACTAAGTTTGGATTCTTAATTGATTCAAACTTGATTCCAGGTTTCTTCGCAAAATCCGTGTGATCTTGCCAGAACATTCAGAGTGACACTCATTAGTGTTCACAGTGACGAATGGAAATCCTTCCAGTGTCAACATCAAACAGCACTGCGGTAGGTAACTCGCAAGATTCTCTATGAATCAAGCTTGTGACAAACTGGAAAGCAACAATGGTGCGATTCTTTTAGAATCAAACTTGTTCCAGGAAATCTGAATTGACGACTCTAATCAGACGGATAATTTATCCTTATGATTCACTCTTTACGTTCGCAGTCTGCTTTGAGACGGTCGAGTAAAGAGAACTGGCTACTACCGCCGGGAAACCCTGTCAAGGAGGTTCTTAATCGAATCTACCTGATCACAGGTACGGTATTTAATACCGTTTAACGGTCTTCACCGACCGGAGGTAAAACGCTACCGAGTTAGGGTGAAATGTTCAAAGCCATTTCATCCGTGTCTATATATGTTGCTGCATATCAAGAAGGTGGCGTAGCTGTGCAACCGATGTCGATTCAGAAGTCACAAGAGCACAAGATGGCGATAATCAAGATACCTAAGAATGTAAGAATGTAATAGGTCATCTTAGTCACAAGGAGTACAGATGAAGATCTCAAGCATTCAAAGTCAAATGACAATGGCTCAAGATAAAGATCACGAAAGCATGAAGGAACAAAGCTGTTACAAACAAGATCAAGACCAAGATACAAGACCAAAGCATGAAGATCTCCTCTGCAAGAATATATTCACTAAATCATCTTACGCTTTTTAAGCTTTTTAAGATGACCGATACATTGGGGGAGATTGTTAGCCCTATATTTCATATAGTAGAACAAGAATGTAATAGGTCATCTTAGTCGTTAAATGGTCTTGTATTGTAATAGGTTAGTCGGGAAAACCGGGCTTGGACTTTAAGCTAATATTGTATAAGTTAGGGGCGTAAGCCCAAAAGAAAGCCAAGCCTGGCCCAAGATGAAGCCCACAAAGGCCTTAGTGCCGTGGGGTATATAACCCTCTTTCACATGTGAAAGAGGGTGTTGGTTCATTTCATTAAACACATAGTTTTAGTGTAAACCTTCCACTTCTCTCTCTACTCTCTCTCTCTACTTTTCTCCTCTTTCTCTCTCTAAGAATCTTGTGTTATGGATTAAATAGGAACAACAATGCATAACACAAAAACCAAACAAATATGACACAATGACACATTGTTAAAGATACATCGACATTTGTTGATAGATACATAAATCTTTGGAGCAGAAAATATATAAATATTAAAATTGCTACTGATACATGAAAGATGGTTAAAAAAATCCATTCGATACATGACGTAAGGCTCGAAAAGAATATACAAACTAAAATGCTAGTTGATACACAAAAACTTTATACTTATTGATGAAACGTTAGATGTTGCAAAGGTGAACTAACAACTTCCCTTGGTCTTACAACCAGTAGATGATACATACTAACATAAGCAATAGAAATAAGCTTGAATACCGCCTCACCTTTAAATACCCGCAAGTTGGTCTATAACCACATTGTTAGGTGCACATACTAGTACCATAATCACCACCTAGATAAAAATGATAGTTGCACTTGGCCCTGTTTAGTCATGTGATAGACAATTGTAGCAGAAGTTATACCACCCTTTCTTTCCACAACAGATCCATAAATCCTAAGAAAAGCGTACTCATTTTCCTTTTAATAACCAATAAAAAAATACAGTTTGTATCACCTGAAGAATTGTATATAAAAAGTATCAATTTAACCAAATTTTATATACAAGTACCAGAAAAATAACAAGTGGCACATATCATAGTACAAAGAAAATTTAGATCATGTGTCCCTATTTTACCAGAAGAATTAGCGACATGCGGTAAAGATGGGTATTATGGCGGCGACCTCGAACCAGTCCTCGAATAACCAGAAAAATTAACTTGTATCACCTTGCTTTGTGGGTTTCGTTTTGAAGATCTCCTCAGCGATCAGACCTAAAAACAGTCAAGAGTACTTGATTACTCTGGAACCTATAACATTGCAAGTTAACCACTATGACAAAATCATTTAAGTTTACAATAGATACAAAACAAAAGTACTTGATTACTATGGTTCCTATCGTATACCGCTCGATCCTATAAATGTTACTCTAGTGTAGCAGCGGCGACGGGTTATGACGAGATCGGGCGGAGAATTTTGATTATCCGGTGTAAAAGAACATGGTCGTCGGTGGCGGCAGAAGAGGGATTACGAGAGGGGAGGAGGACGAGATACGGTTTACCATAAGAGGGATTATGATTTGCGGATTTGTGATATATGAATGTGACTCTAGTGTATTTTACTGGGTTTATTAGTATATTAATAAGCAATAAATGACTGAAATGCCCTTTAATTGCTATTATTTTTGTTATAAACATTAAATACAAATAATCCACATGTCCTTACATTATTGGTGCCTATTATAATCCATTTTAAGCTGTAACACACTTGAACGTAAATATATATATATATATATATATATATATATATATATATATATATATATATATATATATATATATATATATATATATATATATATATATATATATATATATATATATATATATATATATATATATATATATATATATATATATATATATATATATATATATATATATATATATATATATATATATATATATATATATATATATATATATATATATATATATATATACATATATATATATATATCTATACATATATATATATATACATATATATATATATATATATATATATATATATATATATATATATATATATATATATATATATATATATATATATATATATATATATATATATATATATATATATATATATATATATATATATATATATGTGTGTGTGTGTGTGGGGGGGGGGTACTTAACTTCGATTCGTTTAGTTATTTAACGTGTGCATTTACGTTAAATCTCGTGTTTAAATAAGACGTAACCACTTTATTTTAATTATCTATAACTCACGTACTTTTTAATAAATCTGAGACTGCGTAATAACTTTTAAACCCTCGTGTCTTGGTTCGAGTATTGGTCTTGTGATCTCACGTTTTAACTTCTGTAATTATTCTGTCATGCTTTATTTATTTTACTGAGTAATTAATACATACTGAATACTTGAATATATAATATTAATTATTACTCTGAATAATTTATTACGTCACGCTTTAAATAAAACTGAGGCTGTGTATAATTAATATTCTTGGGTTTTAAATGCGGGTTTTACAGAGATACGAATAGAAAAAGTTCAACATATATCCATAATTCAATATAAATCCAGTTAACTAACCTTATTCAGAAAAAAAACAACTTTCACTTCTTTTAATTAAGTATCATACATTTCATTATCGTTACGTAAAATGAAACATATTATCACGACAATGAATTAAATCATCTTTCTACGGATGGGCATTTTAATATATTTTTATGAACCGTTTTTCATTTTTCCAGTCATATTTGAAAAAAAAACTTATATGATTTGTATCGCATATCATATATTATTTTATGAAATGACATATGATTTTATGAAATCGCATATGGTTTTATGAAATCATATATGATTTGTGATACAAATCGCTTCATATCGCAAACAATATATGGTTTCATAAAATCACATATTATTTTATGAAATTATATATTTATTATGATACAAATCATATATGATTTTGTCGGACGCGACTTAAAAAAGTAGAAATAAAAGTCTGTCGAAAGTATATCGAAGTGCTCGTTTAATGAAAAAATTGTAATACGAAACATACCGTCGCGGAAGAAATTAAATCATATTTCTATATACTTTCGATGAACTTTTTTTTCAGTCACGTCTAAGAAAATAATATATGATTTATATCGCAAATCATATATGATTATATGAAATTACATATGATTTTATGAAATTCATATATAATAAACGTTACTAAAAAATTGAAAAAAAGTTCGTCAAAAGTATATCGAAGTGCTCGCCTAATCAAAGATAAAAAACATTTGTCACGATGGTGTATTTTTTATCGTTTGACAATTTACCTTTTGCAAATTAAATAGTTCTTTTGCGCCCTTTTGAATATACTAAAGTCGCACCATTGGTTTGAAAGATTCTAGTCAAAAGATTTGTTATAATTATCAATTTTAAACTATTTTCAAACAAAACATGTATCAATTAAAAAAGAATTTGTCGTGTCGTCTTTTTTAATATGATGTGTTATTGGCTTTTTATGTCATCTAAGAAATATCAGACAAATTTAAACCATTATAGTCAATCAAAATCCAATACTTATTATTTGGAGATTGTTAAGGTGTGATAATTTTGTACAGATCGCACGATTATTTATCTATCTCTAGCAAAGTCATTCATATGTTTTAAAATAAGACTCACTCAGGTAGGCGTACATAATACATTAGCTTGGTTGGGCTTGTAAGGGGTTAAAAAATGGCAATAGTTCATAACGTTTGGGCTTAAAAATATTTGGGTCGTAACTAAAATGTTAGCCCTCTTTTTCCAAGTAATAGGGAGTAGGTTTCACCTGCCTAGACCCGGTTTTTTTGTGATTTTTACACCAAGAGCATGGGGTGTGATAACGTTGGACCAACGTTGGTGCCTACGTGACTCAACCTTCGTCGGTTTTATCAAACAGTATACCGGCGTTGCCCAATGCTATTGAGAGAAGTGTTAACCCCTCAAAGTGCGGTGTGGTAGAACTTAAAAAAATCATTCTTTTTACCCTATCTCACAACTACTTTTCTAAACCCCTTCTATATTAAAAAGTTTCAATTTAACGATTATATTTAATACAACAATTTAGTTTTTTTCAAAACACCCCTAAACGGATAGTTTAAATAAATAGATAAATAAATTATTCTTTAACATCCCTTCCCCCAAACGACGAGATGAAAATAATATTTCAAATATCCTACACTGCACATTATGTAAACACCATTCACTTCAATTCATTTTCTCACAATCTTTACACAATTACAACTATCATATAAAAATGTCGGGCTTTCCAAGTGATAATTTCATGTATCTCCTCAACGAGGGTTGTTCGTGAAACCTTCCAACATCGAACCAGCCATTTCCTAGCTTTTCTAGCCAATTTCCCCATGATAACTCCCGAGAAATTTCAACAACACCATGAACAACAAGCTTTTTATCAATGACAACGATCATAAGTGCTCAATCGTGATTTCCAAAATTTACAACAAAACCAACCACTATACGAACACCCACAAAGCCAATCTTCATAATCACGAACATAACCACAAGCGAATTCACCAAAAAAGGAGGCCGCAAGAAAACCAAAGAAACAAAGGATAAAGCTACCGACGAAGACCCCTATTTCAAATAATATCCCGACGTCTCGGGTGTTTCGGCATGTCGGTTACCAACTGAAGGAACCTTACTTGTCAAAAGTTACGTGGCAGTTTCCGAGGATCCAAATGTTAGAAACGCTCAAAAAGGGGGAATCATTTTAGTTTATGTTGTTGCATGAGTTTAATGGGAAAAATTTCCAAAAACACAACAAGTATGTGTTGACTAGCAAATTACATACGTTGATCGTCAACTGCCAAACATTTAATGTCGCGTTCAAACAAGCAAGCGCTTGGGAAAAAGTGGCAAAAAAGAGTTGGATGTTATGAGACTGGCTCATTACATTTATCGTGAAGAGCATCGAGGTCTTTTTTTTACTCGCATATGATCCATATTCATGTTTAACCGTATCAGTAACAAAAGGGATTCAGTATTAAAAATACCATATAGGTTGAGCTAGTTATTTAGAAACCTAACTCAGGTACTTTTGGGAGCACTGATAGTGTTGCTAGACTATCTGTCGATGTTAGTATTAAATTACGCAATGACAGAGACTTTCGCTAGTGGTAGTTGTTGGAATGTGCATAAGCTATAGTTATTATTTAATACGGACGGGAGTACGTGGGCCTAAGGAGTCACACACTTAGACATCGAGATCATCTTTCATTAAGTTACATAGTATAATATGGCTATATTTATTGTTTAAACTTATTTTGATAGAAATGTATACTAATTGGTAATTAATTAATAAGCTAACAGGTTTAACAATAATTATTTAATAAGACTTAATACTTTATGGTAATTATTCAATTAAATAACTAAGTATGTAGAATTTCAAATAGTCAAACCAAAGCACCAAGGGGGTGTTCGGCCAACAATAGCTAAAGACACAAGGATAAGAAATTTTTCTTCTAAAAAGATTTATTACTTGAAGGTTAGGATGAGATCTTTTACATAATTAGTTCCAAGGCCTTAGTACACATGATGTGATTCATTATTTTATAACTAAAAAAACTGAAGTTTTTCTCCTTGTTCTTCTTGGTGGTCGACAGCACATATACCCACAACCGGTATTTGGGTTTGATCTTAATTAAGTATAAACTTAATCAAGATCTAGAAAACGGAGGCGATTGATTGAGGTGTATAAAGGAAGTTTGGGTTTTGTTTGGTTTTGTTGATCTTCGTGTTCTTGATTATCGTTCTTGGAGAAAAGATATGTTTACTTAATCTTATGTTAATTACTTTTTGTGCATAGTTGTAAGATCCTATCCGCCACATTTACTCATGATGCATGTATATTAGATACTTTAAGGTTGTTAAATTCCAACATAATGTTATTTTTAATTTTTTATTTCTTAGTCCAAGCTTTTGCGATTTTGTCGCTCAGACTACGGGGGAGTGTTAGAGAATTAATATGACCCAAGCCCGACTTATGGGTTAGGTTTGTAGAAACTAGAAGGGGGGGTTGAATAGTTTCTTAAATTTACATGCTTAAAGATCGGTTTTCAAAAATCCTTTTTAAAAAACTTAGACTTGAGTGATTAAGTAAAATCTTCTTATGCACAATATGCACAATAAGTAGTGGATCTAATCTAACTAATCACAAATATATGCAATAAAGAATAATGAATGGAAAGAGATAAGGAAGGAAAGGATCAAACCAAACACCAAGGATTTATAGTGGTTCGGGAACGAAGCTCACTCCTCGTTCCTACTCCACTCCTCGAGTACGCGTTACTCGAGACTTCACTAATCAACAAGCTCCTTAAGGTGGAGAAACCGTACACGTGTGCTACCCAATATCCGACTTTAAGCTAAAAGTCGAGCCCTAATCTTAGCTAGAACCAATCTACACTAATATACTTTAAGGCCTAAGTATTGACCATAATACATACACAACTTCCAAATTTACACAACAATTTGGATCTTCACAACAACACAAGAATGAAATAAAGTTTTGATCTTCAATGGATCCTAAGGTAAAGGCAACACTTCAAAGATGAAAGTGTTCCTCTTTTCACTTGAGAGGATGATAGGGGAGGAGAAAGATTCACTTCTAAACAAGTAGTAATCAACCAAATAATCAAGGTTTTAAGTGATTTAAGAAGGTGGATTGAATCTGGAAATTTGTGTGCAAAAGAGGTGAAATGAAAATCTAGAAATGGTCCAGTATTTATAAGACAAGGTTCCAACGGTCGTCTCTGGGCGCGGTTCTATAAATAGGCTCGCGGTTCTTTATTGGTAAAGAACCGCACACCTATATAAGGAACCACGGTCGTAGCTCCGCTCCTTTTTTTGTCTTTTAGTGGTGCAGTCCCATCTGGTGACGTTTTTATCCTCAAACGATATTGCTAGACCATATGGAATATGCCATATTAAAATTTCCAGTTTCCATTTTAATAAAAAATTCTTAAAAATGAAGTTTATTAAAAAAAACTTTTGTCACTTAAAAATAAAAATGAGTTTCAAGAAAAACTAAATCCTTGATCACTTAGTTAGGTTGAGAACTTGTTTATTCATACCTTAACTGATAATGAATGAAATGAAATATACTTGAACTCAAGAATTTGATTTTCGTTGTTTTCTTAAATGCTTGTTTTTATATATTGTCGTAATCAAAACAAAGCGAGACAGAAAAATGGAAGTAACATTTTTAGGCATCATTGCATTAACAATATTCCTCTTTTAGATTCCGAAATACATAAATTCAATCGAGTATGAAAACAAGATTTCGAAGACAAGTTTATTTCATTTCTCCCCCTTTGTCGAAGCAAAAAGGTAGCAAAAGTCTTTGAAGAAGAGAAGAAACAGACTTTGCTAATGCTCCCCCTTGGTGCTTACTCTCCCTTGCTTGGGGCACCAAGAAATCAAGCTATAGTGACAAGCTACATAGAAGGGTTAGAAGAAGAAAAGATACACCCAACATAATATAACAAAGGTCACACAATAAATAGAAATAAGAAGAGAGGAGAAAGATATCCAAGATCCATAATAAATCATGTTAATCCAAGAACATGAAAAGATACAAGGAAAAACAAGTCATACAAAGATGTATGAAAAACAAGCCTAAAACTTAAGCATGAGTCTAATCCTAGTTACACTAGAATTATAAGATTTTATTAAGTTAGATGTCTTAATAAGCAACCCACGTGCTTAATTAAAAGACGAGGTGGTAGGGGAATGTGGTGGTGGAGGCTTGGCAATGATCTCGTAGTCATAATGGAGAGGAGGCTTGACTAGGAGACTCTTGATGTAATTCAAATCATCATAGATATGAGACATTGCAAGATGTTGATATTGACAACAGTGACAATATGTTTCATGATGCATGACATTATCATGTGATTAAGGAAGAACATAAAAGGGAAGTGGTGGAAAAGGAGAGAAAGCACAAGATATTTTGTGAGAGGTCAATGGTTTGAAACAAAGATTCTAAAAAGTGTTGGATCAATTTTGGAGTTTTAGAAAACCCGAATTTGGATGCCTTTGCCCGCGGTTCAACAAATGTACCCGTGGTTCCATATATATATATGGATCCGCCAGACATTTAAGGATCCACTGACAGGGGTGAGTTTTAAAGGACAGGGAGAATTTTCCAATTCAGCAAATCCTAAAATTCTAGTCTAACTTATCATAAAGCCATGCTTAAGAGCAATAAAAGACTAAGAAACACACAAGAACTCAACAAACACGACTTTGACCTAAATTCTTAGATTTTAACGTAAAATTGATGTTGGAGGTATGATTATTTTGACCCATAGTCATGACACGTTAATCCTCCATAGTTCAATGTTCTTCTTGCTATAATTGAGTGACCCGTACATATGGATTATGTATGTTCGATATCAATAGCAAGAAACCATGAAAAACGTTTTTAGATTGAATTAACAATGCAAAAACATTTCTCGACTATTTTTGAAAGAACTTTGAGATGTTTTGAAAAATAGAGAGAGAAGATTTTTCAAAATGAGTTTTAAAGAGACTCAAAGACTCAAAGAAAAATAAAGGTACGAAAAAGAAAAGACTCAATAAACGAATATGCACAATTAAGGTATATGTTCAATTAAACCTAGACCTAGACGCAAGTAATTAAAAGGTTCCCTCTTAAGTGGCTTGGTAAAGATGTCGTCTAAGTTTTCTACCATGGGTACCTTCTCAATCGAAATGTTCCCCTTTTGAACATTATTTCGAAGGAAATGGTGGCGAATCTCTATGTGCTTAGTCCACGAATGTTGCATGGGATTCTTACTAAGGTCTATTACACCCTTATTATCACACATGATGGGAACATCATTGAGTGTAATCTCGTAATCAACAAGCGCTTTCTTCATCCATAGAGCTTGTTGACAAGCTTTACAGGCACTCACATACTGGGCTTCCGTAGTAGATATGGCAAGAGCGGTTTGTTTCTTAGAGAACCAAGAAGTTAAACAACAACCCATGAAGGTACAAACTCCGTTAATGCTTTTCCAGTCCACATAGTCTCCCACATGATCCGAGTCCGCGTATAGTATGGTTTCGATGTCGGTCCTTTTAGGATACCATAATCCTAAATGTATATTTCCTTTAATGTAACAGAAAATACGCTTAACCGCTTCAAGATGAGAAGTTTTAGGCGCCTCTTGAAACGTGCATAAAGGCAAACACTAAACATGATATCCGGCCAACTTGCTGTAAGGTACAACAAACTACCAATCATACCTCTATATATGGTGTTGTCTACCGAATCACTATCATCATCTACAGTGAGTTTGGTATCCGAGGCCATGGGAGTCTTCAAAGGTTTAGAAGCTTCTAATCCAAATTTCTTTAGCATTTCTTTAACATACTTAGATTGATTAAAGAAAATACCATCATCCATTTTTTTAATTTGGAGTCTAAAAAAGAAGTTAAGTTCATCCATCATGCTCATTTCAAACTCATCATGCATGATATTGGCTAGGTCATCACACATACTTTGACAAGTTGAACAAAATATAATGTCATCAACATATATTTGAACAATGATAAGGTGAGATCCTTTATTCTTTGTAAAGAGCGTGTTGTCTACCATTCCCATGGTATACTCATGTTTTACAAGAAACGCTTTAAGTCTATCATACCAAGCTTTGGGTGCTTGGTTGAGACCATAAAGAGCTTTCTTAATCTTGTAAACATGATCCGGTTTCTCAAAAGAAATGAAGTCAGGAGGTTGAGCCACATATACCTCCTCATTGATCAAACCGTTAAGAAATGCACTCTTTACATACATTTGTTGAAGCTTAAAGTCTAGGGCACAAGAGTTGGCTAAAAGGATACTAATGGATTCTAATCTAGCAACCCGTGCATATGTCTCGTCATAATCAATCCCTTCTTGTTGATTATATCCTTGAGTCACAAGTCTAGCCTTGTTACGAGACACAACACCATTCTCGTCTAACTTATTCCTATAGACCCATTTGGTTCCTATGTCGGTGGTACTTCTAGGTAGAGGAACAAGTTCCCAAACGTCATTAGCAATAAATAGATTCAATTCTTCTTGCATGGCGATGACCCAACTCTCGTCCATCAAAGCTTCTTTAACATTCTTTGGTTCAATCAAGGAGACGAAACAAAAGAAGTTACTTTGATCTTGTACTTAAGATCTAATGGTCCTTTGATTAAGGTCGCATATGACGTTATCAAGAGCATGATCCTTAGACTCCTTAATGTTTACTCCCTTTTCAACATTAAGGTATTCAACTCCTAGTTTTCTAACCTCTTTGGCTTTAACTATGTCTATTTCATCTAAGTCATCATCTACCAAAGGTGGT
Source organism: Glebionis coronaria (assembly GCA_025667525.1). Lineage (NCBI taxonomy): Eukaryota > Viridiplantae > Streptophyta > Magnoliopsida > Asterales > Asteraceae > Glebionis > Glebionis coronaria. The sequence continues at coordinate 216,789,543 of CM046876.1, read as the reverse complement.
GTCTTAGATAAAGGTGGAGTTTAATCAAATGTCATGTTGAGTGATTCTTTGATTACACCCTAGGTTCTATTGAGGACTATGTAGGCTTTACTAGTTTGAGAATAACCTAAGAAGATACCTTCGTATGAATTTCGGTCGAACTTACTAAGGTAATATTTGGTGTTTAGAATGAAGCACTTGCTTCCAAACACCTTAATGTATTCTAATGAAGGTTTCTTACCTTTAAGTAACTCATAGGGTGTCTTTCCTAGAAAAGGTCGAATAAGAATACGGTTGAGAATATAGGTCGATGTGTCAATGACATTGCACCAAAATTTTTGAGGCAAGAATTGCTCGTTTAGCATGGTCCTACTCATCTCTTGGATAGGCCTATTCTTCCTTTCAACTACCCCATATGATTGTAGAGTGTGAGGAGCCGAGAAGTTATGGGTTATACCATGAGCTTCACAAAAGGCACCAAATTGCACTTCATTATCAAATTCCCTACCATGATCAGTCCTAATAGAAACAATTGGACATCGTAATTCATTTTCGATCTTTCGACTAAAGACTTCGAAATGATCGAAAGCTTCATTCTTATTAGCCATAGTTCTAGTCCAAGTGAATCTCGAATAATCACCAACTATAACTAGAGTATAAAGGTTACCTCCATAACTCCGTATGGCGGAAGGTCCAAAGAGATCCATATGTAGGAGCTCTAGGCACCGAGAGGTCGATACCAAATTCTTGGCCTTCTGACTTGAGTGAACCTGCTTCCCAACTTTGCAAGCATCACAAAAGTGACTATCAAACTTCATCTTGGGGAGATGTCTTACCAACTCCTTAGAGATAAAGATTGAATCAAACTCATATTAGCGTTCCCTAATTTCATATGCCAACGAGTAGAACTATAATCTAAAGTCGCTAGACATAAGTTGTCCTTTGACTTCCTATTGACCTTCATGACATAAAGCCCACGCTTTCTAACACCTTTTCCAGTGACCTTTCCATCTTTTATGATTTCGCTATCATGTTCGGAAAAGATGACCTTACACTTATTGTCACAAATTTGACCTATACTTAGTAAATTAAAACCTAAGTTAACTACGTGCTCAACATTTTCAATGGTCATGGATTCAAGAGAAACCGTACCTATGCCAATGATGTTACCACGTAGTTTACTAGCAAATGTGATGTTACCTCAATTATATGCTTTGTAAGTAGAGAACAAACTTCGATTACCCGTCATGTGTTTAGAACAACCACTATCCTTAATCCACTCGGCGGGCTCCAAATCAATTCCCAATCATATCTATTTAGAAGAATGAGCCACGAGACACTTTTTATCTTTAACATTGTCCTCACATTCTTCACCATTATCCCTCCACGATCCACCAACAAACGCCGTATGATTCTTTTCGTGAGATGTTTTGGGACATTCACCAATGAAATGGTTTGGATCACCGCATCTAAAGCATTTCTTATCACCCTTGTCATTCTTAGCAAATCGGTTCTTGGAGAAAGTTTTCTTATCGTTGCTTGGTTGTCTCACGTATTGACCACGTCTTTTGAAGAACTTCTTAAAGTCTCTAACCGTCATAGCATATTCCTCATCATCACTTTCCGAGGAAGAGCTTTCGTGGTCACTTTGTACTTTCTTAGCCTTTAGTGCTAGAGACTTTCTTTGTAACACCCCATTTTGGTAAATAGAATATCACGCGTGATTATGGCGTGTCATCAAAGCATACAAGGATAAATGTATAAAACATCCCATGACCATAAAGAAAATACCGGAAACAAACATCGGTACCCCAAAATTAGAACTCATCACACACAAACATAAGTAGTGTAAAGGAAAAGGACTAAACAATGTCCATAGAAATGAGTATCAAAAGTATGAAGAAATGCATAAAGTAATGAAGGGTAGGAAGCTTCCAATCTATATGCACGTACGCTTAAAGTCTACGAGCATCCTTGAGTACCTGTCGTTTTGGGAACATGAAAGGAAAAAGGGCTGAGCATAACGCTCAGTGCACGGATATACAAGTATAGCATGGATAATATAAGCATATAAGAATATAGCATCGGAAATGTCTAAGTCCTGGAAAACCTGGTATAACTTAGTAAAACTGGTTTTAGAGTTTGAAAAGCCTTATGTTTATCTCATAAAAACTTTTTAACATGTTTACCATTCGCCAATATAGGTCATGAAATATCAACGTGCATGAATACTTGGAGGGGTGACCTCGTCATGCAATTAGAGGGGTTGCCTCTAATTAATATAATTTTTTAGGTAGGAGGGATCAGCTCCTTGTGAAGGATGCAAGGCACACACCAAATTCACCTGGATAATCTGTAAAAACATGTAACCTAGGATGCACCCATACGCCCCACATGATAATAATAATATGGCCAAAAGCTTAAAGGACGCCAAGAGCTATCACTCCGCCGTGGTGAAGTCATAACACTGGTGGCTCTAGTGTTATGGTAATGGTACCTCCATAACTAGGTGAAACTGGTCATGCATGTATATGGCTTTAGGTATCTAATTAAACATAAGCAATTCAAAAACATATAAAATATATACTGGGAAAACAGTTGGCTGCATACGGGGAATCCTAATAAGGAAAGAATGTCCATACTGAAAGGACGGAGAATCCGTACCTTGTGTCCAGTGAATGAAGAAGATGAACGGAAGAGAGTCCTACTTCGATATCACTAATGCTACATAAATAATATATGCGTATAAGTATCTGATTACTAAGTACGTAACTGGTTTTATATCATGTCTTAGCTTGTTTTATATGTTCATGTCTTGTTTTACTGATTTTAACGTTATGCTGTGTTTATCATGTATTCTGTCTATTCTGATTAAGTATTACTTGTATTTCTTGTATTATTATACTTGTTATGTAATAATAAGTAACTTTCTAAAAATAGCATGTTTTCCTAAAATAGAAAGTTTCCAAAAATAGAATGTTTCGAAAAACAGAAAGTTTCCAAAATAGATTTACTGCTTAAAATAGATAAGTTTCTAAAAATATAAAGTTTCCATAAATAGATTAGCTGCCTTAATTAATTAAGTTTCTAAAAATAGAAAGTTTCCATAAATAGAAATAAGTTGAATTATTAAGCTAATAATATAAGCTTAAGTGTTTACTGATTTATATTCTAAGTCATGTGATATATAGTATAGTTTATTAATTATTACATGTAAATTAAACAAACTATATGTTATATGATTTAATTAAATATAGCATGATTTAATTAAATTAAGTGTATAAAATACTTAGGTTAAAACGTGTATTAATATTTATATTAATATAACCTAAGTCCTGTAAATTAATTAATTATAAGACATGTTAAATAATTAATTAATTATATAGTCCAATTAAATAATAAATACTTAGGTTAAAATCCATGTATTAATAATAATAATAATAATAACCTAAGTCATGACCAAATTAATATGTAACATGTTTAATTAATTTAATTAACCTTGTAAAAATTAGTCTTGTAAAAATAATTAACTAAGTCGTGAACCATACCCGTGAACCCGTGAACCAGACCCGTGAACCGGCCAAACAAACGCACCCTTAACAGTGGCAAAACCGGCTTGGCCGGTTGCCACTGTTTTCGCAAAAACAGCCACCGGCTGTGCCGGTGGTTCCCCCTGGTTTCTCGGCTGTAGCCACCGGCTGGGCAAAGTTCCCACCGGCAGTTAGCCGGTGGTTCCCCCTGCTGTTGCGGCTGGTTCCCCCTTCTTTCCATATTTAGCCACCGGCTTAAGCCGGTGGTGGTTCTTTGTTTTTAGCCGAGACCCCCAAAACAAAAACACACCCCGATATAGGTCGGGGTCCCTTGTTCTTGCGACCGAGCATCACAGCCACACCGAGACCCTTGGTCTCGGTTGTTGGTGCGAAACAAAAGCAAGCCGAAACCTTGTGGTCTCGGTTCCTTGCGTCGGCCAAAACAAACACCCCTAAAAACACCATGATTTAACCCCCCCCCCCATGATTTATTACATGTTTATGTTAACTTCTTTTTATATCTATATGATTTCATGTGTTCTTATTTAATAAAACATAAAAGAAAAGGGTTTTAATGATTTACCGAATACGTGAAACAAAGAAGAATGAAAACACGAACACCCTTGTAAGAATTGATCACCAAAAATCAACCAGTCACACCCTTTTGGTGTGTTATACCCGGCGGGCAAGAGAGAGCAAAAAGGGAGATTAGGGTTTTGATATTTTCTAATTTTCTGTGATTATGAAAATATGATTTCCCTTATTTCTTATTTAGTTAAAAGTCAAATGGGCTTGTCCCTTTCTTGTGTTTCTTGCCGCGGGTATGTGGGGCCCACAAGGGGTAACCCATTGTTTTCCGTGTCTAAATATTATACGTGTTCTCGTGTCGTGTTTACGTGTTTTATGTAGTTATCGTTCGTGTCGTAAACTATGTTTATTCGTACTCGAAATAAATATACTTAAATACGTAATAATAAGTTCATGCTTATTTACGTTCATGATTTCATGTTCGTATGTTCATGATTATAATTATTGTTGAAATAATTACCGTGCATTAAGACGTATTAAATACTTATCGTGTAATAACACGTATGTAATACTTGTAATTCTTATTCGTGAAACGTAAACGTGCTAAATAAGGGAAGTTCTAATTATGTACGTACGATCATAAGGGTACTATTCATGGTAAAAGCATGCGGGTTTTACAACTCTTCCCCCTAAAAAGAATAATTTGTCCCCGAATTATAGATAATGTAAACTGGAAAAAGAAGAACATACCCGAATTCAAAATATGAAATGAGGGTAAGAAGCCCGGATAGACTCCTCTGTTTCCCAAGTGGCTTCTCGCTCGGTATGATCCCTCCAAAGGATTTTGACGAATGGAATCGTCTTCCTCCTCATGACTCGTTCTTGTCTGTCAAGAACTCGTTCAGGTTCTTCTATGAAAGTGAGATCTTCACGAATTTGTTCCAGTGGTTACTGAACCATGTGAAGGGGATGATACGTGTACCCTCTGAGTAAGGACACATGGAAAACATCGTGAACATGAGAAAGCTGCGGAGGTAACGCTAAACGATAGGATACTTCACCGACTCGCTCAATGACATCAAACGGTCTGATGAATCGAGGACTGAGCTTCCCTTTGATTCCAAAACGTCTAACCCCACGTGCTGGCGAAACCTTAAGGAAAATGTGATATCCTACGTTAAAGTGTAAGTCCCTACGATGTCTGTCTGCATAACTCTTCTGACGTGACCGTGCTTCTTGCATTTTCAGCTTAGCTACTGCGACCTTCTCGTTGGTCAACTCAATCATTTCTGGTCCTTCAAGTGTTCGCTCACAAACCTGATCCCAGCAGATTGGGGCGTGACACTTTCTGCCATACAACATCTCGAATGGAGCACACTTGATACTTGCGTGCCAACTTTTGTTGTATGCAAACTCTACCAAACAAATGCAATCGTCCCAATCTCCCGTCCATTCCAATGCACATGACCTCAACATGTGTTCTTATGTCTGAATCGTTCGCTCTGATTGCCCGTCTGTTTGAGGATGAAAAGTCGTGCTAAGCTTAAGTTTTTTACCCCAAGCTTTCTGTAGACTTCTGTAGAATCGCGAAGTGAACCGAGGATCTCTGTCTGAGACGATGCTGGATGGAGCACCATGAAGTCTCATGATCTCCCTCCTATAAGTATCGACGAGTATACTGACCAAATCCTCCTTATGGATCGGTATGAAGTGAGCTGACTTGGTAAGTCGATCAACGATAACACAAATCGCATCGTGCTTCCTCTTTGTCTGCGGAAGACCGGTAACAAAATCCATGGTGATCTTGTCCCACTTCCACTCTGGGATATCTAACGGTTGAAGAAGACCGCCAGATCGCTGATGCTCGATCTTAACCTGCTGGCAGGTAAGACATTCGGAGACGTAAGTCGCAACATCCTGTTTCATACCACTCCACCAAAAGTATTGCTTGATGTCATGGTACATCTTGGTCAAACCAGGATGAATAGAGAAAGGGGAACTATGAGCCTCAGCTAACAATGCTTCCCGGAGTTCTTGATCATCAGGAACACAAAGTCTCGTGCCCTACCATAAGATACCATCTGCGTCTACTCGAAATTTTGTCTGCTTCTCCAAATTCTGAATTATCGCCCAGATTTCACCATCATCTTTATGAGCTTCCTTGATTCTAGAGAGTAACTCGGGTTCCACTCTAAGATTAGCCCAGTAACCGTGTTGTCCACGTACCATGATCTCTATGTCTAGTCGCTCTAAGTCTCTTATAATTTCCTCCTCAATTTTAATGTCGTTTATCATTCCGGACTTTCTGCTAAGTGCATCTGCCACTACATTCGCCTTGTCGGGATGATACTGTAGATTAATGTCATATTCCTTCAACAGCTCTAACCATCTCCTCTGTCTCATGTTCAATTCACGTTGAGTGAAGATATACTTCAAGCTCTTGTGTTCCATAAAAATGTCTCATGATTCTCCATACAAGTAGTGCCTCCATATCTTCAATGCAAACACGACTGCTGCAAGTTCCAAGTCATGCGTAGGGTAATTTTCCTTATAAGGCTTAAGCTGCCGTGAAGCATACGCGATCACTTTCCCATGTTGCATGAGAACACAACCAAGTCCCTTCCCTGATGCATCACTGTAGATCTGAAATCTACCTGTACCAGATGCGAGAGTAAGAATCGGTGCAGATAATAACTTCTGCTTTAGGTCTTCAAAGCTCTTCTCTCTTTCTTCAGTCCAGACGAATTTTTCCCCTTTCCGCATCAGTTTGGTCAATGGTAGTGCTAAACGGGAAAAGTTCTCCATGAACCTACCGTAGTAACCAGCGAAGCCTTGGAAACTGCGGACTTCAGTCACTGATGTTGGTCTTGGCCACTTGGTAATAGCCTCAACCTTTGCTGGATCCATCGTGATTCCTTCTGCTGATACAATGTGACCTAAAAATGCCACCTTGTCTAACCAGAACTCACACTTGGAGAATTTAGCATACAGCTGCTTCTGGCGAAGAATCTGTAATACTGTACGAAGATTGTCTTCATGTTCCTCCTTGGACATAGAGAATATCAGGATGTCGTCAATGAAAACAATGACGAACTTTTCCAGAAATTCATGGAAGATTTTGTTCATCAAATCCATGAACACTTCTGGAGCATTGGTAAGGCCAAATGGCATGACTATAAATTCGTAGTGGCCATAGCGTGTACAGAAAGCAGTCTGTTAATGCAAGTGATGCCTAAAAACATTATTAGTGTTAACTAATCTTTCTTAGTTTTGATCACAACAAACTATACAACACATTTAGTGTAAAACACAAAACGAATTATTTAACTAACACTATCATCAAGGTAATAATCATATCACTAACCTTTCTTAATCATACTTAGTGATCATCAAAATTATTATCCTTAAAACTCACTTTGTCAATATGACAAAAGACTTTTTAATAAACTTTCTTTTTTAGAAAATGTTTTATTAAAATGGAAAATGAAAATTTGAAAATAGCATATTCCATATGCTATTAGAATATCCTTTGAAGGCTTCAAATACCTCATATATTCCTACCTCACTAAAAGTCAAAAAACAGAGCGTACTCTAGGGGCGGAACCTTAAGTAGCTAGGCGGTTCCTTAGGGATATGGAACCGTCGGGCTAGATAAGGTACCACGCCCAGATAGCCATTATATATCCGTTTTGTCTCCTTTAAATAGTGGGTCAAATCTCATTTTCCAACAAGCCTCTTGGACGTTTTTCTCAGCTCCCTTTCTCTTTTCTATAGCATAATCATTAGTAAATGATCACTTAAAGTGTTAAGGATGTTTACATATGATTATTTTATTGATCCCCTCCTTTACCTTGTCCAATGAGAAGATCACTCACTCACTAGTGTTGTGATAAAGATGAATCTATGAGCTAGTCATATTCATCATGATACCCTTTTTGTTTTATGTCAATCCATTGTATTTAGGAATACTTAGACTAGTTGTTTTCATCCAAGTTATTTGTAAATACTTGGATTTTTTGTGTACATCCATTTCATATGTGTTTGCATGGATTTATGTTGTGTAAATCCAAGCTACATGTGTGTACTTGGATAAGTCTAGTTGAGTTGTAATAGATTTGATTAGTAGTTCTCACTAAACTATAAAGTGATGTGGTTGTGTCTTGTGAGTTCTCACTAAAGTTAAAAGTGATTAGTAGTTGTGTTGTGTGAAGTTCTCACTTAGCTTCAAAGTGAAGAGTCGTGAAGATTGGTTCTAGCTTTGGATTAGAACTCGACATCTAGCCTTGTGTCGTAAAATGGTGAAGTAGGCAACGTCATGAAGATTGGTTCTACCTTAAGATTAGAACTCGACATCTAGCCTTGTGTCGTTAAATTGTGAAGTAGGAAACGTTGTGTAGATTGGTCCTAGCTAAAGATTAGGTCTCGACATTTATCTTAGTGTCGGAAAATAATGTAAGCGACGATGTAAGGTTTTCTCCGCCAAGAAGGGAGCTTGTGGATATAGTGGAAATCTCGAGTAGGTGTACTCGAGGAGTGGAGTAGAAACGAGGATAGAGCCTCGTTGTCGAACCACTATAAATCTTGGTGTCTTCCCACTAGGTTGTCTCCTTCCTTACTCTTTACTTATTTCATTATCATTACACTTACCTATTATCTTTACTAGTGCGTTTGAATTGAACCTAATCATTATGCAACTTAGCTTCAAGCAAAAGATAGTTTTAATACAAACCAAATTGAAAGTAATTTTAATTTGGTTGCCAATAGAAGAGAAACTATTCAACCCCCCCCCCCCCCCTTCTAGTTTCTACAATTGATATCAGAGAGATGGTCACTCAAGATCTTTGAAGTATATTGTACTTTGAAACTTGGATCGATCCATTTTCTCCTCAAATTAGAAGGTCAAGTTGTACTAAAGTTTCTCTTTGGTCAAAACTATTTTGTTTTTGAAAAATAGGTCTTTTAATTGATAATATTGCATCCCTCTTTAGATTAGTAGTCTTTATGCATTTTAGATCTACTCTTGAAATGTATCTACTAGTTTGCATCTTGCTTTGTGTAGGTACTCATGAAGATCAATCACTTAATTGGTTGTGGATTGAGTTACTTGCACTTGTAGAAGACTCATCTTCATTGATCTTTAACATCCTTGAATGATGATACCAAGATGATTGGGAATGATACTAGTCCTTGAAGACTTAGTACTCATTATAGTCATTGACTGGGCATAGCATTGACTCCTTGATGGATTGCTCTTTGTGGCCAAGGTACGCTTTCGCTCTTCCACACGCCCTTTGATCATTCCTTTGATCATTACTTGACTATGTGCTTGTTCTTGGCATCCTTGCCTTGACATTTGTTTGTGGTTTGTGTTTCTTTTCTTTTATCCTCTCAAACCTTCATTGCTTGGATACTTGACTCACTATGGTGATGTAGAGTGAGTTAGTAGTAGCTTAAAGTATCAAGCATGATTTCCATGGTTTGCACCCATACGGTTAGTAGGCCCTTTGTGGGAGAGAAAGTGAATTAATACCTTGCTCATATTTTGGTTTAGACTAAGACTATTACTGAAAGTGATCTTAGTCTATACATGAATAATTACTTTGTGTTTATTCATTACCAAAGCCGTTTAACGTTTCGCCGAAAAGGCACGTCTTAAACCACTATATATGACACAAGCTCTTCGTTACCTCTATTTGAAGATTATCATTAATCCCTTGAGCATTGGTCCTAGTCTTGATTCACTTCCCTTGACTTCTCTCCACTTTGCTGTTTTGCTACGAGTAGTCGTTTGTCCGTTTCGGTTCTTTTCGGTCTTGATTCAACTTGTAATCCTTCATTAAAACATATTGCCTAGTGTTTTGATGATCCAATGTTATTCTAAAAGGTTCATGATATATTTTTAAGTATCTTAGAAAAAGTTGGTTTTTAAAATTTGGCGTTTTTCATTGATAAAAACCTGCCTCTGTATCTTGGCGGCTCAAACCCGCGGTTCCTTATCGATAAGGTACCGCGGGAAGTAAAGTTTGTCAGAGCGCCAGTTTGATTATTTTATTCTTTTTCAAACCACTATCTCTCTCTCCCAAAAACACACAGCCGACGTTTTTCTTATTTTCCACCATTGTTGAAGCTTCAAAAACATTTAACCACTCAAATTAATTGATTCCATGTTGTGGGTTTCACTCATCATTCATCTAACATCAATTAATTGTAAGTATTTTCTTTCAATTTCATTTATTTTGTTCTAGGGTTCATCCTTTCATAATTGGGGATTTTTAAAATTGAAATTGAATTAAAACCTTAATAGGAATGTGGGTTGACATGGTTATTTTACTATGATTCCTTAGGTTCATATTCATTAAGATTTCACTAAAACCCACTTGTAGAACAAATCCGAATTTTAATTAAATTATTTTGGTTTAAAGAAGGATTTGAGATGAACCATGAACAAATAGGTAATGAAATTGTTAATGCTTACCTAAAAACCTTGTTTTGATAAACCAATGTTCTAAGTCCATTGTTGATCCAACATAGTTCATATGTTCTTGGTAAATAATGGAATAGCTACATTGTGAACATGAGAATGATATGGATTCAATCCTTTGTTTCTCAAGAAATTGATATAACACATTCTCATATTTTTGATTTTTGATTTTACTTTTCATATGAGTGATCGGAATAATATTGTCTTATGTTTATATTAGGTACTAATCATGCCTTATCAATATCAAAAGGATCATCAAATTACTAGACAATACATGCCAAACCTTTCCCAAACCTATGCTTCCCCTCAACTTCGAAACTCATTTCCATCCCTTTCTACTCGTTGTTTCCATGAGGGTAGAGTCGTTGACAAGGGAATAACGGGTTATGACTATATCCAACCTATGTTTGAGCTTTCGGGGTTTGATTGCTTTCTCAACATAGAAGAAGATATTTACCCCTTATTCCTTCTTGAATTCTTTAGCACCTACTCCATGATTGAATACAATGGAGATATCTTCATTCGTTTCGTGTTGAATGATCAATTGATTCAATACTCCCTCGAAAACTTTGGTGAAATTCTCGGTGTGCCATATGAAGGCACTTGTCGTTTTACGGATAAATGGAGACTTGATGCTCTCTTGGAATCCTACGATAAACCTCCAAATGACCTCACTGAAATTGATCTAGAGTTTATCCTTGACATCATTTTGAAAGAGCGTGATGGAAACGTTGTGAGAAGCCTTCATTCAAATGTACGAAATGTGAATCGATATGAAGTGCTCTCTAGCGACCTTAAGGATTTTATGGTCCAATGGGCAAATATCCTTAGGGAGAATGTCTTTTGTCTTGGTGGAAACCGAGATCATATCCCGGCTTGTATGGTGAATATGTTGAGTTGCATCTTTACATCCACCAAGTACAATTTGGCATTCTATATCGCTCGACGAATCAATTATGCCCTTTCTAAGCCCAAAACAAACCTTCCCTATGCTATGCTTCTTACTCGCCTTTTCAAAAGGGTTGCTCATGATTTTCCCTACCTCGATCTTTCTCGCTTCCACCCGGTTCATCGGGTTATGTTGCCTATTCAAGAGGCATATGCAAGAAAGACAAGAAGTGATCGAGGTTCGCGAAAATCCGATCATCAAGAGATGGATGATGAGGAAGCCTATATGCCAACTAGTGATGGTGATGGCATAGGTACTAGTTCTCACTTCAACTCTTCGAGTAATTCCCACCCATCCTCAAACTCATTCGTGGATGGACTTGAAGACTTAGCTCCCCCACCTCATTACTCCTCTAGTGAAGTACCGGAAGATCTCAACATGGAGCATCTCTACCGTGAAAATCTTGGGACTAGAGGTGAATTGCATGAACATCGGGTTGAGTCAAGGAAGGGATTCAAGTATTTGGGGAATATGATCAAGGGATTGGGCAAGAAGAGAAGGTGAAAGCTTTGAAGTATTTCAAAGAATACATGTTGGTAAACATGTAATGTTGAACAATTTTTTTTATTATCTTAGATGTGTATTAACTTATGCTACATGTTTGGATTGCTATTTATTTTGATCCTAAATATTGTTTATGCCATCATGTTTGTGATTTACATAGCTTTGTGCATTCCTTATGATAGTTAGCTTCTTAGATTTTGATCAGTAGTTAACTTTCGCTTGTGAATCCTTTGGTAAAAATCTGGGTTAACCAAAATTTGGGATGTGAAAGTTTTTAAACACCTCTGGTCGCGGTTCCATATCGACCCGCGGATCCTTATCGATAAGGAACCGCCGGTCCTAGATAAGGAACCGCCGCCACTGTGTCCGACAGAATCTTTTGCTTTACACTATTTTCTTCAATCTGTGTAAACTTTGCATGATTCTTTGCAAAAACCTGCATTTTTCCTAAACTAGGTTACCTAAATTCATTATTCACCTAAAATGATTTTAACCCATTACTAGTTTGGATCATCCCCTCGTCCATTTAAACCCACCTTGTTAGTCATGTTCTTCACACATCAAAACATCCTTCCCTAACCCTTAAACCACCCTTGTCAACCATGGTTTCTACAAAAACCTCAAACACCCCAAGGAAGACTCTTAAGATTAGGATTAAGGTACCCAAGCCTAACTCCTCACCCTTTCACACACCCAAAAATGAGATGGTTCCAATACTCATTTCCTCATCACCTTCACCACCCCTTGCACCATGCAAGACAACATCCACCCATGGTACTAACCACTCCATTGGTTCTACCTCCTCTTCATTTAACTCAAGAATGAATGAGCTCTCTTCACCCTTCACTCCAAGTGCACCCTTGGATGTGACCACACAACCTCAACCAATCCAAATCATTCCTTTTGTGAATGACTTTGATGACACCTTGGTGACTTCACCATTTACCCCTCCTAACTCACCCATTTCACCAACCTTGGAGAACATACCTCCACACTCACCCACTTCTCCTTTGGGGAACATGCCTCCACTCTCACCCACATCACCCTTGGAGAACTTTCCTCCTCCACCTCCACCTCCACCACACTCAAACACTCCAATTTTGGGTGTCCCACTTTCCCTCCTTTTGGGTGATCCTTACTATGGGTTTCAAAAGACTCATGGTCCTAATTGTCCATGTTGCCTCTACAACCACTATATCATCCATAACCTTAGGATGGAGATGTTTGGCCTACATAGGAGGTTGCAAGAGTTCTTGCTTACCTTGTTCTCCATGCCTCCTCCTATGAGATGAATGATGAGTTTTCTTAATAAGTTTTTTAACAAAACCAAGCCAAAGAAGACTACTCATCTAGATCTAGTATTAAGCTAACTTTGTATTAGTTAGTTGTTCTTGTATTTTATTTGTCATTGTACTTTCTTCCTTCATGAGTTTTTCATGAAGTTAGTTAATGGATTTAGCTTTATGTGTTCCTATTCTTATGTGCACATTAATCAACTTTAATTTGAAACTAAAATTGAACCTAAATCTATCACAACCTCTAAAAACTTGACTAAAAATGGGTTCAAAATGATATCTAAATATTTTGTCACCCTTTGTCAAGACATTCTTTGTGAATGTGTTGCTTTTATGCAACCCTAGCATAATTTATTGCTAATAGAGGTAAAATTACAAGATTTGCAATTTTTTGAAAAAGTCTTAGTTTTTCTCAAAACCCTGGAAAAACTTGGTTTCAAGTCCACTGCACGCGGATCCTTAAAGTCCCGCGGTTCCTTAAGTGGTAAGGAACCTCCGGTCCCTATACGGTACCGCGGACAGAAACTGACTTTTGACTCGTTTTTGGTCAAAATTCTTTAAACCCTATAACCTGTCAAAATTCCTTGTTTGATCAATTTGGCTAAACATTCCTTGACACTTCACATTTTGTATTCAAATTCTTACCTTGATTACATTTTACTTATACCCCAACCTTGAGATTTCAATCTCACACCTTCCCAACCTTGAGAATTCATTCTCACACATCTCCAACCTTGAGATTTTATTCTCACACCTTCCCAACCTTGAGATTTCATTCTCACACCTTCACAATGCCTAACTCCTCCATTCCTAACCTTGACATTTCTTTGTCACAACCCCACTCACCCAAAGCTTCCTCATCCAAGCTTTCAAAGAAACCGAAAATCTCGGTTCGACCTATTTGGGATAAGAAGAATGAACCATCTTCTTCCAAACCACCCAAAAACCCTACCTTCTCTCCAATCAAGTATTGGAATGAGACTTATACCATTAACCCCATCACCGGAGCAAAAGAAAATGTTCCCCCACCACCTCAATCCTTCAACACCCCTCAACTCAATGACCTTTCAACCTTCCCAAACCTCACAAGGCATTGTGAAAACATTTCCTACCCTATTACCCCACCACCACCAAACCCTAGGTTTGATGCCCTACCCCCATCAAACGATTTTGTGTTGCATCATGGATCCTTGTGTGCTTGTTGTCAATTTCAACAAATTGAACTTGCTCATGTATATGAGAAGTTAAATTTACTTGAATTCCTCCTCACTCGACCTCCTATCCAAGTTTTCGTTCCGGTGGACAAAACTTCGAATGATGCATCGTCGTCTTATTTTTCCAACTAAAGGACTAACTACTCTTAGAGTCTTTATTACTTTAGTTGTTTTAGAGTCTTTTATTTTTTAAGCAATCTTGGAAAATTATCACTATTAGAATATCTTATGCTTAGTGGTTTATTTTCTATATTTTTTTTGCTTTAGATACTCATATTGTGTGTATGACTATCTACCTTGTTATGTCTTTTCTTTTATTTAACCTTTGTGTTGTTTGTGTGTTATTTCCTTAGTTCTCTTTTAAGTTGATCATGGTTAATTTTTACAATTGCTTATGGGTGATTCAATCAATTCTAAACTTTAACCCATTGACAAGTTTATCATCTTCATTGGATTGAAGCTTTATTTTGTCAATTACCTTTTTGGACATACTTAGCAAAATACTTGATTCTAATTTGAGATTTCTTCTCTCTATCCCTCTCAAGTTACTTAGTAGGTAGTCATCATATATACATTGGTGTTTCTTTTCTTTCTACTAACCTTTGTGTAGCATGTCACCTTAGCTCACATACTTGGTGCCCCAAGCAAGGGGGAGCAACCACCAAGGGGGAGATACTAGCAAAGTCCGATTTTCTTCAAAATACTTGTGCTAACCTTTTTGCTACGACAAAGGGGGAGAAATGATAGTGATAAACTCGTTAATAATTCGATATTTTGTGTTTCTACGTAAATGAGTTTATCGTTTGTCGTAATCAAAAAGGGGAGAATGCAAATATGCCTAAAACATTATTAGTGTTAACTAATCTTTCTTAGTTTTGATCACAACAAACTAACAACACATTTAGTGTAAAACACAAAACGAATTATTTAACTAACACTATCATCAAGGTAATAATCATATCACTAACCTTTCTTAATCATACTTAGTGATCATCAAAATGATTATCCTTAAAACTCACTTTTGTTAATATGACAAAAGACTTTTTAATAAACTTTCTTTTTTAGAAAATGTTTTATTAAAATGGAAAATGAAAATTTGAAAATAGCATATTCCATATGCTATTAGAATATCCTTTGAAGGCTTCAAATACCTCAGATATTCCTACCCCACTAAAAGACAAAAAATGGAGCATACTCTAGGGGCGGAACCTTAAGTAGCTAGGCGGTTCCTTAGCGATATGGAACCACCGGTCTAGATAAGGTACCGCGCCCATATAGCCATTATAAATCCGTTATTCTTTGTCTCCTTTAAATAGTGGGTCAAATCTCATTTTCTAACAAGCCTCTTGGACGTTTTTCTCAGCCCCCTTTCTCTTTTCTATAGCATAATCATTAGTAAATGATCACTTAAAGTGTTAAGGATGTTTACATATGATTATCCTCTTGATCCCCTCCTTTACCTTGTCCAATGAGAAGATCACTCACTCACTAGTGTTGTGATAAAGATGAATCTATGAGCTAGTCATATTCATCATGATACCCTTTTTGTTTTATGTCAATCCATTGTATTTATGAAATACTTGGACTAGTTGTGTTCATCCAAGTTATTTGTGAATACTTGCATTTGTTGTGTACATCCATTGCATATGTGTTTGCTTGGATTTGTGTTGTGTAAATCCAAGCTACATGTGTGTACTTGGATAAGTCTAGTTGAGTTGTAATAGATTTGATTAGTAGTTCTCACTAAACTATAAAGTGATGTGGTTGTATCTTGTGAGTTCTCACTAAACTTGAAAGTGATTAGTAGTTGTGTTGTGTGAAGTTCTCACTTAGCTTCAAAGTGAAGAGTCGTGAAGATTGGTTCTAGCTTTGGATTAGAACTCGACATCTAGCCTTGTGTCGTAAAATGGTGAAGTAGGCAACGTCGTGAAGATTGGTTCTACCTTAAGATTAGAACTCGACATCTAGCCTTGTGTTGTTAAATTGTGAAGTAGGCAACGTTGTGTAGATTGGTCCTAGCTAAAGATTAGGTCTCGACATTTAGCTTAGTGTCGGAAAATAATGTAAGCGACGATGTATGGTTTTCTCCGCCAAGAAGGGAGCTTGTGGATATAGTGGAAATCTCGAGTAGGTGTACTCGAGGAGTGGAGTAGAAACGAGGATAGAGCGTCGTTGTCGAACCACTATAAATCTTGGTGTCTTCCCACTAGGTTGTCTCATTCCTTACTCTTTACTTATTTCATTATCATTACGCTTACCTATTATCTTTACTAGTGCATTTGAATTGAACCTAATCATTATGCAACTTAGCTTCAAGCAAAAGATAGTTTTAATACAAACCAAATTGAAAGTAATTTTAATTTGGTTGCCAATAGAAGAGAAACTATTCAACCCCCCCCCCCCCCCTCTAGTTTTACACAGTCTTGGCGATGTCCTGCTCTTTAACCCGTAGTTGATGATAGCTCGACCTTAGATCAATCTTGGAGAAATTTTTGGCCCCTTGGAGTTGGTCAAACAGATCGTCTATGCGTGGTAGAGGATACTTATTCTTGATGGTGATCTTGTTGAGCTCGCGATAGTATATGAAAAGACGCATACTGTCGTCCTTCTTTTTAACGAATAATACCGGTGCGCCCCATGGAGATGCGCTCGGTCGAATGAAGCCTCGTTCCAGAAGTTCTTGCAATTGATCTTTCAGCTCCTTCAACTCTATGGGAGCCATGCGATAAGGAGCCTTGGAAATCGGCTCAACTCCTGGGATGAGCTCGATATTAAATTCTACTTCGCAGGTGGTATGCCCGGAAGTTCTTCTGGAAATACATCTGGAAATTCTGACACTATCGGCTAATTCTGAATTGATGGAGATTCAGCATCCATGTCATGAACAATAGCTAGATAGCCCTCGCAACCATGTGAAAGTAATGCACGTGCTTGTAGGGTTGATATGATTTGTACAGACCTTCCGGGTACGAACCCGTTATGAATGTACTCTGGTGCATTAACATCACCGAAGATGACTCGATAGGAATGGCAGTCTATGGTAGCATGATGCTTGGATAGCCAATCCATGCCCAATATCATGTCAAAATCATTCATGTCCAGCGGAAGTGCGTCAACGGGACGAATCTTGTCGTCAAACTCTAGGAGAAGGCTCTTGTACACATGGGTTATGCGTACAGAGTCTCTTAAAGGCGTGGAGATATTCAGTATATTCTCTAGTGGCATAGGGAGTATCCTAACATTCTTAGCATAAGTAGTAGAAATGACCGAGTGAGTTGCCCCCGTGTTAAAAAGAACACATGCAGCTTGACCATACATATACAAGATTCCAGTGATGGTACCTGTAGACTTGTTGGCCTGATCGTGAGATGTCGTGTAAACGCGTCCACTAGTAGGAGGCGGCTTGGTATTAGCATGTCCCGATGTGCCCTCCATCTGGCCCTTGCGGCAGTCCTTCATGCGATGGCCAGGAAGACCACACTTGAAGAATGTGTCGCTGTCGCGGCGACATGGCCCTGGGTGCCTACGGTTGCAGGTAGTGCAAAGAGGATGAGTATATCCTCCAGCAGGTGTCCTTGCTGGCTGAGAGCCTGATAAGAACAATATACATGAGACATGATAATAGGTACAAAGGACAATGCGGATAATTCGTAAGATGGAATACCAGTCATAGCTGGACGGTTGGGCTGTGAACCTCTTTGGTTCTGGTCCCTCCCGTTACCATGATTCCTGGTAGAAGATTCTCTAATGTGTCAGAATTAAGAACTATAGCATGTAATCGTAAGAAAATGAGCAAGTATAAGGACCTGCTGCTGTTGGAGTGTCCAGCGTTGTTACGGTAATTATCATTACCGCCACGCCTATCCGTAGCAGAACGATCATGAGTCTGACCATTTCCCTTGGGTTGAGTAGGCTGTTGCTGAGTAGCCGGCTGAGACCGGTCCCTAGTCCTCTGCCTGGAAGATACAGTTTAAAAGAGATGAAATTATTGATACATACTGAAAGAATATGGTTTGGTCACCGCTGAATACGAATGTTTACCTCTATTCGGGTCTCTCTGCTTCCCCGAACTCTTCTCTTTCTTGCAGCATCTCCAGCTTACGTGCTGCATCGGCCACTTGTGCCACTGTGTTGAACATAGTACACACCAAGTTGTTTGTGACCGATGTACGAAGAGCCCACCGGAAGTGGTGTGCTTGCTCTTCAGGAGTACATGTTGCTGCACCAAGAAAATCAGCCAAGCGAAGAAAGCGCTGCATGAACTCGTTGCTATTCTCCCCAGCTCTCTGTCGGATTCCATGGTACTCTCTCTTCAGCTTGTCTTGCTCAGCCTTGGTAAAGAACTGCCCCATCACCAAATCCCCGAACTGAGCCCAAGTCAAACCAGCCACCCAATTATCACCTCCCTTAGACTGCTTCAGTACCTTCCACCATGCTAACACGTCACCTTCGAACCGGTAGCAGGCCAAACTCGACTTGAAGACGGGGTCACTGCCCATGGCATCGAAGATCTTCTCAATGTGAGCCAACCAGCTTTCAGCTTCACTGGGGCTATCTGTTCTCTCGAAAGCTCGAGGGCGTAACTTATGGAATCTCTCCAGCCATGTGACCAATGCTGATGGAGGAGGAGGAGGAGGAGGTACTGGGTGCTGCTGCTGATTGTTTGCAGCCTGCACCTCAGCCCTGATTTCGTTCCTTAGCTGAGGAAGCATAGCTTGTAATGCAGCTTGGACAGCTACATTGAGTTGTTCCTGCTCGCGTGTGAGAACCATCTGACAGTATAACATAAAATACATGATTAAACTGATCAAAACATAAACTATATACATGAAAAAAAATTATACCAATATATCATGAAAAAAATATATGCGAAAAAACTAATACATGAATGCATGATGCATTTTTATGAAAACTTTTATATGCGCGAGAGTGAACGGCTATGGTCAGTTCACTCAAAACAAAATACATGGCGAGGGGACGCCAATGGGTCGGTCCCAAAGTTAAAAGTTTCGATAAAAGCACATGCGACTAAATAGGGCCAGTCCTGTACCAACCATTACTTAGTCATAAACCTGCGACAATGACATATATATGTATGCATGAAACTGATGAATGCATGAAAACCGACTATCAGTTCTAGGAAGACCATAGTGACTACCCACTAATCACAAGTCGTGTTTTGAGAGCCTACAGGTCGAAACCAGGCTCTAATACCATAAATGTAACACCCTATTTTAGTAAATAGAATGTCACGCGTGATTATGGCATGTCATCAAAGCATACAATGATAAATGTATAAAACATCCCATGACCATAAAGGAAATACCGGAAACAAACATCGGTACCCCCAAAAGTAGAACTCATCACACACAAACATAAGTACTGTAAAGGAAAAGGACTAAACAATGTCCATAGAAATGAGTATCAAAAGTATGAAGAAATGCATAAAGTAATGAAGGCTAGGAAGCTTCCAATCCATATGCACGTACGCTTAAATTCTACGAGCGTTGTCGACGTACAGTCGGTATTCGACCCGGCCCAACAGGCCCGCGGCCCACAAACACCTAACTTATCCTTCAAGAAACCCTAAGCCTATATAAACAGGGGTAGGGGTCTAATTATAATCAGGTTCTCTCTCATAACTACACCTCTTGTACCACATATTCATCCGATACTAACTTGACCGTCGGAGGTGGACCCCGGGGCTCCGGCCTCGGGTCCACGTCTAACCGGTTCTTCTTTATTTGCAGCATTACTCCGGACCCGGGAAGACGATTAACGGCCCAGGAGAGTCGTCAGACCGGCCCAGCCAAAATATGCTCCAACAAGTTGGCGCCATCTATGGGACCATGAATAATCTATAATTCGTGTTCTACTATTACCGAAACGCACCGAAACAACTCATGTGACGGTGAACTGGTTAGCCATCTTCTTCGCTTGCTTTCACTGTACCTTATAGCTTTCTTGATAGATATTATGGTATTCTAGCTCTTATAGTAATAATATCTACAATTTAATTATTTACCCAATTTAAAAAGAAATTGCAAAAAGATTCAGTTGGTGGAACCTACGAATCTGTAATATATCACAACGTGTTTTGACACATTACTTTAAAAACATGCTATGCATTTTTTATTTTCATACGGGCATATATTTTTATATTAGTAAAAGATATTACATATATCTTTTAAACTAATAAAAAGATATTCTTTATCTTTTAAATTTGTTTAGATATATTTCGATATTATTAATTTATGGAAAATATTATCCATTTCTTTTTAAATTAATAATAAGATATTATTTATCTTAAAATTTGATAAAGATATATTTCGATATCTTTCGAAATTATAAAAAATATTATTTATATCTTTTTCAAGAGGTAACGGGATATTGACTATACTTTTTTAAATATGCTAAAAGATATTTTCTATATCTTTTATATTAAAAAAAATCATGATATTTATGTTAATAAGATATTACGTATATCTCTTAACTTGGTAACAAGATATTATATATATCCTTTAGCTTTGTGCGATTTCCTTTTATTACGATAAATGTTCGCATCTTTGAATACATATCTAGATACATATTTGCATGTCTAGTATTAAGTGATTTCTTATGATACTTACATATATATATATATATATATATATGCTAGTCCATACATTCGGACATCTTTAGCCTACGGGCGTACATGTATACATCGTTCTCAGGTGGAATAAGAGGATTGAGTGAACCTAATAATACAACTTGTCGTGTAAGAGGGATGCAACCCCAACGACCATGGATCATGTATCCTTGTTAGACACCTTGCTATCAAGACGTTGTAGTAAGTTACGCAAACCACATGACTCATGATGGACTTGCAAAAGACACACTGTGCACGTCTAACAAAATTTTGTCAAAATTTTGACCGTCCTCATGGTAGTAGCGGTACGCCGCACGTAATGACATAGGCCATCCCATAAGTTAGTTAAGATACGTCTTATACTATGTGACAATTCGCGGTTATGGCACGACCCATCCGCGTTGGTTCGCACGTTCGAACCCAATTTCTATCTTTAGTACGCGGCTATGGTACGTCCATTCGCATTGGTCTACGTGATCGTAATTTTTTGAAAACTTGATTAAGTTTAATACTACTATTCGAGTGTAGCACCATTAAACTTGGGGGGCTACTAGGGTATAATGATACCACTATTTATGTGCACGTCACACAAATATCTTTGGATATATTCCTTTGCTGCAGAAGTCCGCCTTCTGCCGGTTTATTCCTTTGCCGCAGAAGTCCGCCTTCTGCCGGTTTATTCCTGTGCCATGGAAGTATCTCTTCCATTGGCTTATTCCTTCGCCACGGAAGTAATCCTTCCGCGCACTTGTTCCTGTGCCATGGAAGTATCTCTTCCATTGGCTTATTCCTTCGTCGCGGAAGTACTCCTTCTGCGCGCTTGTTTCTGCGCCATGGAAGTATCTCTTCCATTGGCTTATTCCTTCGCCGCGGAAGTACTCCTTCCGTGCGCTTGTTTCTGCGCCATGGAAGTATCTCTTCCATTGGCTTAAGTCATTGCCACGAAAGTATCTCTTCCGGTGGCTTATTCATGCGCCGTGGAAGTATCTCTTCCACGTGCTTATTATCTTCGCCGTGGAAGTATCTCTTCAACGTGCTCATCATTTTCTCCGTGGAAGTATTCTTCCATGGCGCATCGTTATCTTCGCCGTTGAAGTATCTCTTCCACGTGCTTATTATCTTTGCCGTGGAAGTATTCTTCCACGTGCTCATTATATTTGTCGTGGAAGTATCTCTTCCACGTGCTCATCATCTTTGTCGTGGAAGTATCTCTTCCACGTGCTCATTTTCCTTCGCCGTGGAAGTATCTCTTCCACGTGCTTATTGTCTTCGTCGTGGAAGTACTCCTTCCACTTGCTTATTGTCTTCGCCATGGAAGTACTCCTTCCACTGGCTTATTATCTTCGTCGTGGAAGTTTTCCTTCCACGTGCTTATTATCTTCGCCATGGAAGTAATTCTTCCACTGGCGTATTATCTTTGTAGTGGAAGTATCTCTTCCACGTGCTCATTATCTTTGCCGTGGAAGTATCTCTTCCACGTGCTCATCATCTTTGCCGTGGAAGTATCTCTTCCACGTGCTCATTATCCTTCGCCGTGGAAGTATCTCTTCCACGTGCTTATTGTCTTCGCCATGGAAGTACTCCTTCCACTTGCTTATTGTCTTCGCCGTGGAAGTACTCCTTCCACTGGCTTATTATCTTCGCCGTGGAAGTTTTCCTTCCACGTGCTTATTATCTTCGCCGTGCAAGTAATTCTTCCACTGGCGTATTATCTTTGCCGTGGAAGTATCTCTTCCACGTGCTCATTATCTTTGCCGTGGAAGTATCTCTTCCACGTGCTCATTATCCTTCCCTACGTGCTTATTATCTTCGCCGTGGAAGTATTATTCCACGTGCTCGTTATCTTCGCCGTGGAAGTATTCTTCCACGTGCTCGTTATCTTCGCCGTGGAAGTATCTCCTCCACGTGCTTATTATTTTCGCCGTGGGAGTATCTATTCCACGCGCTTATTATCTTCGCCGTGGAAGTATCTCTTCCACGTGCTCGTTATCTTCGTCGTGGAAGTATTCTTCCACGTGCTTCTTATCTTCTCTGTGGAAGTATTCTTCCACGTGCTTATTATCTTCGCCGTGGTAGTAATTCTTCCACTGGCGTATTATCTTTGCCGTGGAAGTATCTCTTCCATGTGCTCATTATCTTTGCCGTGGAAGTATCTCTTTCACGTGCTCATTATCCTTCGCCGTGGAAGTATCTCTTCCACGTGCTTATTATCTTCGCCGTGGAAGTATTCTTCCACGTGCTCGTTATCTTCGCCGTGGAAGTATTCTTCCACGTGCTCGTTATCTTCGCCGTGGAAGTATCTCCTCCACGTGCTTATTATTTTCGCCGTGGGAGTATCTCTTCCACGTGCTTATTATTTTCTTCGTGGAAATATCTCTTCCACGTGCTCGTTATCTTCGCCGTGGATGTATTCTTCCACGTGCTCGTTATCTTCGCCGTGGAAGTATTCTTCCACGTGCTCGTTATCTTTGCCGTGGAAGTATTCTTCCACGTGCTTCTTATCTTCGCCGTGGAAGTATTTCTTCCACGTGCTTATTATTTTCGCCGTGGAAGTATTCTTCCACGGCGCATCGTTATCTTTCGCCGTGAGAGTATTCTTCCACGGCGCATCGTTATCTTTTGCCGTGGAAGTACGCCTTTCACTGGCTCATTCTGCCACAGAAGTACGTCTTCTGTTGGTACATATCTTTGTTACGGAAGTACGTCTTCCGTGACGAATTACTTTGCCCGACCATGGAGTGATGTTTCCAAAATTTACATTGTTTATACTTAATTAGATGGAGCTTGATCAACTATGTTTAATCTAGGAAAAACTATGACAAATTTTGGAAGTCATTCTCGGATGTCGGGGCCGTAAGACGGATGTAATATCCACATCACTTTTCCACAGAGGTACGTCTTCTGTTGGCTTTAAGACGAATGACACATTCGCATTATGTTGCATCATTAGTGGGTATAAGAAGTACGCCTTCAAATGTTCACGATGCAGCATACGGGTTCCACCTCCACCTTCACAAAACCTTCTTATCATCCTCACGTTAGAGATGAATAAGAATGATACCTTGCCAATGCCAGTGTTACCCCGGCTATAGAACACGCTTTCTTCTTACGGGGTCCTTACCGTCTAAACACGGGAAACCAAGCATTCGAGCACAACCACCCGTCTTACGTATACATGTTTTCCCATTTCTTTCGACGTGGATATGCTTACAGGTAGCGGATATGGTGTAAAGTCTAGTAACCTCGGTGACAACCTCGCATACTAGACTGGGGGGACATGATGGCGTATAGTGGGTATGCTCACTATTCGCAATCCCAGCCCATCATCATTTTGCTAAAGGAAGCCCATTACGAGTGGAGCCATATGTTACGGACGACCCACGAGGATGTCCTAGCAGCAAGCCGCACGCGGTTGTTTAGTGAGCATGATACACGAATGAGTCTAGCATAACATGATCATGGACCATATCATACTAGACTGGGGGACATGTCGACGTACAGTCGGTATTCGACCCGGCCCAACAGGCCCGCGACCCACAAACACCTAACTTATCCTTCAAGAAACCCTAAGCCTATATAAACAGGGGTAGGGGTCTCATTATAATCAGGTTCTCTCTCATAACTACACCTCTTGTACCACATATTCATCCGATACTAACTTGACCGTTGGAGGTGGACCCCGGGGCTCCGGCCTCGGGTCCACGTCTAACCGGTTCTTCTTTGTTTGCAGCATTACTCCGGACCCGGGAAGACGATTAACGGCCCAGGAGAGTCGTCAGACCGGCCCAGCCAAAATATGCTCCAACAAGCGTCCTTGAGTACCTGCCGTTTTGGGAACATGAAAGGAAAAACGGCTGAGCATAACGCTAAGTGCACGGATATACAAGTATAGCATGAATAATATAAGCATATAGCAACAGAAATGTCTAAGTCCTGGAAAACCTAGTATAACTTAGTAAAACTGGTTTTATAGTTTGAAAAGCCTTATATTTATCTCATAAAAACTGTTTAACATGTTTACCATTAGCCAATATAGGTCATGAAATATCAACGTGCATAAATAATTGGAGGGGTGACCTCGTCATGCAATTAGAGGGGTTACCTCTAATTAATATAAGTTTTTGGGTAGGAGGGATCAACTCCTTTTGAAGGATGCAAGGCACACATCACATTCACCTGAATAATCTGTAAAAACATGTAACCTAAGATGCACCCATACCCCCCACACGATAATAATAATATGGCCAAAAGCTGAAAGGATGCCACAAGTTATCACTCCGCTGTGGTGAAGTCATAACATTGGTGCCTCCAGTGTTATGGTTATGGTACCTCCATAACTAGGTGAAACTGGTCATGCATGTATATGGCTTTAGGTATCTAATTAAACATAAGCAATTAAAAAACATATAAAACATATACTGGGAAAACAGTTGGCTGCATACGGGGAATCCTAATAAGGAAAGAATGTCCATACTGAAAGGACGGAGAATCCGTACCTTGTGTCCAGTGAATGAAGAAGATGAACGGAAGAGAGTCCTACTTCGATATCACTAATGCTACATAAATAATATACGTGTATAAGTATCTGAGTACTGAGTACGTAACTGGTTTTATATCATGTCTTAGCTTGTTTTATATGTTCATGTCTTGTTTTACTGATTTTAACGTTATACTGTGTTTATCATGTATTCTGTCTATTCTGATTAAGTATTACTTGTATTTCTTGTATTATTATACTTGTTATGTAATAATAAGTAACTTTCTAAAAATAGCATGTTTTCCTAAAATAGAAAGTTTCCAAAAATAGATACTTTCCAAAAATAGAAAGTTTCCAAAAAAGATTTACTTCTTAAAGTAGATAAGTTTCTAAAATTATAAAGTTTCCATAAATAGATTAGCTGCCTTAATTAATTAAGTTTCTAAAAATAGAAAGTTTGCATAAATAGAAACAAGCTAAATTATTAAGCTAATAATATAAGCTTAAGTGTTTACTGATTTATATTCTAAGTCATGTGATATATAGTATAGTTTATTAATTATTACATGTAAATTAAATAAACTATATGTTATATGATTTAATTAAATATAGCATGATTTAGTTAAATTAAGTGTATAAAATACTTAGGTTAAAACGTATTAATATTTATATTAATATAACTTAAGTCATTTAAATTAATTAATTATAAGACATGTTAAATAATTAATTCATTATATAGTCCAATTAAATAATAAATACTTAGGTCAAAATCCATGTGTTATTAATAATAATAATAACCTAAGGCATGACCAAATTAAATTAATTATGTAACATGTTTAATTAATTTAATTAACCTTGTAAAAATTAGTCTTGTAAAAATAATTAACTTGTAAAATTAATTAAGTCGTGAACCATGCCCGTGAACCCGTGAACCGGCCCCGTGAACCGGCCAAACAAACGCACCCTTAACAGTGGCAAAACCGGCTTGGCCGGTTGCCACTGTTTTCGCAAAAACAGCCACTGGCTGTGCTGGTGGTCCCCCTGGTTTCTCGGTTGTAGCCGCCGGCTGGGCAAAGTTCCCACCGGAAGTTAGCCGGTGGTTCCCCCTGCTTTCCATATTTAGCCACCGGCTTAAGCCGGTGGTGGTTCTTTGTTTTTAGCCGAGACCCCCAAAGCCAAAACACACCCCGACATAGGTCGGGGTCCCTTGTTCTTACGACCGAGCATCACAGTCATACCGAGACCCTTGGTCTCGGTTGTTGGTGCGAAACAAAAGCAAGCCGCGACCTTGTGGTCTCGGTTCCTTGCGTCGGCCAAAACAAACACCCCTAAAAACACCATGATTTTACCCCCCCCCCCCCCACCCATGATTTAATACTTGTTTATGTTAACTTGTTTTTATATCCATATGATTTCATGTGTTCTTATTTAATAAAACATAAAAGAAAAGGGTTTTAATGATTTACCGAATACGTAAAACAAAGAAGAATGAAAACACGAACACCCTTGCAAGAATTGATCACCAAAATTTAACCAATCACACCCTTTTGGTGTGTTATACCCGGCGGCCAAGAGAGAGCAAAAAGAGAGATTAGGGTTTTGATATTTTCTAATTTTCTGTGATTATGAAAATATGATTTCCCTTATTTCTTATTTAGTTAAAAGTCAAATGGCTTGGCCCTTTCTTGTGTTTCTTGCCGCGGGTATGTGGGGCCCACAAGGGGTAACCCATTATTTTCCGTTTCTAAATATTATATGTGTTCTCGTGTCGTTTTTACGTGTTTTATGTAGTTATCGTTCGTGTCGTAAACTATATTTATTCGTACTCGAAATAAATATACGTAAATACGTAATAATAAGTTCGTGATTATTTACGTTCATGATTTCATGTTCTTATGTTCGTGATTATAATTATTGTTGAAATAGTTATCGTGCATTAATACGTATTTTATACTTATCGTGTAATAACGCGTACGTAATACTTGTAATTCTTATTCGTGAAACGTAAACGTGCTAAATAAGGAAAGTTCTAATTATGTACGTACGATCATAAGGGTACTATTCATGTAAAAGCATGCGGGTTTTACATTCTTTCACTCTTGCTTTTCACCATCTGCGAGTCCTTCAAGATTATCATTTGATGAAATTTCAAGTTACCAATAAGCTCATCAAGTGACAATGTAGTGATATCCTTTCACTCTTCAATCGCCGTGACTTTAGCTCTCCACTTTGAATGCAACGCCCAAAGAAACTTCCTAAAATTGTTCTTGCTAGAAAAACCTTCATCAAGTGCATAAAGACTAGTAATAATAGTATAAAACCTAGTGTGACAACCCTAAATTTTGAGGATTATCACTTGTGACTGTTTGACCTTTATTTATGTGTTAAATGTGCCTTTATGTGTTTTTAGATGTGTGATGTGTGATTTGGGTTGATAACCTACGTATGAGTATGAGTTAGTACACGTGGTGTACTGAGATGACCCACATCATGGTCATGTGGATGATTCGTTGGAATGGTGAAATTCCTGAAGGTCGAACTTATGGCTATTATAGTGTTATTCGGATGTATGTATTTAATATTGTGTACGCGGTGTTATTACGTAATTATATATGTAAGCATTTAGTGGTATAGGTTGTAATAGTTTAAGGTGCTGTTTGGTTGGAGTATATTCAAGGAATTGTAGGGCATTTAAAATTAAATTGCTCAAATATGTTTGTTTGGTTGACCCACTTGAGATATTAAAATAACTTGAAAATGCTAAAATGGGGCAAATTATATTTCCTTCAAATAGTCAGAAATTTCAATTTCCTCCTTCACTTTATCTTCTATTATTTAATAAATAAATTAACTTCATCCACCCACACCTTCTTCTTCACCTAATTTTCTTTTTTGAAACAAAATCTTACATCCCATGGATTCTTGACACTGCAGTTCGTCATAGTTTTTGTCTTAACACCTTACATCCTTCATATTTATATAATTTTTTTATTATCCCAACCGATTAATAATCATAAATCTTTAATTTGAATCCATGATTTCATATTCTCTTTCTACTTTTATTTTTCAAATCCATATCATGTCTTCATTTGTCAATTTCAAGTTTCAATTTTGTAGTCAACCTCTGGGTTTACCCAGTCTTATAGTTTCGTACAAAAAACGATTTTGTCAAAGATTTGATTTTAGTCTAGAAACTAATATAATGATCGATCTATATAATACAATGAAGATTTTAATGCAATATTTATATAAGAAAAGTAATAACATTAAATTATAGTGTAGTGTTTAAAAACAATTTACTAGTAAAAGTTCACCAACCAAACATGAAGGGGAAATTTAATTTCTAGCATTTTCATTTTTGATTTTTCAAATTCGAGGGAATTTATAATTCCAGAATTTATAATTTCACGAACCAAACTCCCCCTACGAGTTATAACTAGGGATTTTATAAGAAGGAATTTGTTTAGAAATGGAATTTATGTAATTTTAGTATAATAATTTAATTAACTAGTTAGATGGTTTAAACTTAATTAATTAATTAGGGGTTTAATAAAAAATATAATTAAGGAAATAATTATTAAAAAAATGAAATTTAAAATAAATAAATAAAGAATTATTATTTTTGGTAAAAAAAGGTTGTAGTGGACGGTTAAGGAAAAAAAGAAAAAAGAAGCCCAAAGACCATTTGTATTAAATTAGGAAAAGGATTTCCAGTAAAAGTGAAACTCCCTAAACTATGCTAGAAACACTAAACTAATCAACACACGTAATTACTTTTCAAACATAATGCTTATTATTGTATAATAAAGAATTACAAGTGTTATGGATAACACCGTTTGATGACAATGTGTTGTGCACACTTTGAACAAATAAAACCCTAACTTAAGAACACAGTCACAGTTGTTTGGTTCTTCAAGTTCTAAGCATTAATGTATGAAATCTATCAAAGTGTTAAGACATTAATGCTGGGCTACACATCCTATTTATAGAGATACGAGGTTGACCTAAGTACTAGTTGATGGTGACTGCACAAGACATTCACTTTTCAGACATCTGTCACAAGATGCTCTTCTATTCTTGGTAGTCTGCCACAATGCTTTAGGGAAATAGAGATGACACAGTTTCCCTTTTCTTCAAAGTCTCGTACACACCAAGGTATGTCCAAAGTGTGCTGAGTGTTAACAAGGTATTTCCACCCCTGTTAACTCTCAACCCCTCAGAGTCCCTGATACATCTTGGTTGTTATCCATCACAGCCAATGAGTATGTCTTCAAGTAATATTCGACTTCCTTAACAATGTCTCTGACATAGACTCCTCTGAGGTTGCTCACAGAGACTTAGGTCTCTGTGAGTCTTGTGATACTTGCCTGCCTCCTAGGCACAGGCAAGTAACTATCTAACAGCTTGATTTGTGTTTAAATCTATGATATAGGGAATCTAACAAACTTAGATTCCCAACAATCTCCCCCTATTTAAACATAAATACAGCTAGATCTATCTAAGTTAAGGTAAGTGAGATTACAGCTTCTTCTTACTCATAACAGATCTAAACAAACATACCTCATGATTTTATTCATACTTAAAGAAAATTACAAGTACAATACAAAAGTGAAATAAAATATGAAGTTAAAATTCAGCTGTGAAATCCTTCAATAGTCATAATTTTTTATTCTTTCTTCAGCTTCAGCTAAGTCTGTCCTAGTATCTAATTCGGCCTGCAAAGCTTGTGCAAAAACCTTGGAATACTCTGTGTTAATCTTGAGTCCCTTTTTGAGACAAATCAGCTGAACAGTTGATGCTAAGCCTAGCTCGTCCTCCCTTTGGAATGCATATTGGCAAGCTCTGTTCATGAAGGCCATAACTCTTTTAGGCTCTGTGTAGGTCTGGCCATCAATAGGACTAATGATTCCATTTGGTAGTACCAAATCCCTGTGCATTCCATCCACTTGAACATCATCAGTAACAAAGGTTTCCTTAACAACTTGAGTTGTCCTTCTTCTTTTCTTTCCGGACTTTGGAAGTTCTTGTTCAAACAGCTATGGTGAGGGATCTATTTTGAGCTTGGCTGCTGTTTCTTTAACCCAATTAAACTTTGCTTTGAGGGTCTTAAGAAGAGTGAAATTTGCCTGACCAGTTATTTTCGCAGCCAAAGCCTCAAGTTCAAATCATTCAGATAAGCCGAGTTGTTTTAACCTGAAGTCCTCAAAGACATTCATATTTGCATGTTGGTTATCTCTCCATAAAATCATTTGTGGTGTGTTGGTTGACTTGTGAATAGTGTACTTGAACTTGGTGATTTTTCTAGGTGCATACATGTTGTTGACGCAGGCATCATAATTAGCTTTTACCTTTTTTAGTGCCTCTGTGCGTTTGGCTTCCATTTCCCTCAACCTTTGTCTTTGCTTTTCCCTTTGAAGAGGGGTCATCTTTCTCAGAGTGTCCTCATTAAGCTCCTTGGCTTTCTTGATTTCATTCAGCCTTTTGAATTCAACATCCTGTTTCTCAATTTCTTCAGGTGTTAGAGGATTCTCATTTGAAGGTGTGAAGGTTGTAAATTGGGATAGGTTTGTGGTTGATCCTCCTGTCTCTAGCATCGCATCTATTTTATTTAGTTTGGCGTATGTGTCTACCATAACTATTTCCTTTCCTTTCTTTGAGACAAAGGATTCCACGCTTATGTTTTTTAGCTCTTCAGCTCTTTTGATAAACGCCGACTGAGCTTGGGTTTGTATTGCCTTGGGTAGGGAGCTAACAGTGAACTTGAGTTTCTTGGCAGCTGGTTCACCATCATCCACAGCCTCGTTGGTGTTAACCAGAGTAAGGGATTTTGATGAATCAACTCCATCCTTTGTCTGTTGCTCCCCCTTACTTTCATCCTCATCATCGGGTATGATCACTGGTGTGATGACTTGGAGAGGGAAAGGTGAAGGATTAGTGTTATCAGCAGAGTTTGAGCCTTGTTTGGCAGATTCAAGGTTAAGTACCTTTTCCTTCTCCCCCTCACGTTCAGCCTGTCGTTTCAGACGTTTGGATGAACGTTCCTGAAAGTGCCTTGCAATCTGTTCAACAGAGGCAGCCATATCACGTTGCTTGGTCCTTGAAGCTCTGGCAATCTTCAGCAGCAGGTTGCAATTTCCATTTGTGTTGCGATGAACACGATCAATGATAAAGTTTGTGTGACGAAGTTGCCTGCTACGAACAGCTTCAAACTCTCTATGCATTGTTAACTCATGAGCATTAAAAATGGCAGGGACCTCTGTGACGATGACATCTTTGATTCGTGTGGACAAATGACTAAGTCCTTGGGACACTCCCTTTCTTGCACCATCTTTGATAGGTTCGGTGACTACATCCTTAACCGCCTGATTTATGATCCTTGGAAAGTTGACAGTGAAAGAATGCATCTCAGATTTCATAACATCCAGCTTTCTTGATAGGCGCTCCATATCTGATTGATGATGTTCAGGTTAAGATTGTGGATGTTCAAGATTTGTTGTGCATAATCATCCTCCCTTGGCAAAATATCAAAGTTGGTTTGGGCAGGATGATCAAACAATAGGAATTCAGCTGTCGGATCATAGGCAGGTCTTTGAAAGACTGTAGTGGCTGAGGTAGCAGAGGTGGGAGTGACTACAGCTTCCTTGGGAGGAGGAGTGGTATCAACAGCTGGTGTGGACACAGCTATTTCTTTTGGAGGGGACTGAGACTGCTGGTCATCATCCTCTTCATCCTCCTCTTCTTCAATCATCCCCTCAGGGAGAATTTCATCATCAGGCATTGATTCAGGCTCATAGAAATCATCGACTAAAGAGAGCACATCTTCAACATCAAGTAAGGGATCTTCCTCGTTTGATTGATCTTGAATCATTGTGTCAGCTTCTTTTTCTGGCTGCTCCAGGGATTCAATGTTTGGCTGTACAACATCAGCCTGCAAGTTGTTTTATATTAGTAACAGGGAAATAAGTAAGGGGAGTGGTCGCCAGTTTGCTGTCCTAGAGAGGCTGAGGGTGATTATTCAGCCACTCCAAAGGATAAATCCTTGGGATTCTTTTAAGAGTGAAAAGTAAGAGTTTAATGGTCGCCATTCGCTGCCCCTAGGAAAGCTGAGTGTGATTATTCAGCCCCCTCAAAAGGTTAAAACCTTTGGGACTCTTTTGATTGTGAAACATATGTTCTTAAGGATCACCATTTCGATGCCCCTAGGAAGGCTGAGGGTGATTATTCAAAAGGTTAAGAACCTTTGGGACTCTTTTAAGTGTTAAACATATGTATGTAAAGATTGCCTATTACGCTGCCCCTAGGAAAGCTGAGGGTGATGATTCAGCTCCCCCTGAAAGGATAAATCCTTTGGGATTCTTTTAGGTGTGAAAAGGATGTAGGTTAAGGTCGTCTTGTAACGCTGTCCCTAGAAGAGCTGAGGATGATTATTTAGCTCCTTTAAAAGTAAAACTTTTGGGATTCTTTTTCTGAGGGGACCAAGAGGTTGTGTGAAGTACAGCTACTCTAGGTCGAGACATATATGTACTCAGGATGTTATTTGCCTGAATACTGTCTAGAGGGTGCAGGGTCATCGGGGTGCTTGAGAAACACAAATGAATTACTCCCTGGTACATAGACAGGGTGTACAGAAGTCTTAAGGATTTCTAAGTGCATACAATGACTTCTATGGTTCGAGGATAACCCTTAGTTCACCACTCTCACCTACAGACATTTGAGAGTGGCTTCTTGTGGACCTTTAAAAATTATAAGACTGATTACATGTGCGATATCAGCAGTATTTTGTAGGTTCCCTGTTGTCTCGGCTGACATCGAGACACTAGACCCTTGTTGTTGGTCAGTTGAAGTCTCTGAATCCACAAGAGTCTCTGGAACATAGGAGGTTGTGAGGTTCACATTCTTCTTTGCCCTGGCCTTTGCAACAGTTTTGGTGTGGGAAGAAGATGGTTTTTTCTTCTTCTTTGGCTGTTGGGCAGTTGTTGCCTTGGACTTCGTGGTGTGCTGCCAAGAGGTCAAATACGTAGACTTGCCAGACACATTAGATGTATTCACCTTCTCAGAGGAAGGGAGCAAGGACTTCACAACAGAAGGTTGTTTATTTTCTATGTTCAACATGTGAGATGTAACAGGGACATCTTCAAGTCCAATCTCCTTGTATATAGCTCCAGTGATACGATAGGGCTTCAGGGAAGTGAGTGCAGAGTTGTGATAGTTGTTACCCAACAGGATTTCGAAGATAAGAGATAGAAAGCGAACGTAGCAGATTTTTTTCTCCCTGACCTGGTTTGGTCCCTTAAGCTTTTCCACTAGGTTGGAGAATAGTAGACTTCCCACATCAACGTATGTGCCCCAGATCAGCCCATAAGCAATAGATTGGTGATTGAAAGACATCTGATCTTGGGATCCCTGCATTCCTCCTATGGATTTGACTATGTGAGTGAAGAGGACACGCCATATAGGGGAAAAGTACTTTATCTTCATAGGGAACTTGGAGAGAACTTCAGCAAGTGTAAGAGCAGGGTTTACATCATGAGTGGGTTTAAGTGTGGCAAGGGCATCCTTTACAGCCTTTTTGTCAACCACCTTCAGGCATTCATCTCCATGTCTTAACCCAGCCACACTTGCAAAATCTTTGAGAGAGAAGGTAAAGGGGTGTTCGTTGCATGAGAGGCTAAAAGTGATAGTATCTTCAACAACTTCAGCAGAGTACCAGAATTCCCTAAGGTATTCTTGGTAGAAAATGGTTGGGGTCTTTGTGAGTGCTTCACTTGCATCACAATTCTTCATGAAGTTAACTAGATCTGTGTAGGATTCGTTGGGAGCCTTGAGCCATCCAATAGAGTTGTTCGAAGCAAGGATGCTTTCATTGAGTTCAAAAGTGACGTTAGAGGCCTTAGGAACTGGGAAAGCCATGGATTCAAGATTGGAGATGACGAAAATGGTGGAAGGGTTTAGAGAGACAAAACTTAGAGAGAGATGAGATTGTGTAAAATGAGAATAGTGGTAGGTGAGGAGAGACGTGAGACAATATTTATATTCAAATTTTAAATAGTTATTCAACCGCATTTAATGCATAGTGGGAAAATGACTGCACATGTGGGTCCCTTGACCTTTCAAAAACTGTTTGTTTCCTCGTTATACGGAAAAAAAATAATTAAATATTGAGAATGTTTTTTAGCATTTACTTGGAAAGTAACTACCTAGTTTCATGTGAAAAACATTTAATATTTAATCAGATATTTAATGAACACATTTATTATCAAGCCACAGGCTTTGAGATATTAAGCATCCCTAGCTCAGCAACTAGCATGTTGAACGAAGGTTCAGCCAAAGGCTTTGTAAAAATGTCAGCTAGTTGCAGCTCTGTGGGAACAACGTGCAGCTCAATATCTCCCTTCATTATGTGATCCTTGATAAAATGATACCTGATATCAATGTGTTTAGTACGAGAGTGAAGAACAGGGTTGTTGGAGATGGAAATGGCGCTTGTGTTGTCACAGAAGATTGGCACTTTGTCATATAAGATCTCATAGTCAGCCAATTGACTTTTCATCTAGAGCACCTGAGCACAACAGCTGGCAGCAGCAACATATTCTGCTTCAGCTGATGACATGGCCACAAAGTTTTGCTTCTTAGCACTCCATCCAACCAATTTTCCTCCTAGGATTTGACAGCTACCTGGGGTGCTTTTCCTGTCAATATAGCATCCAGCATAGTCTGAATCTGAATAGGCCTTGAGATCAAAGCCTGATTCCTTGGGATACCATAGATCTAGGGAGGTTGTTCCTTTGAGATACCTGAAACTTTTCTTAACAGCCACTAGATGGGATTCTTTTGGGTTAGCTTGGTACCTTGCATAGAGACATGTGGAGAATTAGATATCAGGACGACTAGCTGTTAAATACATGAGTGACCCAATCATGCCTCTATATAAAGTCTCATTAACAGAGACCCCTGACTCATCAGGACCCAAGTTGTTGGGTGGAAGTATGGGGCATTTCACTGATGCATAATCAGCTAAGTCATATTTTTTAAGTAAATCTTTAACATACTTTTCTTGACAAATTGAAATTCCCTTAGGACATTGTTTAATTTGAAAACCCAAAAAGTAAGTTAATTCACCCATCATACTCATCTCGTATTTCTTGGTTATTAATTTAGCAAAACGTTTACTAAGATTAACATTAGTTGACCCAAAGATGATATCATCCACATAAATTTGCACAATGATGAAATCACTCTTATCCTTGAAGGTAAAGAGTGTTTTATCAATAGAACCCCTGACAAATTTATTTTCAGTTAAGAAATTAGAAAGAGTTTCATACCATGCTCTTGGAGCTTGTTTCATCCCATACATGGCTTTGTGTAATCTGTACACATGATTGGGAAACTCGCTGTTCTCGAATCCTTCAGGCTGTTCAACATATATTTCCTCAGCCAAATCTTCATTGAGGAAGGCACTCTTAACATCCATCTGATACACAGTGAAGTTCATATACGCAGCATAAGCAAGGAAGATTCTGATGGCTTCAAGTCTTGCCATATGAGCAAACGTTTCATCATAATCAATCCCTTCAGTCTGTGTATACCCCTGTGCTACCATCCTTGCCTTGTTTCTGATGATGTTTCCAATTTCATCCATCTTATTTCTATAGATCTATCTAGTGCCTGTGATGTTCTTACCAGGTGGAGCTGGCACTAGTGTCCATACCTTGTTCCTTTTGAAATGATTAATTTCTTCCTGCATAGCAGCTACCCACCCATCTTCCACAAGAGCCTCAGCTACTCTCTTAGGTTCAATTTGAGAGACAATTTCAGCAAAGAGACATTCATTGGCTGAGGCTGACTCTAAGTCATGAATTCGCTGTCTAGTAGTAAACCCTGCATTAGGTTCCCCAATAATGTTGACAAGAAGAATGTGATGATCTCTTGACCACTTAGTTTAAGGAGCTGGGGAATCATGGACAGGGACAATTGTGGGGGTAGCTGACACTATTTGAGTTTCATCCTGCTGAGTAGGAGGGCTTTCTTCAAAGATGACTTCAGTGTCTGTGTCATCTTCAGCCATATCAATGGGTACAGATTCATTATCAGCAGGAGAGTCTTCAAGGGTTTGAAGAATTGGTGAGTCATCTACAGCAGTTGAGCAAGAGGGACTACAAGAAGGTTGTGGTTCTTCTTCATCAAGTTCTTGAGAGGTAGGAACTTCAATGTTGTGTGTATACAGAGGGTCAAAAGCAGGAACATAAGGTGTAAAACCCGCATGCTTTTACCATGAATATTACCCTTAAGATCGTACGTACATGATTAGAACTTTCCTTTCATAGCACGTTTACGTTTCATGAACAAGAATTACAATTATTACGTACGTAGTGTAACACGATAAGTATTTATTATGTATGAACACACGATAATTATTCCAATAATAATTATATTCACGAACATACGAACATGAAATCATGAACGTAAATTAATCACGAACTAATATTACATATGTATATATATTTATTACGAACACGAATATATATATTAAATCACGAATGATTACTAATTAAATCACGTAAATTAAGAACACGAGAGCACACTATTATTTTAGACACAGAAAATGTTCGGGTTACCCCATGTGGGGCCCCCTACCCGCGGCTACACAAGAAACATGGGCTTAGCCCATGTAATTTTTACTAAACAAGGGGTTAAGGGAAAAACATGTTTCATTTATCACAAAATCTAGAAAATAATTAAAACCCTAGTTTTCTTTTGGTGCTCCTTTTGGCCGCCGGGTTTACATCACCACAAGGGTGATTCGGGTTGATTTTGATCTTTGATTTATTGCAAGGAATCGTGTGTGTTCATTCTTCTTGATTTCACGTAATCGGTATAACCTTTAACCTTTTCTTTTTATGTTTTGATTTATATAATCACATAAAATCATGATGTTTTTAATAAACAAATTAAAAACAAGTAATATAAACATGTTCTAATCATGGGGTTTAAATCAAATCATGGGTTTAGGGGTGTTTTGTTTGTGGCTGACGCCTAACCGAGCCCCAAGGGGGTCTCGGCTTGGCTTATTTCGCACAACCGAGACCATATTGTCTCGGTATGGTGGTGGTGGTCTCAAGAAAGCAGCATGGAAAGGGGAAACCCCGACCTCGGTCAGGGTATGGTGATGGTTACGGGTCCGGTTCATGGGTTTTAATCACGGGTCCGGTTCATGAATCATTTTTTTCAAGGTTTATGTTTTTTACAAGTTATGTTATTTTTTTAAGACTTAAATTAAATTAATTAAAAGCATGAACATGATTAATTAATTTACATGACTTAGGTTATATTATTTATAGATAATAATACATGTTTTAACCTAAGTATATTACCTTATTTAATTAAAATCATGTTATTTTTTTATTAAATACTTTAACCTATAGTTTATTTAATTTACATGTAATAATTAATAAACTATACTATATAATCACATGACTTAGGATAATAATCAGTAAACACTTAAGCTTATATAATTAGCTTAATTATCCAGCTTATATCTATTTATGGTAACATTCTATTTTTAGAAACTTATCTATTTTAAGCAGTAATTCTATTTTTGGAAACTTTCTATTTTTGGAAACTTTCTATTTTTGGAAACTTTCTATTTTTGGTAACTTTCTATTTTTTGGAAACTTTCTATTTTAGGAAACTTGCTATTTTTAGAAAGTTACCTATTATTACACAACAAGTATAATAATACATGAAATACAAGTAATAGTTAATCAGAATAGACAGAATATATGATAAACACAGTATAAAGCTTAAATTAGTAAAACATGACATGAACATCTAAAACAAGCTAAGACATGATATAGAACAAGTTAAGTACTCAGTAATTAGATACTTATACACGTATGCATTTATGTAGCATTAGTGATACCGAAGTAAGACTCTCTTCCGTTCGTCTTCTTCGTTCACTGGACATAAGGTACGGATTCTCCGTCCTTTCAGTATGGACATTTTTTCCTTATTAGGATTTCCCCGTATGCAGCCAACTGTTTTCCCCATTATTTGTTATATGTTTTTAATTGCTTATGTTTAATTAGAATACCTAAAGCCATATACATGCATGACCAGTTTCACCTAGTTATGGAGTTACCATAACCATAACACTAGAGGCACCAGTGTTATGACTTCTCCACGGCGAAGTGATTGCTCGTGGCGTCCCTTTCAGCTTTTGGCCATTTATTATATTATCAGGTGGAGCGTATGGATGCATCCTAGTTACATGTTTTCAGCAGATTACTCAGTGTGAATGTGGTGTGTGTCTTGCATCCTTCACAAGGAGCTGATCCCTCCTACCCAAAACCAGTATATTAAATTAGAGGCAGCCCCTCTAATTTGCATGACGAGGTCACCCCTCCAAGTATTCATGCACGTTGATATTTCATGACCTATATTGGCTAACGGTAAAATATGTTAAACAGTTTTCACAAGATAAACATAAGGCTTTTCAAACTATAAAACCAGCTTTACTAAGATATAACCGGGTTATCCAGGACTTAGTTTCTTCCGCTGTTCATGCTTATATGCTTATATTATTCATGCTTTACTTGTATATCCGTGCACTGAGTGTATTGCTCAGCCGTTTTCCTTTTAATGTTCCCAAAACGGCAGGTACTCAGGGACGCTCGTAGACTTTAAGCGTACGTGCATATGGACTGGAAGCTTTCTAGCCTTCTTTACTTTATGCATTTATCTATACTTTGATACTCTTTTCCATGGACATTGTTTAGTCCTTTTATTTACAGTACTTATGTTTGTGTGTGATGAGTTCTACTTTTGGACTACCGATGTTTGATTCCGGTATTTCCTTTATGGTCATGTAATGTTTAGACATTTATCCTTGTATGCTTTGATGACAGGCCATAATCACGCGTGACATTCCATTTATCAAAATAGGGTGTTACAATTATGGTATCAGAGCCAAGGCTTCGACCTGTAGGCTCTCAAAATATCACATGTGATTAGTGGGTAGTCACAATCTTCTTCCTAGAACTGATAGTCGGTTTTCATGCATTCATCAGTTTCATGCATACATATATATGTCATTGTCGCAGGTTTATGACTAAGTAATGGTTGGTACAGGACTGACCCTATTTAATCGCATGTGTTTTATCGAAACTTCTAAATTTGGGACCGACCCATAGGCGTCCCCTCGCCATGTCTTTTGTTTTGAGTGAACTGACCATAGGCGTTCACTCTCGAACATACAAAAGTTTTCATAAAAATGCATCATGCATTCATGTACAAAATTTTCTTGCATAAAATTTTTCTCATGATTTATTGATATAAATTTTTTTCATGTATATGGTTTATGTTTTGAACAGTTTAATCATGTATTTTATGTTATACTGTCAGATGGTTCTCACACGCGAGCAGGAACAACTCAATGCAGCGATCCAAGCTGTAATGCAAGCTTTGCTTCCTCAGCTGAGGAACAAAATCAGGGCTGAGGTTCAGGCTGCCAACAATCAGCAGCATCATCCAGCACCTCCTCCTCCTCCAGTGACATTGGCAACATGGCTTGAGAGATTCAACAAGCTCCGTCCTCGAGCTTTCGAGAGAACAGATAGCCCCAGTGAAGCTGAAAGCTGGTTGGCTCACATTGAGAAGATCTTCGATGCTATGGGCTGTGACCCCGTCTTCAAGTCGAGGTTGGCATGCTACCGATTTGAAGGTGATGTGTTAAATTGGTGGTTAGCACTGAAGCAGTCTGAGGGAGGTGATAATTGGGTGGCTGGTTTGACATGGGCTCGGTTCAGAGATAGGGTGATGGAGCAGTTCTTTCCCAAGGCTGAGCAAGACAAGCTAAAGA
Organism: Glebionis coronaria; assembly: GCA_025667525.1. NCBI lineage: Eukaryota > Viridiplantae > Streptophyta > Magnoliopsida > Asterales > Asteraceae > Glebionis > Glebionis coronaria. The sequence goes on along the minus strand of CM046876.1, from coordinate 216,749,101 downwards.
GGGAGTACCATGGGATCTGACAGAGAGCTGGGGAGAATAGCAACGAGTTCATGCAGCGCTTTCTTCGCTTAGCTGGTTTCCTTGGTGCAGCGGCAGGTACTCCTGAAGAGCAGGCACACCACTTCAGGTGGGCTCTTCGCACATCGGTCCCAAACAACTTGGTGTGTGCTACGTTCAACACGGTAGCACAACTGGCTGATGCAGCACGTAAGCTAGAGATGCTGCAGGAGAGAGATGAGTTTGGGGAATCAGAGAGACCCGATAAGAGGTAAACATTCGTATCAAGCGGTGACCAATCCGTATTCTTTCAGTATATGTCAATAATTCATCTCTTTAAATTGTATCTTCCAGGCAGAAGACTGGGGACCGGTCTCAGCCGGCTACTCAGCAGCAGCCTAGTCAGCCCAAGGGAAACGGTCAGACTCACGACCGTTCTGCTACGGATAGGCGTGGTGGTAATGCTAATTACCGTAACAACGCTGGACACTCCAACAGCAGCAGATCCTTATAATTACGTATTTTTCTTATGATTACATGTTATAACTCATAATTGTGACATATTAGCAAATCTTCTACCAGGAACCATGGAAACGGTAGGGACCAGAACCAGAGAGGTTTACAGCCTAGCCGTCCAGCTATCACTGGTATTCAATCTTAAGATTATCCGCATTGTCCTTTGTACCCTATTATCATGTCTCATGTATAATGTCTTATCAGGTTCTCAGCCAGCCAGGGCACCTGCTGGAGGATATACTCATCCTCTTTGCTCTACCTTCCACCGTAGGCACCTAGGGCCAAGTCACCGCGACAATGACGCATGCTTCAAGTGTGGTCTTCTTGGCCATGGCATGAAGGACTGCCGCAAGGGCGAGATGGAGGGCACATCAGGACATGCTGATACCAAGCCGCCTCCTACTACTGGACGCGTTTACACGACATCTCGCGATCAGGCCAACAATTCTACAGGTACCATCACTAGAATCTTGTATATGTATGGTTAAGCTACATGTGTTATGTTCGATACGGGTGCCACTCATTCGGTCATTTCTACTACTTATGCTAAGAATGTTAGGATACTCCCCATGCTACTAGAGAATTGACTCAGTATTTCCACGCCTTTGAGACACTCTGTCCTTATAACACATGTGTACAAGAGCCTTCCCCTAGAGTTTGACGATAAGGTTCGTCCTGTTGACGCATTTCCGCTGGACATGAATGACTTTGACATGATTTTGGGCATGGATTGGCTATCCAAGCATCATGCTACCATAGACTGCCATTCATATCGAGTCATCTTTGGTGATGTTAATGCGCCAGAGTACGTTCATAACGGGTTCTTACCCAGAAGGTCTGTACAAATCATATCTACCTGCAAGCACGTGCACTACTGTCACATGGATGAGAGGGTTATCTAGCTACTGTTCATGACATGGATGCTGAAAACCCCATCAATTCAGGATCAGCCGATAGTGTTAGAATTTCAAGATGTATTTCCAGAAGAACTTTCGGGCATACCACCTGCACGTGAAGTGGAATTTAATATCGAGCTCATTGCAGGAGATGAGCCGATTTCCAAGGCTCCTTATCGCATGGCTCCCATAGAGTTAAAGGAGCTGAAGGATCAACTACAAGAACTTCTAGAACGAGGTTTCATCTGACCGAGCGCGTCTCCATGGGGCACACCGGTCTTATTTGTTAAGAAGAAGGACGACAGTATGCGTCTTTGCATAGACTATCGCGAGATCAACAAGATTACTATCAGGAATAGGTATCCACTACCACGTATAGACGATCTGTTTGACCAACTCCAAGGGGCCAAACATTTCTCCAAGATTGATCTAAGGTCAGGCTATCATCAGCTACGGGTTAAGGAGCAGGACATCGCCAAGACTGCCTTTCGTACCTGCTATGGCCACTACGAATTTGTACTCATGCCATTCGGCCTGACCAATGCTCCAGCAGTGTTCATGGATTTGATGAATAGAATCTTCCATGAATTTCTGGACAAGTTCGTCATTGTCTTCATCGATGACATCCTGATTTTCTCAAAGTCCAAGGAGGAACACGAAGACCATCTTCGTATAGTACTACAAATTCTTTACCAGAAGCAGTTGTATGCTAAATTCTCCAAGTATGAGTTATGGTTAGACAAGGTGGTATTAGGTCACATTGTATCAGCAGAAGGAATCACAATGGATCCAGCGAAGGTTGAGGCTATTACTAAGTGGCCACGGCCGACATCAGCAACTGAAGTCCGCAGTTTCCTAGGCTTAGCTGGCTATTACCGTAGGTTCATGGAGAACTTTTCCCGCCTAGCACTACCATTGACCAAACTGATGCGGAAAGGGGATAAAGTCGTCTGGGCTGAAGAACAAGAGAAGAGCTTTGAAGACCTGAAGCAGAAGTTAGTATCTGCACCTATTCTTACTCTCCCATCTGGTACGGGTGGATTTCAAATCTAAAGTGATGCATCGGGGAAGGGACTTGGCTGTGTTCTCAAGCAACATGGGAAAGTGATCGCGTACGCTTCACGGCATATTAAGCCTTATGAGGAAAATTACCCAACGCATGACTTGGAACTTGCTGCAGTCGTGTTTGCATTGAAGATATGGAGGCACTACTTATATGGAGAATCATTTGACATTTTCACGGACCACAAGAGTTTGAAGTATATCTTCACTCAACGTGAATTGAACATGAGACAGAGGAGATGGTTAGAGTTGTTGAAGGATTATGACATTAATCTGCAGTATCATCCCGGCAAGGCGAATGTAGTAGCAGATGCACTTAGCAAAAAGTCCGGAATGATCAACGACATTGAGATTGAGGAAGAAATAATAAGAGACTTGGAGCGACTAGACATAGAGATCATGGTACGTTGACAGCACGGTTACTGGGCTAATCTTAGAGTAGAACCCGAGTTACTCTCTAAGATCAAGGAAGCTCAGAAAGATGATGGAGAAATCTGGGCGATAATTCAGAATTTGGCGAAGTAGACAGAATTTAGAGTAGATGCAGATGGTATCTTATGACAGGGCACAAGACTTTGTGTTCCTGATGATCCAGAACTCTGGGAAGCCTTGTTAGCTGAAGCTCATAGCTCCCCATTCTCTATATATCCTGGTTCGACCAAGATGTACCATGACATGAAGCAGTACTTTTGGTGGAGTGGTATGAAACAGGATGTTGCCACTTACGTCTCCAAATGTCTTACCTGCCACCAGGTTAAGATCGAGCATCAGCGATCTGGCGGTCTCCTTCAACCGTTAGATATTCCAGAGTGGAAGTGGGACAAAATCACCATGGTTTTTGTTACTGGTCTTCCGCCAACCAAGAGGAAGCACGATGCAATTTGGGTTATTGTAGATCGACTTACCAAATCAGCTCATTTCTTACCGATCCGCAAGGAAGATTCGGTCAGTACACTCGCCGATACTTATAGAAGGGAGATCATGAGACTCCACGGTGCTCCATCCAGCATCGTCTCAGACAGAGATCCTTGATTCACTTCGCGATTTTGGAAAAGTCTGTAGAAAGCTTAGGGTACAGAACTTAAGATTAGCACGGCTTTTCATCCTCAAACAGACGGGCAGGCGGAGCGAACGATTCAGACATTGGAAGACATGTTGAGGTCATGTGCGTTGGAATGGACGGGTGATTGGGACGATTATATCTGTTTGGTGGAGTTTGTATACAACAACAGTTGGCACGCAAGTATCAAGTGTGCTCCTTTCGAGATGTTGTATGGCAAAAAGTGTCGCGCCCCAATCTGCTGGGATCAGGTTGGTGAGCGAACACTTGAAGGACCGGAGATCATAGAGTTGACTAATGAGAGGGTCGCAGTAGCTAAGCAGAAACTTCAAGAAGCACAGTCACGTCAGAAGAGCTACGCAGATAAGCATTGTAGGGACATACATTTTAACGTAGGAGATCACGTTTTCCTTAAGGTTTCGCTGGAACGTGGTGTTAGACGTTTTGGAATTAAAGGGAAGCTCAGTCCTCGTTTCATCGGACCGTTTGATATCATTGAAAGAGTCGGTGAAGTATCTTACCGTTTAGCGTTACCTCCGTAGCTTTCTCATGTACACAATGTGTTTCATGTGTCCTTACTCAGAGGGTACCAGTATCATCCCCTTCACATGGTTTAGTATCCACTGGAACAGATTCGTGAAGATCTCACTTTTATAGAAGAACCCGAACGAGTTCTTGACAGACAAGAACGAGTCATGAGAAGGAAGATGATTCCATTCGTCAAAATCCTTTGGAGGGATCATACCGAGCGGGAAGCCACTTGGGAAACTGATGGAAGAGCATAAGAATAAATTTTTTATTTAGTTTTATTTTGTCGTATCTTCTATTTGGTTTTCTTATTTTGTGTTTCCTAAAAATAATAATTGTTATCTTTTTCCTCAAGTTTAGTTTTCTTATAAAAACTACGACTTGGGTTTATTGGATAATGAAGTTATAAATAAAAAATACAGACTTTTAGTCTTTTGTTAATCAACTTAAATCCAGGTTAGGGTTTATTGTTTGATTTCATCCTAATAATCGGGCATTCGTTGAATCAACGATTGTTGGAGTTTACCTGATTATCGGTATTCTTTTTGAATCAACGATAGTTGGAAGAGTTGTTTCTGGCATTCTTTGGAATCAACAGATTCAATTTTACTATCTTTGTGTATTCGCTACATCAGAAACAAAGGATTCTATCCGGGCTTCTTACCCTCATTTCATATTTTGAATTCGGGTATGTTCTTCTTTTCGAGTTTAGTTTATCTATAATTCGGGGACGAATTATTCTTTTTAGGGGGGAAGAGTTGTAAAACCCGCATGTTTTTACCATGAGTAGTACCCTTAAGATCGTACGTACATGATTAGAACTTTCCTTTCATAGCACGTTGACGTTTCATGAACAAGAATTACAAGTATTACGTACGTAGTGTAACACGATAAGTATTTATTACGTATGAACACACGATAATTATTCCAATAATAATTATATTCACGAACATACGAACATGAAATCATGAACGTAAATTAATCACGAACTAATATTACGTATGTATATATATTTATTACGAACACGAATAAATATATTAAATCACGAATGATTACTAATTAAATCACGTAAATTAAGAACACGAGAACACACTATTATTTTAGACACGGAAAATGTTCGGGTTACCCCATGTGGGGCCCCCTACCCGCGGCTACACAAGAAACATTGGCTTAGCCCTTGTAATTTTTACTAAACAAGGGGGTAAGGGAAAAACATGTTTCGTTTATCACAAAATCTAGAAAATAATTAAAACCCTAGTTTTCTTTTGGTGCTCCTTTTGGTCGCCGGGTTTACATCACCACAAGGGTGATTCGGGTTGATTTTGATCTTTGATTTATTGAAAGGAATCGTGTGTGTTCATCCTTCTTGATTTCACGTAAACGGTATAACCTTTAACCTTTTCTTTTTATATTTTGATTTATATAATCACATAAAATCATGATGTTTTTAATAAACAAATTAAAAACAAGTAATATAAACATGTTCTAATCATGGGGTTTAAATCAAATCATGGGTTTAGGGGTGTTTTGTTTGTGGCCGACGCCTAACCGAGCCCCAAGGGGGTCTCGGCTTGGCTTATTTCGCACCACCAATACCATATGGTCTCGGTATGGTGGTGGTGGTCTCACGGCAGCAGCAAGGCAAGGGGAAACCCCGACCTCGGTCGGGGTATGGTGATGGTTACGGGTCCGGTTCATGGGTTTTAATCACGGGTCCGGTTCATGAATCCTTTTTTCAAGGTTTATGATTTTTACAAGTTATGTTATTTTTTTAAGACTTAAATTAAATTAATTAAAAGCATGAACATGATTAATTAATTTACATGACTTAGGTTATATTATTTATAGATAATAATACATGTTTTAACCTAAGTATTTTACCTTATTTAATTAAAATCATGTTATTTTTTTATTAAATACTTTAACCTATAGTTTATTTAATTTACATGTAATAATTGATAAACTACACTATATAATCACATGACTTAGGATAATAATCAGTAAGCACTTAAGCTTATATAATTAGCTTAATTATCCAACTTATATCTATTTATGGAAACTTTCTATTTTTAGAAACTTATCTATTTTAAGCAGTATTTATATTTTTGGAAACTTTCTATTTTTGGAAAATTTCTATTTTTGGAAACTTTCTATTTTTGGTAACTTTCTATTTTTGGAAACTTTCTATTTTAGGAAACCTGCTATTTTTGGAAAGTTACTTATTATTACACAACAAGTATAATAATACATGAAATACAAGTAATACTTAATTAGAATAGACAGAATATATGATAAACATAGTATAAAGCTTAAATCAGTAAAACATGACATGAACATATAAAACAAGCTAAGACATGATATAGAACCAGTTACGTACTCAGTAATCAGATACTTATACACGTATGTATTTATGTAGCATTAGTGATACCGAAGTAGGACTCTCTTCCGTTCGTCTTCTTCGTTCACTGGACATAAGGTACGGATTCTCCGTCCTTTTAGTATGGACATTCTTTCCTTATTAGGATTTCCCCGTATGCAGCCAACTTTTTTCCCCAGTATTTGTTATATGTTTTGAATTGCATATGTTTAATTAGAATACCTAAAGCCATATACATGCATGACCAGTTTCACCTAGTTATGGAGGTACCATAACCATAACACTGGAGGCACCAGTGTTATGACTTCCCCACGGCGGAGTGATTGCTCGTGGCGTCCCTTTCAGCTTTTGGCCATTTATTATATTATCAGGTGGTGCGTATGGGTGCATCCTAGTTACATATTTTCAGCAGATTACTCAGTGTGAATGTGGTGTGTTCCTTGCATCCTTCACAAGGAGCTGATCCGTCCTACCCAAAACCAGTATATTAAATTAGAGGCAGCCCCTCTAATTTGCATGAGGAGGTCACCCCTCCAAGTATTCATGCACGTTGATATTTCATGACCTATATTGGCTAACGGTAAAATATGTTAAACAGTTTTCACAAGATAAACATAAGGCTTTTCAAACTATAAAACCAGTTTTACTAAGATATAACCGAGTTATCCAGGACTTAGTTTCTTCCGTTGTTCATGCTTATATGCTTATATTATTCATGCTTTACTTGTATATCCATGCACTGAGCGTATTGCTCAGCCGTTTTCCTTTTCATGTTCCCAAAACGGCAGGTACTCAAGGACGCTTGTAGACTTTAAGCGTACGTGCATATGGACTAGAAGCTTTCTAGCCTTCTTTAGTTTATGCATTTATCTATACTTTGATACTCTTTTCCATGGACATTGTTTAGTCCTTTCATTTACAGTACTTATGTTTGTATGTGATGAGTTCTACTTTTGGACTACCGATGTTTGACTCCGGTATTTCCTTTATGGTCATGTAATGTTTAGACATTATCCTTGTATGCTTTGATGACACGTCATAATCACGCGTGACATTCCGTTTATCAAAATGGGGTGTTACATAAGGAGTGAGAGTGTTGGAGTGATGATGGTGATGACAGGAAGGTCTTTGTTCTGAGAATTCATCACTTGGGAAGGACACGTTTTCATTAAAATCAATTTCATCACCCTCTGTTCATGTTCTCTGTATGACATCATCATCTTCATTGAATCTGACATGAAAGGTTTCTTCTACTTCTTGTCTTCTGGTATTGAATACTCTGAAGGCTTTGGTTGTGGGAGAGTATCCTAAGAAGAAACCATCACCAGCTTTTTCATCAAATTTTCCAAGTTTATCCCTGTAGTTATAAATGAACACAGGGCATCCAAAAAGATGGAAATAGCTGACATCTGGAGCTCTGTTTCTGAAAACTTCATAGGAAGTTTTACCATGTCTTTTGACAATGATTGATCTATTTTGGGTATTGCAAGCAGTGTGAACAGCTTCTCCCCAAAATTGCTTCGGTAAAGCTGCACCATTTAACATAGTTCTGGCTGCTTCAATCAAAGTCGTGTTTCTTCTTTTAGCCATACCATTTTGTTTAGGGGTGCCAGCTGAAGAGAAGTTTTGTGATATTCCTTTTTCATCACAAATGGATTCAAGTTGATGATTCTTGAATTCAGTACCATTATCACTTCTTAGAGCTTTGACTCTAACGTCATTCATATTTTCAACCTGTCTGATGAAGGACATGATGGTATCAGCAGCATCACTTTTCCTTCTAAGGAAGAAAACCCATGTATACCTTGAAAACTCATCAACTATGACCAAGGTGTATTTGTTGTGATTAATGGTCTGAGGTTTGACAGGCCCAAACAAATCCATATGAAGGAGATGTAAGCACTTGTCAATAGAAAATGATTGCCTGGTCTTAAAAGAAGACCTGTGATGCTTTCCCCTGACGCATGCTGAACAAGTCTTGTCTTTAGAAAACATCACTGAAGGTAGACCAGCAACCAGGTTTTGTGTGGCTATCTTATTGATGTTCTTAAAGTTGAGATGAGACAGTCTTTTGTGCCACAGCCAATTGACACTTTCAGAAACTTTAGCGATAAAACAATTGGAGCTGTCTTCAGAGCAAACAGCCATGTTGATGACATATACATCTCTCCTTCTTGGTGCAATAAGCACTACATCATTGTTCTTGTTGAATATGGTTCCCTGAGTCTTAGTAAACAAAACCTTGTAGTCAGCATCACACAATTGGTTGATACTAATAAGATTATGTTTAAGACCATTCACATATGCAACTCTTATAAAAGTTATCCCATTGCAGTTCACTAAGCCATATCCCTCTGTGTCGCCTGAAGAATTATCCCCAAACACCACTTTAGGACTTGGCTCCTTTGAGTATCTGTGTAGGTTTTGTCGAATCCCTGTCATGTGTCTAGAACAGCCACTGTCTAGATACCATACCGATTCCTTAAGATGTTTCTGCACAGATACATAGAAACAATTATTTCCTATGGTGAACCCACTTTCCAGTGGGTTCCTTGAATTGCTGATTAGCAACTCTTGAGTTCCTGTAGAACTTTTTACGATGGAAAGGACAGTTAGCTGTCTCATGGGTGAAACTTCCACAGATAACACATCCTGGGAAGTCACCACACTCATCTGAGTGATGGTCTGTGAATCCACAAAATTTATAGGAAGGATAAGGTCTGTAGTTCCTTATTTGTCTCTTAGAAGACTGTTGTCTCTCCCTAAAAGGTGTTTGAGCTCTCTTAACAGCCATTTGTCTATTATGGTCTATGGTCATGTGATGAGAGTTTTTACAGATATTGCAGTAAGGTTTGACTATCCTTTCACCTTTGGGTTCACCTAGAATAGACTTAGGTTCATGGGAAGTAGAGCATTCAGCGGAAGGCTTAATATGTTGTTTTAAGAGTTCTACTTCTTTCATTAATGACAACAGGCGTTCTTTAGTTGAGGAATTAACTTTGTTCACAGATTTTGTTGAGACAGGCTTAAAGGCAACTTGCTTAACAGATTGTTTAGCAGGTACAGAAAAAACTTTAGTTGGTGGTTTCTCAACATCTGTTTTGGGTTCACCCTTAGCTCCTCTAGAGGAACTGCTGGGTTCAACTCCTGAGAGTTTAGGTAAGGGTGGTAATTCAACCATATCTTCAGAGACAGGGTCATCAGTCAAGATGGGATCTGACATATGAATTGTCTCTGTAGATTTGAAAACAATCTCTTTGGGTTTGGTGAGAATTTTCAACTTATTTTTCTTAGCAGAGATATCCCTTTTAATATCAGCAGGTAGTTCATCATTAAGCAATTGATCTATAGTGAACCTACTGCACAACCATTTTTTAATAACCTTGTTTAATTCAGATACTTGATCATTTAAGGCACTATTCTTCAAGGTTAACCTATTGACTTCGTTTTGAAGAGATATCTTTTCTAAATTAACCCGTTTGAGAGTTTCACATTCAGCCTTAGCATTTAAGAGTTCATTTTTAACAGAGTGAAACTTATCAAGCAGGTTCTTTCATTGTTCCTCAACAAGGTGCAAATCAACAATGGTGTAATCAAGGACATGTTTGCGTTCATCACTATCAGACATAGATAAAAGCCTGTGTACCTTTTTCATTGTGATGTCAACCCATTGTCCTGATCTTACATCACCTTTCCCAACAGTTGGTTCATCCTCAGCTATAGCCATGAAAGCTCTGACTCTAGTAGTCTCTTCCTCATTTGAAGTCAGCGGCTCATCATTCCAATCATATGCTTCAGCTACCAACCCTTTCTATGTCTTTTTATCACCCCTTTCTTCTTAGATAGAGCTTCCAGCTTCAAATTCATCTGTTCTAACTCAGCTTTAAGTACCTTATACTTGTTCTTGTAATCCTTCTTCTCATTGTCTGAGGAGTTGAATTGGTGAAATGAGTTGTTGTGTTGTGATTAGAACTTGTAAGGTTTGTTGGAAGATGATGGATAAGAGGGTGAGGATGTCTTTGTGGAAGGACAGTCTTTTTGGAAGTGTCCAAGTTTTCCACAGGCAAAACAAGTTTCTTTTGATATGTCAGTTTTTTTTCTAGTTGATCCTATTCTCCCTGATCTTTTGTAGAATCTTCATTAATTGGCTACCAAGGCTCTTTCATGAAATTTTGCATTAAGGTTTGTCAAGAAATCTTGGCTGCTGTGTGTGTCTTCTTCAATATCAGAGTCGTTGTCATAGGTAGAAATCAAAGCTTTGGAAGTTTCTCCTTGAACTACAAATCTTTTAGTCTCTGATTTGTATATAGTATCAATCAGCCCTTCTTCATAATTGTACTTTCCATAAAGCTGAGCTAAGGTGTCATTCTTGATTGAGTTATTGGCTCTCTGAGTTTGATTCATACTCAGCCATTTTCTTGGAAGGCTGTTGACAAATGTGGCATTAATTTCAGCTTGACCAATGGTGACATCATTCATAGCAAGGTCATTAAGAAGAATCTTCAGCCTTGTATATGTTTGTTGAACCTTTTCACCTTCAAGTGCCTTGAAAGCATTGAACTAGAGTATGAGTGCCTGAATCTTGGTTTCTCTGGTTTCAGAGTGTCCTTCATGACCAAGGATAAGGTCTGTCCACATTTGTTAGGCTGTGGGACACTGAATGACAGACTTCATGATGTGTTTGGGAAGACAGGATATGATGATACTTTTGAGACGTTTATCTTGGTTTGCCAATTTCCTATCATTTGGAGTCCATTGTTTGAGAGGTTTGGGAAGAGGGTTCTCATCAGTAGAGGTAAGCGCCATGGGAACATAAGGACCATTGTCTAGAATTTCTAGAAGAAATGGTTCAAGTCCGTCGAGATACACGAGGAATTGACTCTTCCAACTAGCAAAATCTTCTTCATCAAAGACTGGTACGCTGGTGACATGAGATCCGCCTCTTGAGTCAAGAAGTTGAGGTAGATCATCTTCATTTGGGGGTGGAGGAGTGAGTCTTGGTGAAGTTGGTGGTGCATTGTTGTTGGTGTTCCCAGAAGACGATGGTGGTGCATTGGTTGTTTCTGGCATAGTGGATCTTGATTATAAAAATAAGAACGATGTTTCTTGAAGGTTTTAATATCAAACACCGCTCTGATACCAATTGAAAGTCCCTAAAATATGCTAGAAACACTAAACTTAACTAATCAACACACGTAATTACTTTTCAAACGTAATACTTATTATTGTATAATAAAGAATTACAAGTGTTATGGAGAACACCGTTTGATGACAATGTGTTGTGCACACTTTGAACAAATAAAACCCTAACTTAAGAACACAGTCACAACTGTTTGGTTCTTCAAGTTCTAAGCATTAATGTATGAAATCTATCAAAGTGTTAAGACATTAATGTTGGGCTACACATCCTATTTATAGTGATACGAGGTTGACCTAAGTACTAGTTGATGGTGACTACACAAGACATTCACTTTTCAGACATGTGTCACAAGATGCTCTTCTATTCTTGGTAGTCTGCCATAATGCTTTAGGGAAACAGATATGACACAGTTTCCCTTTTCTTCATAGTCTCGTACACACCAAGTTATGTCCAAAGTGTGCTAAGTGTTAACAGGGTATTGCCACCCCTGTTAACTCCCAACCCCTCAGAGTCCCTGATACATCTTGGTTGTTATCCATCACAGCCAATGAGTATGTCTTCAAGTAATCTTTGACTTCCTTGACAACGTCTCTGACATAGACTCCTCTGAGGTTTCTCACAGAGACTTAGATCTCTGTGAGTTTTGCGATACTTGCCTGCCTCCTAGGCACAGGCAAGTGACTATCTAACAGCTTGATTTGTGTTTAAATCTATGATACAAGGAATCTAACAAACTTAGATTCCTAACAATCTCCCCCTATTTAAACATAAATACAGCTAGATCTATCTAAGTTAAGGTAAGTGAGATGACAGATTCTTCTTACTCATAACATATCTAAACAAACTTACCTCATGATTTTATTCATACTTAAAGAAAATTACAAGTACAATACAAAAGTGAAATAAAATATGAAGGTAAAATTCAGCTATGAAATCCTTCAATAGTCATCATTTTTTATTCTTTCTTCAGCTTCAGCTAAGTCTGTCCTAGTATCTAATTTGGCCTGCAAAGCTTGTGCAAAAACCTTGGAATACTCTGTGTTAATCTTGAGTCCCTTTTGAGACAAATCAGCTGAACAGTTGATGCTAAGAGTTATAAGTTAGGGATTTTATAAGAAGGAATTTGTTTAGAAATGGAATTTATGTAATTTTAGTATAATAATTTATCTAACTAGTTGGATGGTTTAAACTTAATTAATTAATTAAGGGTTTAATAAAAAATATAATTAAGGAAATAATTATTAAAAAAAGGAAATTTAAAATAAATAAATAAAGAATTATTATTTTTGGTAAAAAAAGGTTGTAGTGGACGGTTAAGGAAAAAAAAGGAAAAAAGAAGCCCAAAGCCCATTTGTATTAAATTAGGAAAAGGATTACCAGTAAAAGGGTATAAATACAAACACTACAATAATAAATATCAGATTTTATTCTCAAATAAAAAAGATACGATCGGAGGTTTTAAAGAAAATTAGGGTTTGCTAAAAAAAACTTGGTTTCAATTGAAGGTATGATTCTTGTTTTAATTCTTATGTTATTTAAATAATCATATTTTAATCAAGTAATTAATCATATGATGGATTATGATTTTTAATTTTCTGAAATTAAATTCATTTAGGGTTTGAATTTGGTAATTAATGAGGGGTTTTTAGGGTTTAAAATTGGTTTTTAGGGTTTAAATCAAATAAGGGTTAATTTAGGAGAAACTGTCGCTAATCTGCCAGAATCCGTCGCTAAACTGTCAGAAACTGTCACTAATGTCTCGGCGGATTTTGGGTAAAATTGTTTTGGTCATAACTTATTCGTTTTTAGAGCTTTTTGAGTGATTCAAAAGCCTAAGATTATTTATACGGGGCGTACTTTTCAAATATTCAGAATGTATAGTCAATGAAGGTAAGTAGCATGGTCGAATTATTTGTACAAGTGTCGAGTTCAAGGATAATTTTTGGACAACATAGTTTAAACTCGTGTTTTAGGTAATTTAGGATAATAGACTCTTAGAGGGCTAACATAGGGCTGATTTGGGATAGAATTTGATATGTATCCATGATATGAGCTATTTTAGTCATATCAGTTATATCATAAAACAATGAATAAATGCAAAAAATGTTCAAATATTGCCTTGTATATGCTTGTTTTGTTGTTTGATGTGTGTAGGTACCGATGATCACGAAAACCGTCAAAAACGACACAAGTTTGAAGATAATTTCAAGAAAGCCAAAAATCAATCTCGATCTTATTCACGGATTTAAGTTTTTGAAAGTTTAAGGTTAAGTGGGTCCCACACAAGCTTATTGGGCCTTAAAGCCCAATAATGGAAGTATGGATTTTATTGGGTCAAAGCCTAATACCAAGCCCAATAGCCAAAGTTATGGGACGGATGGAGCATTATATCAAATCAAAGTCATTTGGCCCAATTCACAAAATAATAAAGAGACATGGAAAGTGTTATACATATTTGGATCCTGGCCCATCACAAAACCATGAAACGTAGGAAAATTAATTAGTCAGTTTAAGAGTCCATTTAAAACCCATGTGACAAAGAAAGTGAAACGGGTGAAACAAGTTGCTGAAAAAGACAATATATTAAAACGTCTTATTATTTATTCAGTCAAACTGATTCATCACACACCAAGTTATATACTTTCGATATTTCCTATGTAACCCACCTTTCTCTTTCCCAAAACCAAACCATACACCACTATCTATTCCCTTAACCCTAAAATCAATATTTAGGGATTTATTATCCAAAGCGCGTGGTCATCCACGCTCTTAAATTAATTACCATGAAGATCAGAAGCAAGAAGATAGAGTATTATGGTGACGTGGCTCTTTCCTTTGTTGTGATTGGTTTAAACACCTCACAAATACCATTCCACCAATAAATGTATGCCACATCAGCCTACAAGGAAGCACAAGAAGCACAAAATAGGCCAGGTTGGCAATCCGCGTGATGAAGGGCATATATCAGCCGTGAGATCAAGAAGGTGATGAAAGAGAAAGCCAAGATTCTAAATCAAGGGACGAGATTGATTCATCATCACTAATAAGTTTGTAAACACTTATCCTTTTGCCACTAAAATTAAGGAAAAACAAGACCTAATCATGTGTTTAATATCGTAAAAGTCGGAATTACGCGTGGTTTTGTGTTTTTGTGTAAAATAGGTACAAATGATCAAAAGGAAAGAAAACACGGGATTTTCACGGTCAAATGTTGAAGAAAATTCCATGAAAGAGACGAAGACAAAGTCAAAAGACCAAAAGTGTGCCAAAGATCACGAAAACCGGCAATCCAACACGGTTTTGAAGAAATGATCAAGGAAGCCAAAATCAAGCTCGATTTTATCGGATTTAATCTTTTTGAAGATATTCGAGCTTTGTGGGTCCCACATTTGCTTATTGGGCCCACAAGCCCATTTAAGAAGATGTTGAAGTTGCTTATGGATCAAAAGGCCCAAAATGAATAAATAAGACCGGATGAAAGCTTATTTTTGGGCCTAAATCCCATTCCAAAGGAATAAAAAGAAGAAAAGGGGCGAAACTTGGGCCAAAGCCCATTGGGTGCATAACATAGAACGGTTAAGAATAAGATTTAAGTGAAATCTTTATTCACTTGAGGTCAACACCTGGTCAACACTCTACACCAACTCTCACACACGTGTACTACTTACTCACCCCACTCACGTTTTAATAAAACGAATTTATTTTTTTACTCACCCTTCCCGATCCATTCGATAATAACAAGAATTCACACATCCACTTTTATCTCACCCTCTCTCCCAAACGCATCCCCCAAAAACCAGTTTACCCTCAAACCCTAATTTACCTTCACAAAAATTACCCACCCAAAATTGGGGCTTTTCCCTTAAGTGTGTGATTCACACGCATTTTAATTAAATCCCCATGAAAACCGGAGGTGAACACTACCAGTGGTCCTCATTCCAATCATATGTGGCTCCAATCCCTCTTTTGATTGGATAATCCACATCACCACCACTACTTCATCCAATAGAAATCATCCACATCACCCATCAACAAACACAACAAACACACCCCCATTCCAGGTTGGTGATCCGTGTGCATAGGGGGTTTTTTCAGCCGTTAGATGAAGAAAATGAAGAGAGAGAAGGCAGAATGATGGATTAAACGGCTCAGATTCAATTTATTACCCTCGAAGCTTCATGAAGAAGCCTTGGGGGTTGGCTATAAAAACCCCCCTCATTTGTGTATTTTGGTGCCTTTCTTTTTAGTTTACTTTTTATTTTCTGAAAAATAGATTTAGGTTTAATGTAATTTCTTTTTATAAAGTATTATAATCAGTTTATTTATATTAATGAAATTTTATTTCGGATTAAATTTTGTCTCGTGAATCATTTAAATTTCATTGCAGATTAATCTTGTTTTTGTTTTTTATTAAATAATTATTAAAATAAAAAGAGGTAGAAATAATTTCCCCTACTGGGAAATTATATATATATATATATATATATATATATATATATATATATATATATATATATATATATATATATATATATATATAATGGTTCGATTGGTTACTGTTGATGTTCGAGGATGATTTGATGATGGTTTTTGGGTAATAAGGAGGTGTTCGGTTTCGGTTTTGATCACAAGGGGGTTCAGCGCCCACCTTCATCCCAACGGATTCATCACCAGGTTTGTTTCTCTTTAATTTTATTATTACGTTTTAGTTAAATATTAATCTGCTATAGTTTTGAGTTTATTAGATCTGCTTGTTTAAGTTTGTTTGGTTTATTTTGTTGGTTTGGATCTGCTTGATTATAGTTACTGTTTGGATTTTAGTTTGCTTATCAATTTTCAGTTTAATTATTTGTTTGGATTTGCAAGTTGTTTTGGATCTGCTTATTTTAGTTTTAAATATTGCTTGATTGAGATTAAGTTTGTAGGTTTTGTGGAATCTGTTTAAGTTTTTTTATTTGCATTTGGATCTGTTTATGTTTATTTAAAACTTGTGTTATTATTTAGTGTTAGGATCTGCTTTAGTTTCGAGTCTGCTGAATTGTTTTGCTGTTTGAATCGAGTAGTGTTAAGTTATATCTGATTATTAGGATTTGTAGCTTATTTTGTTGAAGATTTATTTTCTTACTTGCTTAATTTAGTTTAAATCTCTTATAGCTTATTTCGGTTTGCTTATTTTCAGTTTCAATAGCATATCTACTTTGTGCTTATTTATTATTATTGCTGATTTTTGCTGCTGAAAACCATAGATCCAATTGATCTGTTTGGTTAACTATTCTGTCCAAAAGTAATAATAAAAAAATATAAATAGCTAAAAGTTGTCTGTTAGGGGACTCGAACCCCTGACCACTCGTATACCAGCCATACGCCATTACCAACTCTACTAATACTACTTTTGTGTTTGATTATTAAGCATTTAATTATTATAGGGTTTATTTAAGTTGTCTGGCAGTTTTAAAGTTTAAATACAAGTTTTTAGTGTTAAATAATTTAAATTAAAAGTATTTTAATAGTTTTTCTTATATTCAGTTTAGATAAAAAAAACATAAAAAAATATATTTTAATTTCTTTAATTAATTGTTTTTTAAAATTTAGTTTTAAAATTTAGTTTTCAAGTAATATATTTATGTTTCAAAATAGTTTTATTTAAATTAGATTAAATTAGATTTTTAAATTAGTTTATATTAGTTTTCAAAATTGTTTAAATAGTTTCAATAGTTAATCAACAACTTCCACCCCCCACCTCTCGGTTCAACTATATAAACCCATATTCTCAATGTATTTTTCATCCCTTTTTCTTTTCTTAATGTTATAATGATAGTTTAGATTAAGTGTTGTAATTTTCTCTTTATAGTTGTAATAATCTGTTTATTTAATAAAACTTGATTTTCGTCTCATCAGTTCTTATTTACAAATTTTATTGTGTTGAAATTATTGCAATCTTGAATCTAAAATTCTATCATAACTGTGAAAAGTATTTTCATAAACTTTTACCATAGTTTATGTAAATATTTGAGAATGAAAGGGAATATTAATTATTCTACTAAATAATTAAAGAAAAAAATAAATAAAATAAAAGTTGTTGGTTTCTCAATGTTCGAACACGAAATTGGTATCATTTTGATACTTGGTTCGGGTAAAGGTGTAAGGTGGTGTTGAATTCGGTTAAATAAGGAGGCTCAGCGCCTTCCTTCGTCTCAAAGGATACTCCAAAAGGTTCTATTCTCATTTACTTTTTAAGTTTAGGTTTAAAATGATTGTCTGTTGATTAAATCTGCTTATTTTTAGATTGCTGTCATTTGTGTTATTGCACTGATTTATATTTCTTAACTTGATCCCCTTTGTTTTGATCAGTTTATTTTTGTTAGGGATTTATTGTATCTGCTTGATATTCTCTAAGTGTAGTATCTACCGCTTGGTTGACTAAATGATCTTTTGTATCTGTCTAGAGTTTTCGTTCTATTGTTGTTGTAATGTTCTTAACTGTCTTCGTTTATTTAATCTGTTTCATTTAAGTTTTGCTGAATGTTCATGTAATCTGCTCAAGTTTTAGACTAAACTGCGTTTTTGGATGTTGAACTTGTTTGTTAATGCCTTATTAAGTTATGAAGTTGCTATATTGTTGAGAGAGGATTTACATCTGCTCGAAATAAGCTTCCATAAAGCAGTCGTTATTTTAGATTTATTGTTTCTGCTTAGGTTCATCTGATGAATGTTTCTGAGTTGCTGTTAAGATGCTAAGTCAATTGGGGGTTCATCATTTAAAGTAATACTGATCTTGTATAATTTGGATTACCTGCTTCGGTTTTTAGTGAGATGTTGTGTAGATGTTATATCTGTTACTATAAATTGATTTAATGCTATCTGTGAATGAGGTGTTGTTTTAGTAGTGAAGTTTTGGGAGGATTTAACTGTTTTATTAACTAATTTAAGGGAATTTGGTGGTTGCCCGTTTTAGGTTTTTTTTATATGTTGATTTGGTTGATGTAACGATAAGATGATTTAGCTGTGTTTCATTTTTTTCGTCTGCTGATTATTTTGAGTATATCATATTATTTCATCTGCTGCTCTCCAAATATTTCTCCTGCAAAAATATAATCAAAAATATGTCTCTTGGAGGTCTCGAACTTGAGACCTCCCGTTCAACTGTTATGTAACTCTACCATCTCTTCTAGCCACTTGATTTTGTTTAAATATAATATAGATTATTAATATAGCCTTTTAATCATTGACTGTCAGTTTTTACATAAGGTTTAATACATAGTTTTCATTAATTTCTTTTTAAATCATTTATTAAGATTTACTTTTATAAAGTTTTAATAAAATAAATAAATAAAATAGAAATAAAATATATTTTAGTTTTAGAAATCTTAATTGATATAAAAGTTAGTTTTTAAATGAATTGGATTTTAATCAAGTTAGTTTTAAATAAAAATAGTTTTAAATAAGATTTTCTTTATAAAAAGTAAAAGTTAATTTTAAATAGATTTAATTAATTTTTAGATTTAAAATAGTTTTTAAATTTGTTTAAATAGATTTTTAAATAGTGTAAAAGTGTTTTTAATTAAATAGATAAATTTTAAATAGTTTAAAAGTTTAATTTTTAAATAAATGTCTTTTAGATTTTAAGTCGGGATACGATTCATGCACTTAGGTTTAATTTGTAGGAGTAATTTTAGTTTAAAAACCGGAAACCAGTTTAAATCAATTGTCCATTTCAAAACAAAACGTCTCAAATTCACTCGATCTTCGTGTACAACGAACTTGCTTCACCATCGTGTTTAATTAAATCCGTCTTTCGTAATTTTAGTCTATTACTTTTTCCCAAAGGTAATTTTCTGATTTACCCTATAACGTATATTAATTATCACATATACTATCACGATCACATCAAAAATTTTGGCGCCGCTACCGAGGATCTTGTGTATGATTCCTCTTTGTGAGATTTGTTGATCGTTGATTTGAAGACCCTTTCCGTCCTCCGAAAGTTTTGATTGATTTATGAAAAATACCAAAAATAATCTTCTTAATCCTCTATCATGTTTAATTCTTTTTCTCATCACCCTACAATTTTTAATTCTTCCATGAACTCCTTCGTCGATTGTGTAGGGTGTGGAGAACCGTTATACGGTCTTTTACCATGTCGGTGGTGTACGTGTGAGCGTTGTGGAAATGATTTACGTCACGATATACGAGTTGGATTTTGTCCTTCTTGTAATGAAATTACTTCATGTGGAAATCCGAATTTTTCGAATAATTCTCTCGATTTCAATCCACCTCCACACCCCACATACGAGACACCCTCGTGTGAGTTTTGTGGAAATAATTCTCATTTAGGAATTAATTGTTCGCATCGATTCTCGCTTAATTACGAGCAAGAATCGAGCTACAATCAAAACTTTAATGATAATTTTTATTCACAAGATTCGACGAGTTTGTCACAACAATATCTTTGTTGTAAGTATTGTGGAGGTCCTCACGAGAGCTTTAATTGTCAACCGGGGGATCAAAGTTTTTATGAGCCCAATCCTTGCTATAATTCGATTCCTTCTGGTTTTGACCAATCTTCACAATATTCTCTCGATATTGAACGACTTGAAACGATGTTCCAACAAATAATGAATCAAAGAAATGTCGAAATTGTTGAAAAAAGCATTGAAGATATGTTGCTTGAAAAGAGACAAATCAATCAAGAGATTAATGACATAACTAATGATTTGGGAAGTCGTAGATTTCATGGAGAAATAACTGACGAGGGATTTAAAAGAGATTGTGAACTTAAGATTAGACAACTTTCGCAAGATTATAATGGATTAAGCATTGAAATTCGTGAGAAAGAAAAAGCTCAAGAGGAAGCTAAATATCTTGCCACTCGTAAACTCGAGCGTTCTCTTCTTATTGACGATGACGAGGATAGTGCTATTTCTTTGAGAGATCTTATTGCTCTACATCCTTCGTCTAGTGCAATCCTACTTCCTTTTCGTATCTTGTCGGCTATGGAGCATGAGAATTCACCCATCCTAGATGATGAGGAAATCTCACATGACATCACTACTCCTATTCATGATTCTTCAACCGTGGAACCCGAAAATTCTCTAAGCAAGGGGGACGAGCATCTTAGCACAATTCCAGACACGGAATCGGACAAAGTAATAAAGTCTAGTGTTGAAATCCTTGTCCAAAACCCGAGAGAGTTCGATGGTATTTCTAATGAAACGTGTGATTTGCCACATTATGATGACTCTACTTCTTCCAATCACTTTGAGATTTTCTCCAATGAAAATTGTGATGGAAATGAAGATTTTGAGAATGATTCTACTTCTAGTGAATTTTCTAATGAGGAGTTCTCCGATGAACTTTCTTATAAAGATGATATTCACGACTCAGATTTTGAGGGGTTTACCGATGAACCTACTCTTCTTCACCCATTTCCACCGGGAAATGAGGATGATAGTGATCCGGTTTTTGAGAGTTCACTTTTGAATTTGCTCCTTTAGACCCATTTCCACCGGGAAATGAGGTTGATTTGACTATTTCGATCCTTGAGAAGTTCTCCGATGAACTTACTCATTTAGATGTGGAAGACGTGGTTCTTCGTGAAAAATTATCCAACGTCTATCTTCTTATTTCTAAGATCGAGTCCTTGAATTCTAAGCCTAATGACAAGTCTTTCTATCCATTTCCTATTCTCGTTCAGAATAGTGATCCGCTTATGGAAGAGATTGACACTTTTCTTGCTTCTAATGATTCGATACCACCGGGTGTTGATGAATTTGACCCGGAGGGGGACACTCTCTTTTTAGAGAATTTACTTAATGATGATTTAGTCCCAAGTCCTCCTCCCACCCACTTTTACCATAAAGTGCGGGTTTTTCATGTGTCTCGATGATGACGTATAGTCCCCAGCCGGGTCATGAACCCGGGTCATTCAGACTTATGGGCTTGGATGAACAGTGACCGCACACATGTGTGCGGCCCACGGCCCGGTACGGCCGACATAGGGTTAGACAGAATAATATTCTGTCTAGGAATATCTTTATCCCAATGGAGGAGGATATTCACTACCAAAATAAGAAGATAACAATCATTCTAATTCTGATAGTTATCTCTTCCTTGGGGCCGAAGCATCAGTGAAAGCCCATTAGGGTTTCATTGCCTATAAAAGGAACCCTCACGGGTTCCACAAAGGTATTACGACTTATACTCTCAACTCACATAAACCCTAAATCGATTACTTACTCTCACGCTGGAATCTAATCGTGGGAAACATTCCCACGGTAAGCCTAACGCGTGCTGTTTAGTGTGCAGGATCCCAACCAAACGATTCACTTGGTGTAGGAGCCGGAGCCCAGCCAACCCGAATTAAGCTTAATTCAGGCCTAGCAAGGATCAACCAACTTTTGCATCAACACTCAAGGTTGTCAAGCTTTTGAGAGTTGTTAACTACAAATGCTAACAAAATTGAGAGAGAGAACTAAAATCTAGTGTGTGTGTTTTCACACTAGCTAACTATGCACAAATGAGAGCCTACATCCCTATTTATAGAATGAGAAAGTGAAGTAGTTGGGGAGAGTAACGTGTCCAATCTAATCATTTAGCTCCACGTGTCAAAATTCTGCTAATTGAGATTTGCAGGTGAAGAACTCAATTGGGGATTTTTGATTGAGTGGTTGTCATGTTAATTGAGTTGTTGGGATGAATTCGTCTCTTGATTTTGAGCAACTTTCATGTTTATAACAACTTATGAAATGCACTCTAGCTCAATCCCGTTCCTGGCAATTTTTGTTGAAGAAGATGACACGTGGCAGGTTGTGGTTGGATGAGAGATAAGTACATGGATCATTATCCATTTTGGTGAAATATGATTGGCTGGTTAATGAGTTGGTGGATCACACTATTGTGATTGGGTAATAAATGAATGGCGGCTGTGAGTGGGGTGATGTGGTGATCCGTGTCACCCTTTTCCTTGCTTCTCATTGGTCCACACCATTTCACATGGATTAAGCCTCAAAATACTTTGCAAAGTTGGCAGTTTTAACCCCTTGACTTAGCAGATTGCTAATTTGAGCTAGAATCTTCATTCCTTTGGCAAAAATGATCCTTCAACTTGCAATCTTGCTTCTTTTGACCCTTTGACTTAATTGACTTCATGGTTGACCATGTTTGACTTTGATCTTGACTATGGCATATGTACACTTTTGGTCCTTCATCTTTGAAATGTTGTCAAGATAGGTCCTTGTTCTTCAAAGTCTTGTCACTCTTGATCCTTCTTTGTCTTTTTCATCCAATTAAGCTTGATTTTCTTCTTGTTTGCTTGAAATTGTATCCTTCTTACCTATTTGAGCACCAACAAAGAACATACCACATAATACTGCTTTTATAGCACAAAAGTTAGGTAATTTCCTTGTGTTTTAGGGTGATTTGTTGATTAATTGATATGAGTTTTTGCTCATATCAAGTACCATGACCCGATTGATCACATTCCTAAGGGCGAAATGGTCGTTAAAGCTAAGAATGTTGATTCCTTTTTGGATGAAACTTTTACCACACCTTTACCGTGTGCTTTATAAAATCTTGGATTAGCATGGGGGACGACACCGTGTTGTCTATTCCTTTCTCCACCGAGGACGAGGTATTCGACCCCAGAATCGTTGATTTAGGGAAATCTCGGCCTTTCACCGATGCAATAATTGGAAGATTTTTCGATCATCTTGGTGCGAGTTTATCTCGGGGAGCATGCTATATTCATTTCATAATTTGTGACCACTATCTCTTTTTAGAGATTTGTGTTGGAGTTTCATCCTTTCGTTTGTCATCCGACAACGAGGATGAGATCTTTGACGCCGGCATCGTGCTTTACTATGGAGTTTATTCCATTATGCCGGTTTTCACCAATTTTTCCTAAGGACCAATGAATGCGGGGATCGAGTCGAGCTCATGACTCGGTTAACAAAAACGAGGTGCCTTGTGGGGGAGTCCCATACATTCTATCTTCTTTCTATTTTCTAACACTAATAAGGCTTGATCTTTTAAGCTCGTGCTCGTGTTTTGTTGTGTTGTGAATCTTAGGTATGATCCTAATCATTGAAGATTCTCGTTTTCGGTTTTTGCCGGTCCACTTGATCTTCTATACTTTGATTGCCAAAAAGGGGCACACTCTCTATCCTTTGATTTTTATCGACTAACGTTTTATCTTGAGGCATAATTAATAAACGGCTTATAGATTTGCGTGCTCTTTCCATGCTAGGATTTTGCATTAGACTCTTCGTGTTTTAGCAAGGGGGTGTTACTCTTGAGCTAAGAAACATTGAGGACAATGTTTGGTTTTAGCATCGGGGAGTCAATCGATATAATCGCTTGCAATTGCTTTTTTCGTGTCTAAACGTAATCGTTTTTCTCATTTTTCATAAAAAATTTAAATTTTTAGTGTTATTTTTAAGTTTTAATAAATAAAATAAGTGCTTTTGACACAAATGTAGGCTTTCCGTTGGTGAAAATAAAAATATTTTTTGACTCGACTCGGTTTTTACCTTAGCTTTTCCTTAACGTATTTGAATTAAGTTTTGCTAGGCTTTTATATAGGGAGCTAAAAAACGCGAAAGTCTTAATTCATACGGGTTAAGAACAATAACTTTTCGCAAGTTCCTATAATTAATCCTAGAAAGTCGTTTATCAAGGGAACTTTAAAACGCAAATTCTAAAACTTGAGAAAGTATAAGAAGATGCAAGATCCTATAGATGACTTGAAAACCCAAAACTTTGATTTAATAGGCTAAGTATCCATTGATTTCACATTTTTGAAATTTTACAATATGGAGAACAAGAGATGATAGAGTTTAATCATAAGTTCCCTAAATTAACTCTTCTTTGTGCAAGTATTTTTTTGTTTGATTTAATCTCCTCGTATTTATTTTCCACGCTTGAATAATAATTGCTTAGTAAATGAAGTTTTTAGCGGTTTAGGCTTAATATCTTAACTCGTAACTCCTTCTTTTTCTTCCCTTGTAATTAAAGTGAGAACACATTAAGGGTGTCAGCGTCATGTACTTTTGATCATGGGATTGCGGAAATTTGGTTTACTATAAATATCATATTAATAAAGAAGAATAAATAAAAACATGTTCTCTAGGAGCCTTCGGGTGGGAGTCATGTAGCACTAACCTTGTCATTAGAGCCTTAGGGTGTATGGCAAGGGGACGTGTTGAATAAAAATTGCTTCATCATCATGAGCCGTAAGGTGGGATGGTGATGTCAATTCCCTTATTTTTGTCCAAGGAGCCTTCGGGTGTGGATTTTAAATAAGGAGCACAATTACGTCATAAAGAGCCACAAGGTGATATGATGTAATTGTTGCTAACTCCATTAATAAGGTCATAATTGACTTTGGAGGTTTTGATTGTTGCTTTTAAGTAGTCCTATTAGCCAAATTTCGGGTCCGGGGATTTATCCCTCAAATCGTGTTAAGTTATCCTTGATGTGGGCTTTCTTTAGTGACAACGGTTTTTGAAGTCGAGGTTAGGTTTTGAGTGTTGAGTTTACACCGTTTTTGCCTTCATTTTTGGACTAATAAATATCAAATAAAGTCAAATGAGCCTTTGGGTGAATGACAAATAAAATCTAGAGATACAATTAGGAATAATAGGAGATTAAGTTTAACACAAATTACTTGTATGAGTTGGTTTAATTTTGGGGCTTATGATTGACAATGATCTTGTTTTTGCACTTGGCTTGGAAAAGTGAAAAGTCGAGGACGATGAATCTATTTGAGTTTTATGATCCTAAAAGTTATTTTTCAAATAATGAAAGCATTACATTATGTCTTTTCAAAATAAAAGGTCAAAAGTTAAATAATGGTGTAGTGAGTGTTTTATTTTATCATTGCGTGAGGACACGACAACTGCTTAGCAAGGGAGAGTTTGATATGAGCTATTTTCGTCATATCAATTATATCATAAAACAATGAATAAATGCATAAAATGTTCAAATATTGCCTTGTATATGCTTGTTTTGTTGTTTGATGTATGTAGGTACCGATGATCACGAAAACCGGTAAAAACGACACAAGTCTGAAGATAATTTCAAGGAAGCCAAAAATCAAGCTCGATCTTATTCACGGATTTAAGTTTTTGAAAGTTTAAGGTTAAGTGGGTCCCACACAAGCTTATTGGTCCTTAAAGCCCAATAATGGAAGTATGGATTTTATTGGGTCAAAGCCCAATACCAAGCCCAATAGCCAAAGTTATGGGATGGATGGAGCATTATATCAAATCAAAGCCATTTGGCCCAATTCAAAAAATAATAAAGAGACATGGGAAGTGTAATACATATTTGGATCCTGGCCCATCACAAAACCATGAAACGTAGGAAAATTAATTAGTCAGTTTAAGAGTCCATTTAAAACCCATGTGACAAAGAAAGTGAAACGGGTGAAACAAGTTGCTGATAAAGACAATATATTAAAACATCTTATTATTTATTCAGTCAAACTGATTCATCACACACCAAGTTATATACTTTCGATATTTCCTATGTAACCCACCTTCCTCTTTCCCAAAACCAAACCAGACACCACCATCTATTCCCTTAACCCTAAAATCAATATTTGGGGATTTATTATCCAAAGCGCGTGGTCATCCACGCTCTTAAATTAATTACCATAAAGATCGGAAGCAAGAAGATGGAGTATTGTGGTGACGTGGCTCTTTCCTTTGTTGTGATTGGTTTAAACACCTCACAAATACCATTCCACCAATAAATGGTTGCCACATCAGCCTACAAGGAAGCTCAAGAAGCACAAAACAGGCCAGGTTGGCAATCCGCGTGATGAAGGGCATATATCAGCCGTGAGATCAAGAAGGTGATGAAAGAGAAAGCCAAGATTCTAAATCAAGTGACGAGATTGATTCATCATCACCAACAACTTCCTGTTGGGAATAAATTTAGGCCAGAACACTTGAACGCTGACAGGAACAACTCAAGCGTTGACAAGAGCAAAGTGAGCGCTGACAGCATAAGCGTTGACAAGATAAAGTCAAGCGTTGACAGATTGAAGACAAGCACTGATGGAAGTTGTGAGCTACACGTATATTATATTCTAGATTACTTCTAGTAAGGATAGAAACGACAATGTATTTTCTATGTTTATCTTTACCTAGAATAGTTGATTCGTAGCTTATTGTACAAGACTTCTTGTTCTATAAAAGAAGATCTTTTAGGTCAATGTTTAATATCAGTTTTCATAGTATTCGCAAGTTAAACCTTTCATTGTAATCAACAAGATTATTCTAATACAAGTGAAAGTTTGTTTAACATCATTGTGTTTTAGATCAAGTGTTAATTCCGCATAACACTTTGTTACTTTATTCATAAGCAAAGGTTTCTCTACGTGTAGTACTTGATCTAATCTCGTATACACAAAGCTAATCGATCTAAGTTTGGGATCAACAAGTGGTATCAGAGCTTGTTGAGAAACTTTTGATCTTTAAGTAACGCAGAACCCTAAAACACCAAACCCTAAAAACCATAAATTCTCAAAACCCTAAAAACACCATGTCTGGCACAAATCAACCTCCTGCTTTGCTGCAAAACAACTTCTCAAACCCTAGTATCAAAATTCCCATGTTTGATGCCAGGAACTTTGAGCTTTGGAAATCCAATTTTGAGCAATACATAGCTATTCATGACTACACTCTTTGGGAAATTATCGAATATGGGAACACATTCGATAAAGCAGCAAAGATTACTGCTGCTATTGCTACAAGGACAGCTGTTCCTAATTGTCCTGAATCTGATAAGGTGGAAAAACCTGAAGATGGGAGAGCTGTTGCTGTTGAAGATATAGCCAAGAAGAGGGTGGACATGAAAATCCTGAACATCTTGAAACATGCCCTAGGTCATGAGAATCAGCACAAGTACAAACGATTTGAGTCTGCAAAAGAGCTTTGGGAAGCTCTTGAAGTAGCACATGGTGGCAATGCTGACACAAAAGAAGAAAAGAAGAAGCAACTCTTGCATGAGTATGCTGTCTTTAAAGCTCAACCTAATGAGAATCTCAGCAGTGTGAGAAGTAGACTTCTTGACATCACAAGTCAACTTTCCTTCATGGGAAAACAGATTGATGACCCTGAATTGAATGCTACTTTTCTCAAAAGCCTTGGTGATGTATGGAAGATTGAGACAAGATCTATTCTTGTCAATAACACCCACAAGACTTCCAGGTTTGATGACATCTTCAACAAGTTAAGGCTGTTGGAGAATGAATGGCAATTGGAGAGTGATAACAAATCTTCCAGCAGCAACATGGCCTTCTTTTCACAAAGTGAAGGCCAATTTGATTCCATGAACTTCTATGGACATTCAGCAACTGGATCTCAAGGTGTCAGCGCTGGATGTCAATCTGTCAGCGCTGGATCATACCCTGTCAACGCTTTGTACTCAAGCGCTGACACATACAATCATGGCGCTGATAGAATTAAACCTGCTGGTTTTGATCTTGATACTGTGTGTGCATTCATTGCTTCTTTGCCTAGTGACTCAAGGATTACTTATGAAGATCTTGAGCAGATAAGTGATGAACAATTGGAAGAGATGGACATCAAGTGGACTATGGCTCTTGTAAGTTTAAGAGCAAACAGGTTCAATAAAAGGTTCAAGAAGAAGATGACCTTTAATGCTAAGGATGTTGCTGGCTTTGACAAGTCCAAAGTAGAGTGCTACAACTGTCATAGGATGGGGCACTTTATGAGGGAATGTAGATCTCCAAGGAGATCTGATGCTGGGAAGCCTTCTAGCCAAATGATTAAGAACCCAGATCCCAAGGCCATGGTTGCTGTTCAACAAATTGATGGCGTTGGAGAATGGGATTGGAGCTGGATGGCTAAGAATGAGGAAGAGGACAGAGCTTTGGTTGCTGAAGTCAAAGAAGAGCATGCTGAATATGCTCTCATGGCACACTCCTCCTCTTCATCAGATAATGAGGTATATGATGATGCTTTCTGTTCTAAGGGTTGTCGTTTAAATACTGAAAAATCAAAACAAGAGATAGTTAAATTATTAGATGAAGCAAGTACTCTAAGATGCAAAGTATCTAACTATCAAATTGCCCTTACCCAAACAGAAAAGACAGTAGCTGAGTATAAGAAAATGGAGTTTGATTTAAAGGATCAAATAAATATCTTAAAACATGAGTTACATCAGAGTAAGGATGTTCAAGATATAGTAAATAGGGTTAATCTTGATTTGATAGCTCAGTTAGAGGAGGCTAACAAAAATAAAGATAATGTGAGTCTTAAAATCCAGAGATTTGATAAGGCCACACAAAACTTAGGAGAGTGTGTTAGTAAACAAAGAGACTCTAAGGATATGAGTGGGATTGGGATGAATAATTATACTGTTGTTCCACCACCAGCTGGGGATTTCTATGGTGTCCAATCAAAGGACTTATCTTGGACTGGCTTGCCAGAATGCCAAGAGGAGGAGTTTATTCCTCCACCTAGAGTGACTTCCCCAGTTGAGGAATATCAGCAAAAGCTGACTGACCTAGAAGAGTGGAAGAAAGCAAACCACACTTTGTTTGTTAAGGGAGGGTTATTGTGTGAAAGTCCAAATGAGCCCACACCAATCACGAGCCTTGATCCTAAACCTATTAAGATCACACACCCTACCACTGGCAAACCTGTTGACTTTGGCCCACAAAATGTTAGAAAACCTAGTGTTAAATATGCAGAGATGTATAGAAATTCTAGGTCACCAAAAAGCCAAGTAAGTAATCATGGAACAGGCTTCTTTGCTTCTAGACCTAATACTATGTCTAGAAAAGCTTGTTACACATGTGGTAGCTTCTCACATTTGGCCTACAAATGTGTCAACGCTGCCAATGTCAACGCTGATAGGAACCATTTCAGCGCTGACAAAAGTCAACATAGGTCAAACACTGTGAGACCCAATACCTTTGTGAACAAAAGTTCACAAGTTGTTAGACCAGCCCCATTCTTTTCTAGAGGGTCTAACACACAAGGCCTAAGACCTTTTCAAAAGTCAAATACTTGGTCAAATAGGCAATGGGTTCCTGTAGCAAACCCTAGGTTCAACGCTGATAAGAGCAATCGGGGCGCTGACAGAAGTAATTTCAGCGCTGACAAACACACTGCTAAACCTAGGTATTTGCAGCCACAGGGAAATAGGTCTAAAGCTTCTACTAGCTTAACATGGAGACCAAAACAAGACCAGACCCCTAATAATACTGGTATTTCTATGACATGCAACAGGTTTCATTATATTTCAAAGGCATTGTCAACACCAATTGGGGTTAACTGGGAATTTCATTCAAACAGGGATGAAAATGGGGTTGTTATGAGAACCAAGTCTGTTCTTGTTGAACAACCAAATGAATCCAAGTCTTCCAAGGCTTGGGTTCCCAAAGAAAACTAATGTGTTTTCTTTATGTGCAGGGCATTCAGAAGAAGATCAATGACTATGGATACTGGGATAGTGGATGCTCAAGGCACATGACAGGAAAGGAAGACTATCTGACCAATTTCTCTCCTATTCAAGATGGTGATAAGGTATACTTTGGAGGGGGCTACGGCACCATCACTGGAAAAGGAACCCTTGTCACCAACAATCTAAGGTTTGATAATGTCTTCTTGGTGAAAGACCTGGATTATAATTTGTTTAGTGTATCACAAGTGTGTGATAACAAAAATAAGGTTCTTTTCACAGATACTGAGTGCTTGGTGTTAAGCAAAGATTATAAGCTCCCTGAAGAAAAATACATAGATTTTAGAACACCAAGGCATAAAGACATATATAATGTGAATCTTAATGGAATTAAGGTAAATAATAAAATGTCATGTCTGTATGCTAAGGCCTCAGTAGATGAAAGTAATCTTTGGCACAGGAGACTAGGGCACATAAACTTTAAGAATATTAATAGGCTTGTGAGGCTTGGTTTAGTTGATGGTTTGCCTGAAAAGGCTTTCCACAATGACCACTCTTGTGTTGCATGCCTTAAGGGCAAGCAGCACAAGGTCTCATTCAGGTCTAAACAGGTGCACTCTAGTTCTAAGCCCCTTCACTTATTGCATATGGACCTCTTTGGTCCAACTAATATAGAAAGTTTGAAGGGTAAATCATACTGTTTTGTCATTACTGATGATTACTCCAGGTTCACATGGACTTTCTTTTTAGCTAAGAAAAGTGAAACTGCCCTAAGTCTGATTAATTTTATTACCCAGATTGAAAAGAAAAATGGTAATGAGGTCAAAATTATTAGAAGTGACAATGGGGGTGAGTTTAGAAATCAGTTATTAGATGATTTTTGTGCCAAGAAAGGGATTACTAGGCAGTTCAGCATAGCTAGAACTCCTCAGCAAAATGGAGTTGCTGAGAGGAAGAATAGGACCCTTATTGAAGCAGCCAGAACCATGTTGGCTGATGCCCACTTTCCTATAGCTTTTTGGGCTGAAGCTGTTAACACAGCTTGTTATGTTCAAAATAGGGCATTGGTCAACAAGATACATAATAAGACACCTTATGAATTACTTTGGGGAAGGAAGCCAAATATTGGTTTTCTGAAGCCTTTTGGTTGTCATGTAGTTGTGTTAGAAACTAGTGAGGCCCTAGGTAAATTTGATTCAAAAGGTGATGAAGGCTACTTCATGGGTTATTCAGTGCAGAGTAAAGGATATAGGGTTTACATTAAAAAGGAAAAACGTATACTTGAAAAGGTACATGTTAGGTTTTTAGAAAGTAAACCTAGTGATCCTGAGAGTGGTCCAAATTGGTTGTTTGACTTAGAACCTTTGTCTAGAGCTTTAAATTATATGCCTGTTACTGATCCAGACATTGTGAAGGTAACTTCAAGTGTTTTGGAAAAGAGAATTGGTAATGTTTCAGGTATACAGGTTGCTAAGGAGGATGGACCACCAGCAGTTATATCATCTTCCACACAAGAATTTGTTACACTTCCTATATGGACAGATGAGTATTATGCTGCTGCTACTGCTGCAAGGAAAGATAATGGTGGTGTTCAGATACCACCAACTACAAACATGCATGATTCTTCAAGCGCTGACAAAGGGAAATCCAGCGCTGACACGACCAATTCAGACGCTGATGGCTCCAACGCTGACAACACCAGTTCAGGCGTTGTTAGCCCAAACGCTGACACACAAGGATCAGACTTTGGAGACACCTTTACACAGCTTTTCTCTTCTCATTTTGAACAGGGTGGACCTTCCAATATCCATGAAGAGATTCCTGTTGATGAAGAAGAAACTGAAGAAGATATTGGCAACATGGAGCGTGAAATTGAGGACACCAGACTTTTTGAAGGAGGAGTTCTCACTTCCACAGCTAAAGATCACCCCACATCTCAAATCATTGGTGATGTTATGGCTCCAGTTCAGACAAGAAGATCCCATCAAGGTCTTGGTGGATTTATTGCCAATATACACAAGAAGGTTGATACCCCTCTTGTACAAGCATGTTTGTTTGCCTGTTTTCTGTCACAGGAAGAACCCAAGAAAATTTTTGATGCTCTCAAGGAACCAAGTTGGGTGGAAGCAATGCAGGATGAGCTTCACCAATTTGCTATACAGGATGTTTGGGAGCTGGTTGATTGTCCTAGATATGTGAGACCAATTGGGACAAGATGGGTTCTAAAGAACAAGAAAGATGAAAGAGGCATTGTGGTCAGAAACAAGGCACGTTTGGTAGCTCAGGGTTATACACAAGAGGAAGGCATAGATTATGAAGAAGTCTTTGCTCCAGTTGCAAGAATTGAAGCTATCAGAATTTTCTTAGCTTATGCTTCTTGCATGAATTTTACTGTTTATCAGATGGATGTGAAGAGTGCTTTCCTCTATGGCACAATTGTTGAGGAGGTTTATGTAATGCAGCCTCCTGGTTTTGAAGATCCTGAGAATCCAGACAAGGTTTATAGAGTAAAGAAGGCAATGTATGGCCTTCATCAAGCCCCAAGAGCATGGTATGGTACATTGTCCACCTACTTGGTGGAAAATGGTTTCAAGAGGGGCACCATAGACCAGACACTGTTTACAAAGAAGAAAGGAAAACATGTGTTACTTGTGCAGGTCTATGTTGATGATATCATTTTTGGGTCTACTGATCCAAAAATGAGTGAGGATTTTTCCAAGCTCATGACAGATAAATTCAAGATGAGTGCAATGGGTGAGATGAACTTCTTTCTAGGTTTACAAGTTCAGCAGAAAGAAGATGGTATCTTCATCTCCCAGGACAAGTATGTAGCTGAAATCTTGAAGAAATATGGTTTTTCTCCACATGAGAAGGAGGCTTCTACTCCTATGGACAGACAACACCCCTGGGGAAAACTTGGAGCTGGAAAGGATGTGGATGTTAGGCACTATAGATCAATGATTGGTTCATTGATGTATCTTACAGCCTCAAGACCTGACATCATGTTTGCTGTGTGTGCATGTGCACGCCATCAAGTGACTCCCAAAGAATGTCACCTTTTTGCTGTGAAGAGGATTTTTAGGTACCTAAGATGCTACCCAGATCTTGGATTGTGGTACCCAAAAGATTCTCCCTTGGATCTTATTGCATATTCAGACAGTGACTATGGAGGTGACAAGTTTGATAGGAAATCCACAACTGGTGGATGCCAATTTCTTGGGAGCAGATTAATATCTTGGCAATGCAAGAAACAAACAGTGGTGGCAAACTCTACAACTGAAGCAGAATATGTTGCTGCAGCTGCTTGTTGTGGACAAGTCTTATGGATTCAGAACCAGCTGTTGGATTATGGGTATAATTTTATGCATACCAAGATTTTTGTAGACAATAACAGTACTTTATGCATTATTAAAAATCCTGTACATCATTCTAAAACCAAACACATAGAAATTAGACATCATTTTATAAGAGATTGCTTTGAGAAAGGTTTAATACAACCAGATAGGGTAGATACTGATGATAATGTAGCAGATTTATTAACTAAACCTTTTGATGCTGGAAGGTTTCAATATTTGGTAACAAATATTGGAATGGTTAATCTCACTTAATATGTGTTTTGGAACATTTTTGTAAAAGTATGTACAGGATAATGCATTGTTATTGGTCTTTGTGATGATTTAGATTTTCCACATTATTTTTCTAACACTGACAAAGGTAAATGTAACGCTGTCAAGTGTTATTTTGCCGTTGTTGGAGATATTATGGTCTAACGCTGACAAGAGTTCCTTCAACGCTGATACGTGTTGTCGGGACGCTGTTAGCAACAAATGTTAGTTTTGTGGTTTTCATCTAAATGTGCAGGTAATGGTAGCTTTATGCCATTGGATACAGAGTTGCTTATGGATCTTTGAAGAGTTATTTGGACATGTTTTTGTTTATGGATGATGGTTGGAATATTTATATTCCTATCTTGACATAAATTTTTAATGTTCATATATATATTTTGCGAACTCATGTATCATAGTTTGAGGGGAGGTTTAAGGAACCTTTAGGACTCTTGGGTATTCTTAGAATACTCTCATCACAATTCTAGATTGTGTCCACTGGTGAGTATGGGTTAGTTTTACTAAACCATGAGGCACTGTAGCATGCATAGTATATCAACTTTGCATGCTGCCAAGACATTTTTGACTTAGAATTGGTTATGGTCTGTTGGGAGGCTTGGGAATCCTTTTGATATGGGTTTTACCTGGGAGTAACAAGGATTTTATAAGGTAACTTGGTTGTTAAGAATTTTGGTTAGCAAGGGACACTAGAGGACTGTTATGTCTATCTTGCTTATGCAAGTGTGCATAACTGGACAGTGCTTGCCGCCCTATGATAATTATCAGCTTTTGGTTATCTTCTCTAGGATAAATTACTTGTTAAGGTCATTTTTCACTTTTTAAAACAATTTTATTTTTGGACGCTGACAAGATTTTTCCAAGCGTTGTTGTGACCAAAATGGACGCTGACATGGCTTTAGGCGAACGTTGACAGGATTATAGCCGTTGGGCGTTGATGGGTTATATTTGACCGTTGACAAACAATGGGACCTACCCAGTTGTAACTTTTTGACATATTTTCAAGCCGTAATTTTAGGAGTTGTTACTTTCATTTAATGCATGAGATAACTTATAAACTTTTTCAATATTTTCATGATTGATTTTTGAAAATCTTTGCCTATTTTTGGGCCAATCACGTGCATTCATCCACTCCTATAAATTTGGCCCCTATTTTAAACAGGGTATCTATAATTCTTGTCTAACAATTTTCTCTTATCAACCTTCATCTTTTATACATCAAATTAACAGCTTTCATCAATGGCACCAAGATTTAACTCTGCAGAATTGTATTTGGGGTTCAAGTCTCAACACAACATGATTGCTTATCTTGTTGCTGATAATACTTTGTTCCCTCAATACACTCAGATGGTGGAGTATTTGAATGCATCCCCTTTAAGGTATGCTCTTTCTCATGCACCACTCATTCCAGTCACACACATTAAACAGTTTTGGAACACTGTCAGTTCTTCAACAGTTAATGGAGTGACAACATTGAATTCTATTGTACATGGGAGACCTTGGGTGGTTACTGAGGCCTTGGTACGCCAGGCCTTGCATCTTAATGATGCTGATGGTATAACCATGCTTCCCATATCTGAAATAGAACAAGGGCTAAGGGCTTTGGGATACCCTATTCCTGATGAAGGTACTCTTAATAAGTACCATAAGCAGGAATTTCCCCCAGCCTGGAAGTACCTAATTCACATTCTCCTTCAGTGTTTGAGTCCCAAATGTACTGCACATAATGAGATCAATAGATCTATTGCATCTGCTATTGTGTGTATTGCAACAGGGCAAAATTATAATTGGTCTAAAATGATTTTTGAAGGAATGTGTAAAAACAAGGGGACAAAAATGACTTTAGCTTATCCCCGTTTTCTGCAAATGATTTTTGATGCTCAAAGATATTGTTCAAGGGATCACAATGACTTTTATAAGATCCCTGAACAAAAGAAGGCTATTTTCACCAAGATGAATTCACCACCTCTTAGAGACCTACCCTTAACCCAAGCCATGCTTGCTGTTATTGCAGCAGCACAACCCCAACCAGACCCCCAACCTCATATTGACCCACAACCACAACTTGAGCCTATCCCTGAACCTTTACCCTCACCTGACCAAGTGCAAATCGACCAAAATCCCTTTGACGCTGACACATCTAATGTGGGCGTTGATATGCCTATTTCCAACGTTGACACCCAACCATCACAATCCCAAACACCCCTTAACCAACCCACATCTACACCATCTTCTACACCATCTTCCACACCACCAGAATATAGGTTGATTAAACGCCAAAGGACTGCTGGAGAGTTCTCCTCTGGTGGTCCTAGCCATGAAGCAGAGAGAACCACCACCACAAGTGTGGCTGGTGACCTGGATGAGGCTGGGACTATTGGTTCTGGCTTAGAAGCTGGCCAAGACAGTCCCACCATAATTAAGTCCTCATCCATGCCCAATGAACCTAACTTGGGAGGTCAAATTCC
Source organism: Glebionis coronaria (assembly GCA_025667525.1). Lineage (NCBI taxonomy): Eukaryota > Viridiplantae > Streptophyta > Magnoliopsida > Asterales > Asteraceae > Glebionis > Glebionis coronaria. Next base: position 216,712,999 of record CM046876.1, on the reverse strand, counting down.
CATTTTGGAAGAGGGCAGACTGGAACCAATGACGCTTTTAGAATTGACGGCTGTCTGCATTAGCTTGCAAAAGCAAAATGCAGACTTAGTACAAATTGTCAGTAGCCAAGGCCTTGAACTCAATGAATTGAGGGAGAGGATTGTTGTTTTGGAGAGTGCTCATTCAAGGGGAGGTATGGAGGAGTCTTCCAAAGGGGAGGAAGCAAGAAATCTGAGTGATAAGAGCAGTCAAGATGGTCAATCATTGGATATTGCTGAAGCTCTTACTACATTGAAGGAACAAAAAGGTTTTGATACGTCCTTAATCTCTCCAACAAATTTAAATTTATCATTTACAGATATGCTGAGAGAGGTTACACAAGGCGCTGAGGGAAAATATTTAAGCGTTGATAAGACAAGTTTGGACGCTGACAGAAGTATTTTGGGCGCTGATAGAGGAAATTTGGGCGTTGACAGATCTGCATATGGAGGTGATGTATTCCAGTCATCATCTATCATCAAAGATGTTCCTACTCAGGTATTATCATCTACCCTACCAACAATAGAACCAACAGATAAGGGTAAGGGTAAGTTGGTAGAAGAAGTTGTTCCAAAGCATGCAGCTCAGATTGAATTTGATAGAAGATTGGCTGAGCAAATAATGGAACAAGGTGAGAAGGAAAAGTCACCATTTGTTGTGACTTCTGAGGAAGAAAGTGATGGAGGCAGCTCAGATTCAAGTGTGATGCTTGTTGAACCAGAAAGACTTGAGTATGGTGATGAGCTTGCTAAGGAAAGGCTGAGAGATTTGAAGTTGCAAATTGATTTTGATATGCCAGAGGTAGTTCAGATGTACAATTCTTGGGAAGAAAGCTGCATGGATAATCCAGACTTGACCATTTCTGATCAGATATGGGGTTTGGAAATTCTTCTTAGAGTTCAGCAGGATTGTAAGGTAATGTTGAAGTACAGGGCAAGCAACATTCTCTCTGAATTGAAAAGGGATAGAAGGAAGCTCTATTTTATGCTGCTCAAATGTCATGGAGTTGGATGGACACATCAGAAGCTGAAAGCTTTGACATTTGATGAGTTGGAACATAGGGCTTATCCTATTTGGGTGAAAGTGCAGGAAGAGAACACTTTCAGACTTCTTTCAGATGAAAGAAAGGAGCAACTTGCAGAAGAGATGGCAATCAAGAAAGCTATGATAGTCCCTAGACCAGTGAAGAAGGGATTTGTTCTTGAGTTTCCAAAAGATATGTCTCAACTATATCCAAGTGAAGCAATCATTAGAAAGAGCCTCAAGCTCTCCCCATTAGAAGCTTCAGATATGGTTCATGTGTTACCACTAGATTCCAGGAATCCAATTATAAGTTATGAGGAAGATGAATGTGGATTCTGGAGAATTGGAAGATTTGGCAAGGAGGTACACACTTTTACCACTCTCATATCTTTATTTGCAAGTTGTGACAGAGAAGACTTGGTTGACCTTTGGAGGTTACTAGAGACCAAGTATGAGGCTGAAGCACCAACTTCAGCCAATGGAATAAAACTTTGGACCACATTCAAAAGAATGTGTGGGACAAATGAAGAAGATCCTGAAATATGGAAGGATCTTGAAGATGACCTCAGTGGTCTTCAATGGAGGTTATATTCAGCTGCTGGTGTATACCATTTGAGTTCTACAAAGTTTGCTGAGTATTTACTTGTAGATGCTCAGTATTTCATATCCAAGGCTGTTTTGGAGAAGATGAAGGACACCCAGTTGGAGATAGACTACACAAGTGACGTGGAAAAGAATTTGATCAGATTTATTTATTACCAATATGATAAGGTTTGTCAGACTCCTCCAAGTTCTTAATGTTTATTCAGAAACTTGATCATAAGAGTGGATATCAAGTTTAGGGGAGGATTGTTGGGAATAAATTTAGGCCAGAACACTTGAACGCTGACAGGAACAACTCAAGCGTTGATAAGAGCAAAGTGAGCGCTGACAGCATAAGCGTTGACAAGATAAAGTCAAGCGTTGACAGATTGAAGACAAGCACTGATGGAAGTTGTGAGCTACACGTATATTATATTCTAGATTACTTCTAGTAAGGATAGAAACGACAATGTATTTTCTATGTTTATCTTTACCTAGAATAGTTGATTCGTAGCTTATTGTACAAGACTTCTTGTTCTATAAAAGAAGATCTTTTAGGTCAATGTTTAATATCAGTTTTCATAGTATTCGCAAGTTAAACCTTTCATTGTAATCAACAAGATTATTCTAATACAAGTGAAAGTTTGTTTAACATCATTGTGTTTTAGATCAAGTGTTAATTCCGCATAACACTTTGTTACTTTATTCATAAGCAAAGGTTTCTCTACGTGTAGTACTTGATCTAATCTCGTATACACAAAGCTAATCGATCTAAGTTTGGGATCAACACTTCCACCCCCCACCTCTCGGTTCAACTATATAAACCCATATTCTTAATGTATTTTTCATACCTTTTTCTTTTCTTAATGTTATAATGATAGTTTAGATTTAGGTGTTGTAATTTTCTTTTTATAGTTGTAATAATCTGTTTATTTAATAAAAGTTGATTTTCGTCTCATCAGTTCTTATTTACAAATTTTATTGTGTTGAAATTATTGCAATCTTGAATCTAAAATTCAATTATAAATGTGAAAAGTATTTTCATAAACTTTTACCATAGTTTATGTAAATATTTGAGAATGAAAGGGAATATTAATTATTCTACTGAATAATTAAAGAAAACAAAATAAATAAAATAAAAGCTATTGGTTTCTCAATGTTCGAGCACGAAATTGGTATCATTTTGATACTTGGTTCGGGTAAAGGTGTAAGGTGGTGTTGAATTCGGTTAAATAAGGAGGCTCAACGCCTTCCTTCGTCTCAAAGGATACTCCAAAAGGTTCTATTCTCATTTACTTTTTAAGTTTAGGTTTAAAATGATTGTCTGCTGATTAAATCTGCTTATTTTTATAATGCTGTCATTTGTGTTATTGCACTGATTTATATTTCTTAACTTGATCCCCTTTGTTTTGATCAGTTTATTTTTGTTAGGGATTTATTGTATCTGCTTGATATTCTCTAAGTGTAGTATATGCCGCTTGGTTGAGTAAATTATCTTTTGTATCTGTCTAGAGTTTTCGTTCTATTGTTGATGTAATGTTCTTAACTGCCTCCGTTTATTTAATCTGTTTCATTTAAGTTTTGCTGAATGTTCATGTAATCTGCTCAAGTTTTAGACTAAACTGCGTTTTTGGATGCTAAACTTGTTTGTTAATGCCTTATTAAGTTATGGAGTTGCTATATTGTTGAGAGAGGATTTACATCTGCTCGAAATAAGCTTGCATAAAGCAGTCGTTATTTTAGATTTATTGTTTCTGCTTAGGTTCATCTGATGAATGTTTCTGAGTTGCTGTTAAGTTGCTAAGTCAATTGGGGTTCATCATTTAAAGAAATACTGATCTTGTATAATTTGGATTACCTGCTTTGGTTTTTAGTGAGATGTTGTGTAGTTGTTATATCTGTTACCAGATATTGATTTAATGCTATCTGTGAATGAGGTGCAGTAGTGAAGTTTTGGGAGGATTTAACTGTTTTATTAACTGATTTAAGCGAATTTGGTGGTTGCCCGTTTTAGGTTTTTTTTTATATGTTGATTTGGTTGATGTAACGATAAGATGATTTAGCTGTGTTTCATTTTTTTCGTCTGCTGATTATTTTGAGTATATCATATTATTTCATCTGCTGCTCTCCAAATATTTCTCCTGCAAAAATATAATAAAAATATGTCTCTTGGAGGTCTCGAACTCGAGACCTCCCGTTCAACTGTTATGTAACTCTACCATCTCTTCTAGCCACTTGATTTTGTTTAAATACAATATAGATTATTAATATAGCCTTTTAATCATTGACTGTCAGTTTTTACATAAGGTTTAATACATAGTTTTCGTTAATTTCTTTTTAAATCATTTATTAAGATTTACTTTTATAAAGTTTTAATAAAATAAATAAATAAAATAGGAATAAAATATATTTTAGCTTTAGAAATCTTAATTGATATAAAAGTTAGTTTTTAAATAAATTGGATTTTAATTAAGTTAGTTTTAAATAAAAATAGTTTTAAATAAGATTTTCTTTATAAAAAGTAAAAGTTAATTTTAAATAGATTTAATTAATTTTTAGATTTAAAATAGTTTTTAAATTTGTTTAAATTGATTTTTAAATAGTGTAAAAGTGTTTTTAATTAAATAGATAAATTTTAAATAGTTTAAAAGTTTAATTTTTAAATAAATGTCTTTTAGATTTTAAGTCGGGATACGATTCATGCACTTAGGTTTAATTTGTAGGATTAATTTTAGTTTAAAAACCGGAAACCAATTCAAATCAGTTGTCCATTTCAAAACAAAACGTCTCAGATTCACTCGATCTTCGTGTACAACGAACTTGGTTCACCATCGTGTTTAATTAAATCCGTCTTTGGTAATTTTAGTCTATTACTTTTTCCTAAAGGCAATTTTCTAATTTACCCTATAACGTATATTAATTATCACATTTACAATCACGATCACATCAATCCATCATAGGGATTGTTATATTGATGAAGGATTAGAGTTCCGGAGTCAATGTTGATGTGTATTATTGTATTATGTGCTTTAGATAATAAGTTGTTCGTGAAGAGACTTTGGATTGCTTTTTGCAAGGTGAGTTCATAGTCCCATTTTTACTGAGTTTTTATATGTTTTTACTTTCCAGTATGGGATAGAGATGATACTTGTGATGTCTTTAAAATATTTTGGGATTATTTTTTTAAGATGTGTTGACATAAATGTGATATTGTGTGACTTTTATGCTTTTGGTGTTCTGATATGTGTGCTTTTGTGTTGTGATATATGTGGAGCGTGGGGCACGATCCGTCCTAAGTTTGTGTGGTTATGTACATCGTCTCTTCGGAGGCAAGATATCTCGACGGGGATATGTGTTCATCTTCCACAGTGCGTAGGAATGATCCGGATTGTGACAACCACGGTTTTGAGGTTCGTCATTTAGTTTTATTTTGTGCTAGTTACGTGTCTTTACGTGTTTATATGCTAATTGGTGTGTATAGATTGTGGTTTGGATATAGTTTCTGGTACGGGGTACCTTGTGAGTGAAACGATGTGTGATGATTTCATGTTCACGAGCTCACATGATAGTGACTATTAAATGAGATGGTGTTATTTAGTGGTTTTACGTATACGTATATGTATTATAGAAAATCGTATTTTTACGATTTAAGGTTTAGCATTTAGAGGTCTCGAATGAGGTATTTTAGTCACGGGAGTATTTTTTGGGATGGTTTTAAGTCATTTAGGACTTAGTTAATTAGTATATTTTATATTTCAAGGGTTTTTATAAAACTGTATATTTTTACGTCTTTTACGGTATACGCGTAAAAACCGACTAGTTTTACGGCTTTGAGATTTTGTAGGCTTTAGGAGCTGAAATAAATTAAGGTAATTTAAGGAATATTAATAATACATTAATAAAGAATAGGAAAGAAAAAAACGAAAATTAGGGGTGTTGGGTCGGTTACGTGACGCAAGAAAAGGAAAAGAAAAAGGAAAAAAATAAAAAAGGAAACAAGGCTTTTATAATTGGGTTAGGATTCTTTTGTTTAACCATATAATGTTTTAATTAAACCTTAACACTTCATAATCCCTGGAGGAAAAAAACACACGATGGTTATCAACGGAGTTTAGGGTTGTCATAAAATTTTTGTCTTCCATTAATTCTAAGGTAAAAACCTTCAATCTCTTTTTAATTAAATTGTTTTTAATTCATTCTTAATCAATACATGATGGATTTAGGGTTAGGTTAATTATGAAATCTTTATATTTAATGATATAATCATGTTTAGATTAGTTAGGGTTCATAAATAAACATGGTGATGGTAATTAATTAGGTTAATCATGTTAAACTCGTCATTAAAAACTGGGCAGAATTTTTGTGTCATTGTTTTGATCATATCTAGAGTTCTACAAACTTTTAATTTTCGAATCTTATGTCCCTGGAATGGTAATTGAGTTGGCTTTAGAATGCAAGAAACGAGAACTAAATTGGAGGCCTGGAAGTGGGTCAAAAACAGGTTACATCAGTCGGTTGTCAAAACAATTTTTGGATCAGCCTGTTTTCTTTTTATGTTTTGAATTGTTTCGGGTACTTAGGGTTATATTGGAACCTTCAAACGAACATGAGACTTAGATTATATATTAAATAAAAGATCTGGAGGAGGGCTAAACATATGGGTTAGGGTAAGACCCTCTGATCATAACAAACGTTTCATATGTTCAAAATCAGTAAATTCTGGATAGGTAAAAGTATATATATATATATATATATATATATATATATATATATATATATATATATATATATATATATATATATATATATATATATATATATATATATATATATATATATATATATATATATATATATATATATATATATATATATATATATATATATATATATATATATATGGAGGCCTTAACAGTAGCTTTAAGGTTGAGGCCAAATAGGAGAGTTAGCTAACACATGTAAGGGTATAGGGTTTCCTTTACAGGGCATGTTATTTTGGTTAAGGGGGTGTTCGACCCATAGTTTAAGGTATGAAAAACGGGACTGTTTTGAGTTAAATGTTAAAGGGACGAGTTATGAACTAAACTAAGTTAAGGGCTTTATAGAGGAATGTAATGAGAATTTTGTGGCATATAAATAGGGTTAAGTTGTAGGAGAAGGTTAGATATCCATCATAGATTGATGAGCCATTTTGGTATGTGGTTCATGTCTTGATTTTATATGTTTGTGTGTTTAGATATTTGCTAGAGCGCGGGTACTTGGAGAAGCTTGTTCAGGTGAGTTTCATAGTCCCATGTCTTTTTATGATTTGATTTACAGATGGGATGGAAGAGACACTGTATGGTTTTGTAAAGAATGTTGTGAATGTTTTTATGGTTTGTGATGGACTTGTGTGTACACTTATGTGATTAACTGCTATGTGATTCTTGATTGTGTTTATGATTTGGATCGGGGGACACGTACCGTCTCAGTTATTGTGGTTTGACTTGGTACCAAGGGGATGTTGACAAGGCGGGGCCTTGGTATTGGTTCATAGGTGTATGGGCGCCTATAGGACCATGGTTATTGGTAAGGCTGGGAGCCTTGGAAATTGTGGTTATTGGTAAGGCTTGAAGCCTTAGAATTGTGATTATATGGTTAATCTTGAATGGTAGTTGTTAATGCATAATTGTAACACATTGTCCATATGTTCTTTTGTTGATGGTTGTTATTCAAAGCTTATAACTGAGTTGGCGTTGGAGTCTAAACCTATGACTCTCACCAACTTTATGTTGACGTGTTTTAGTGTCTCTTTCAGGTGAGAATGTGGTTAAGCGTGAGAATAGGAGTGGCTAGCTTTGGAGGCTTAGGATTGCATTTGGAGGAACCCCTTTTCCTCTTAGTCTTTATTTATGTTTGAATAAGTGATACTTTGTAGACACCTATTTGTTTGTTATTTGTTAATTGTATGTCTTTGGTAAGAGGTAGACCTGTTACCTACTTACCTAGATGCCTGCATTGTATGAGATATCTTCATGACATTATGTCACCATTTATGATATTTCCATTTCATTTAGTTATCTCTATAGACACGCTATTGTTGTGATGATATCCATACGTCGTGCCCCACATTCCGCCATGGTGGGGTGTGACAGAATGGTATCAAGAGACAATGGTTATAGAGAATTAGGTTTCCTAGCCTAGTCTATAGCTTAAGGATCCCTGCATATAGGCATCATAGGATTATGTGTATGGTCTTGAATGCATTTCCTGAGTATTGTTGATTTATTTTTCTACGAGTTTTGACTAGTATGAGTTGTATTGTAGTGCCCATACTTAGTCACTTGTTAATTTCTGTGTTACTTTTGATATATGAATTACTTTCACTATAATTGTTAAGTTATTTTGGAATATCTAATGTATGATGTTTTCTTTTGATGTTTAAGTCATGTTCTCTAAGAATCATGTGGTGATTCGAATTACTAGGAGTATGTGGATAAGGAGGATTTTAAGTTGTTTCCATTCTTATGGGCGACATGACTTATAACTGATTATGATGTTGTGTTGGAGTTTGTCTATGTTGTTTTAGCTAGACTATGGATTTATGTATTCCAAGACTTTGACTATGTTATTTTAATAGATGGCGTTTTGGACCTTATTGGTTATGTGGTTATGAACTTATGTGAGTAGATGAATTTATGTGTTATATGTTGAATTGATTCTTATAAGTGTCATCATAGGAGGGAGTGCATTGGGCAAAGGGTAATTGTATAAGTATGGTGGCCAACATAGTTATAAAAGTACCACAACTTCAATGGGTTCTCAAGTATGATTGCATGAAAGAGGGTTAGTACATGCTTGTATATGATGAGATGTGGATTTTGAGTATATGTATAATATATGGATTTATGTAACGGCTGCCTACAATATGGATATTTTTTTAGTGTGTTATATGTTTTGAGTTATAGTCATGTTGTGTGATTATGGGGTCACACGATATGGACCGGTTTTAGTGATTGGTTTTGTGCCTTGTTGTAAGATGGTGGTTACTCGTAAAAAAACAAAATGAGTGTATGACGCGAATGGTTGATCTGACATGTATGGTAACGAGTATGTTTTGGGTGATTTAATAGGTATATATATGCGGATGTATATATGCTAGTATGTGTTAAGTTATAATATATGGTTGTTCAGTAGTTATTATAACTTGAACGTACCTTGTGCTTGCTCGTGTTTTACGGTGCTGGAGTTTGATGGAGTTCCAACGACGTTTTGAGTCTTTTGATGTGTGTCTACATTCGGGTATGCATTTTGATTAATGAGAACTACTAAATTTTCTTGCAAATAAGTCTGGCTAATTATAGGAAAACGGTTTTGAAAATAATTTGTAAGTGTATGGTATGATATCGTAACTTACATTTTTTTTTAGTTGTAGTAGTAAGTTAAAGAAATTTGTCTTGAAAATAATTGGATTAGTTGTCTATGTAACATGTGATAATACATTTTAAAGGGGTAAAGAAATTTTACAATAATTTTCTTAAGTGGAGTTAAAATTTTAGAAGAATTTAACTAAGACGGAAAGAGTAAAACAAGGAGATTTTATTATAGTAATGATAATAATAACACCACACCTTGTAAACATGTAGTAGTTTAGTTATAACCAACCTAAATGGATTATATAAAATAATAATAATAATAATAATATAGAAGAAAATGAAGAAAAAAACAGTGTATTTTATAAACATGTATTGGTTTCATAATAACAAGTGAAATAAGTTTAATATGGTTAAACAAGATAATGGTTAGAATAAGATTGTAGTATC